>LPNX010936064.1:3137-61164 GCA_001517045.1 Pseudotsuga menziesii | reverse complement strand
ACCCCTAATTGTCACCTAAAATCAGAGTTTTTTGTTTATTCTAGTATTATGTGGCATCTAAAGTGTCCTTAAAGGAGTCCATGATTGTGCATCAGCCCTTGTTTTGTAAATTCTATTTTCTCGTTTAGGCATGGAAGTTTTTTTTATGGTTAACTGTTAGACTCTTGTTAACTCGAGGGCTTATAGTTTTTCTTTATTATGAAAAATGTAAGAACAATGACATAAACATCTTAACAAAATGTTGTTTTCTCCTAAGGAGAGTCCTATATGGTTGTGCATGGAGTTCTTTTCTCATAATGGGAGGCTTCCTCTTTCATATTTTTTGTATATTATCTTCCATTTATTAATATGATCTACTAACTTACAAAAAAACAAATTTTGTAAAAATAAGGTAACTATAATTTTATGTAATGGGGGGAGATGGGTAACTCCTTTCATACTCATCATGGAGCTAAGAGGTGTTCTTTATAAAAATAATAAAATATTAAGGTGTTCTTTTTAAAAATTATAAAATATTATAAAAATTAACTCAAATTAGATATAAAACATTTTAAAGGAAATATATATAAAACTATACAAATTAGCTAAATTAAAACCATAAAGATTGCATTACATATTACACACTTGAATAATAACATCATATTGTTTGGGTTAGTTTGTATGCATTAGTTAATTTGTGTTAGTTAATTGTAATATGGTAGGTATTAGTCCAAAGGTAGATATTGTTTGTCTTAGTTAAGGTAGATATTCTATTAAACAATCCTTTAGATGAGTAATAGTTACATAGTTACAATGTTGATATTCACTAAAAAAAAATGTTAATTTAATATATTTTTTAATTATAATTATAATGGCTTGTCTCTAGTAAACAACTTAACCACTACTCACACTCACCTCCACACCATCATTGAACAAGTCGAGTCATAAAATAGTAATAATAAAATAAATAAAATTCCCCTAAAATAAATATAATTCCAATAAAATAGTAATAATAAAATTTTAAATTGATAGAAACTAAGATATAAATTTATAAGATCACAGAATTAATATCTTATTTCTATCTACAGAATAAGATAGAAGTATCATCGAATTATTAATTTATAATACATTTGTTAATAAGATAACATTCAAACAATTTATAAATGAAAGAAACAATCTTGAAATTCTACTTTTTAACCTTATTAAGTAAAAAAAACTTAACATTATTTTTCATTTCATGTTTAAATTTTATTTTTTTATTTTTTTACAACTAATTCAAAAATAAAAAATTTATAAAACATAATAAACAAACAAAATAAACATAATTATTAAACCAAACACATACATAATAACAAAGAAGGTTGATAATAAATACAATGGGTCATTACCATACATTATATAAATATTATGGCCCAAAAAAACCATAAGTCAAGTTTACTTATCAAAAAAAATAGACCATGACAAAAATCAAAATTTCCATATTAAAATTAGAAATATAAAGAAAAGACATATATATAAACAACTTAGACCATAACAAAAATCAAAATTTCCATATTAAAAGTAGAAATATAAAGAAAAAACATATATAAGCAAGAAAAGTAGCTGAAAGTCATATTCAAATTCTTAAACCAAAGGCAACGAGACAAGGACTTCTTGTAACACTTCTTGTAACAGGTTTTCTATTTTTTGGAGAGTTGTTCAGTTTACAATACAAGCTACTTCACACAATGCAGTTAGTGCATTTGTTTCCTATACTCCTTATGATGCACAACTGGCTTTATAATGCTATTATCATAAGCAAAACTTTCCACTTGCTCCCTCTACACTCAGCTTTCCTTTTACAAGCTTTCAACACTAATAAAACCTTGCGCGAGAGAAATGGATTGGCGAGTTAGCATGATAAGGTCGGCGCATCTTGGATGTGGCCGTAATTTTTAAAAAATGGATTGGCTAATTTCCATGATTAGGGCGGAGCCTTTTGGAAATGGGTGGCGGTGTCATTTCTGCGTCTTCTTCATAAACAGGTGACCTCTTTCGAGAAAAATGGATTGGTGAATTAGCATGATAAGGGCGGGGCCTCTTTGATGTGGGTGCTGCTGTAATTTCTGAGTCAACTGACCTCTTTCGAGAAAAATGAATTGGAGAGTTAGCATGATAAGGGCGGAGCCTCTTGGATGTGGTTGTCAGTGTAATTTCTGCGTCTTCTTCACAAGCAAGTGACCTCTTTCGAGAAAAAAGGATTGGCGAATTAGAATGATAAGGGCGGAGCCTCTTTGAGGTGGGTGGTGGACTAATTTCTGCGTCTTCTTCATAAACAACTGACCTCTTTCGAGAAAAATGAATTGGCGAATTAGCAAGATAAGGGCGGAGCCGCTTTGAGCTGGGCGGCGGTGTAATTTCTGCGTCTTCTTCATAAACAACTGACCTCTTTCGAGAAAAATGTATTGGCGAATTAGCATGATAAGGGCGGAGCCTCTTTGAGGTAGGTGGCGGAGTAATGTCTGCGTCTTCTTCATAAGCAACTGGCCTCTTTCGAGATACTAACGATGTGCCAGACATGGTTTCGCCTCGCCTTCTTCCAAGTCTCTGTTTGGCGACTTGAAAAAAACGTTGAATTCACCCTGCTGTTTCTACGCAGACCGCTGTGTTGAACTGTATACAGAAAATATTTATTTCTTTGGGTTTGAAAACATAATAAAGTACAAGTTCTCTCTCTTATATATATATATGAACGGTCGCGTTCTTTTTTATATTAGTCGGCCTTGTCCTAAAATTGTAACATATAAATGGTTAATGTTTTTTTAGATTAATCAGCCTTGCCCTAAAATTGTTCACCGTTGAGGTAAACTTGCCCACAAGCAAACGTCGACAAATTGTTTTCGATCCCTTTGGATGAGAAATTGTTTTCAGAAAGAACCCAGGCCTTTGTCGTAGAAGATGAATTAGATCACATCATAAAACACATTCAACCCACACCCACAATGATGGTCTCGAACATTCTCATTTGGATCATCCGCTCCCTCCCTCCATTCAACCACTCACATGAGCTAAACAAATAAGTTCGATTTTTGAAGGGTGGAAATACCATTGTGCAAATGCATGGTAGTGGATGTAAGCTGCATATGATATTTGAAGGTTGTGCAACAACGAGAGGTGCCAAAAAGGTACATGCGTCTTTTCGTGTAAGCTCTAGCAAGTTAACCGATTCCACGTCCAAGCTCCTCCCACCCCAACCTCCAAGCTCCCTTTGATTGAAGGGTATAACTTTAAATGTAAAAAGGATCATAAATATAAAAAGAATCGTTTTTTTTGTTACCTTCATCACAATGATGCCTTATTGTGTGAAGATTACTTTAGGAATTCCTTAATAACCCAATTAATTCTCTAAAAATCCAATATCATTTGGCATGAGAATATACTATGGTTACTTTCTCGAAGGCCTTAAGTAGCATGGGAAGGTTTCCCACACATTCAGCCTCGATGTTCATTCATGTGAGAGTAGGAATGAGGGTGGGGATAGCTTAAGAATGAATGATATACACAACAAAGGGTTTGCATTTTTGTAGGAGAGAAATGAGATGATGGAAATACTATGAAGGCGTTCTTAAAAAGTGCAAAACCTTATGATAGTGTGGTGTTGTAATTTCACAAAAGGAGAGGTCCCAGACCTTGGGAATCCTTCAAAAGGATTTATTTTCCTTTTAACCAAGGAAGTGCTCTAAGAAGGTTACTCTACTAAAGCAACTCCATATTGGAAGGGTTGTTGTGAAAAGTGAGATCCAAGAACAATTGTCACTATGTTCAACGTTAAAGGATATAGATAAATACTTTAATACTATAACCAAATTATCTTGTGAAGATGACAATAATTTCCAAGCTTGCTTGCAGGTAGGAAAATTAATTTTACTATTCCAATCTTTACATTTACTTCTTATTTTGATAATATCCCTAGTATAAGTTGTCATGCTCTTCAGTGATCACTGAATCAGTTTCTGGAGGTTGCATGCTTTCCCTCCTCACCTTTAGTCTCCTTACTCCCATGGGCCCACATTGGTTACAAGGGATACCTTTATCCCTATTTCATAACCTCACGTTGTGGTTGAGGATCATGCACATTAGTCCATGGGCGTCAATATGTTGGTTCATCCTAATGATAAGATGAACATGTCAAACCATTTCTCCTCCCAACTTGGTTCTAGTGACCTACTTATGAGGAATATGACAAGGAAGTGCAAGATGATTCCATCTATTTGATTGATCATCAAACCTTTGAGACAACCCTTGTTCACCTCAAAAATGATTTCTAATAACATATGTATCAAAAGTGAGAATAAATTAAGAGCTTAGGCCAAGGTCGAATGCCCCAAATTTGATACTTACGGAAGATGTAGCTAAGGGTTTTGAGAGTTAAAAGAAAGAGGAAACATTAAAGGTTTCTAACCTCATGAGGGTTGTTTTCCCAATCAAATAGAAATCCAAGGTTATTGACCAACCCCATAATACTCATGTTGATGGAACTAATGAGAAGCTCCCAACATCACAACACTAACAAATGCCATAATGATAAAACCCATTTATGTTACAAAAAATTTAGAATCAATGCATTTAGTACATCCATTCTTTGATATCAAGCATGAATTAAACAAACTAAGAATCCCCTTGCCTCCTTCTAAACTTATGAAGAATATTTTTCATAGGAGATAAATGTTTTTCTTAGGGGTGGGAGAGTATCCTTATTTCAGAAAATTCCAAATTTCACAACCCAAGAGCACATGCCAATCTACAAATTTCATGACTCTACAAGATTAACCTCTCTTATAGGTTGATTTGATTAGTTCCTACAATGAATGCACCCAAAATTGTTCTTGTAAACCTACCACATGGGATTGATGAAGTTTTTCGTCCTTTATATATTACTCTAGAACTTCAAAACCTTGATATTCACATATACTTATATGATAATGGGGCCTCCCATTCCTTGATGCCATTCGTAGTCATGGAAAGATTGGGGTTAGACATCCCAAGACCCTACAAAGGTATATATTATTTCAATTCTAAGATATCAAATGTTTGAGAATGATCAAATATATGATGGTAAGAATGGATCAAATTTCAAACATATTTGTTGTGATGGATATGGTTGTTGCAAATGTGCCTCTCATTTAAGGAATGTTGTTATCCAAAAATTTTGGAACCTTTGTGAGTAGCAATATCTAGTTTTACCTATCTTATGCTATTATACTCGTCTTACAAGGTGGCACTCATAGTTTGTATAGAAATCCTTGAATGACCTGCACTCTTAGTGATCCTAAGTATCCGTCTAGTTTTCTCTCTTATGGCTCAAATGAGATTGAGAGCTTCTTAGTTATGAGTTAGCTCTAGCAAAAGGGCACAAAAATTTATGTTTGAAGAAAAACTTGGTCTATCTAGCCTTTGGACTTTGCATTTTGATGGAGCATGTTAGAAGGATGGTAATGGGAAAGGGTACTTAAAGAGTCTTGTTAGGGGAATGGCTCCCCTTATGGTTTTAACTAGGAATTTGAATGCACTAATAATGTTGATGAGTATTGAGCCTTGAAAATTAAACTCTCCTAAAGTACCAATATCTATTTTCAAAACTACAAAATTAGATTTTTAAAGTGCCAATATTGGCTTTCAGAAGTGCAAAATATAGTTTTCAAAGTACCGTATATCAAATTGAAAAAGTGAAAAATACAATTCTAGAAGTGGCAATATTGAATCAAATAGTGCAATTTTGGCAATTTTGCAATTTTGGAACCAAAATGGTTGTCTTGAAATCTGAAATTCAGATTTTAGATATGTTGTTTTGGTCTATCTTTGAAGGGGATTGGATTGGAATTAATCTAAATATAATGAAATAGGGGTTATTTGGTTACAAATGATTAATATTGTCATCAATTGGATCATGCCTTGAAGACTCTCGAGTTAGATGTATTAAAGGTTGGTAAATAGGTTGACCTTCATTTTCTTCCATGGGTTCTCTCAATTTTGTTCATCATTGTCTCATCCTCTCTCTAACATTATCTTGCACTTCATATTAGTCAACCCACTAGTTGTCATTTAAAATTTTGTAGTTTCTCAAATTCTCGATCTTGATTGATACTTAAAATTTGTATTAATATCTAAGTGACACAAATTCTTTTTCATCCACAATCATAAAATAACCCAGTGAGTTGAAATTTGGCTTATACAAAGGGTTGTTTTCATTTAATGTGTAATTTATTTATATTTTTATTGTTTTTAAGTTCTATAATACGTGGATTGAGGTAGTTGTTTAATATTTTTGTTATAAAACCTTGATTGAGCAATCAAATTCAACCCAAAATACATACATCGAGGGTTTCACAAACCCTCTAATGAGATATTTTCAAAATCCAACATAGGTGCTTGATTGAACTTTAACATAACCTTCAATTGAGATATATAATTTGATTGAGGGTTTTAAAAACCTAACTCTTGAGCCCCTCTTTACACGTAATTTTACCAATTCAATTCGCAGGGGTTGAAACCCATTTATCTCTATCATATTAGTTGGTGGAGTTTTTGTCAATGGATTCATGATTGAACCCTCTATCCAATGTTGTATCATTTTCATAGTTTTGATTTTATGCTATATTCTTATTTATTTTCTTCTAAAATTAATTTTTCCACACACTTCTGAAGGTGCTCAAAGAAAAATTAATAGCATAAGAGTCACAAAACTAAAAATATAAAAAATGAGTTTGCACTTCGTATATCTTTCCTCTTCAAAATGGTATTTTTGGTTTCTCGTTTTAATTAAAGAGGGGAAAAATATGTTAGGAACAGAAGGGTTTATAAAATGCAATGCACATATTAATTTATTATCTTTATATATAATTTTCCAATAAAGAATAACACACCACTCCATTTTGTGTAGATTGTGTTTCTGCATTTGTTATTTTATAAATTACATATTGAATTAAATGTTGGGAACAAAGAAACTTGTTAATTTTACAAAAAAAACTAAGATGGCATGCATTTAATAACATGTAGATTCGATACACTAAATGACATTAATATTTTATAAAAAAATATTAGAGAGGAAACATAACTCCCTACAAGTTTTATTTTATTACAAACCAAAATTCATAATGCATATATATGAGTTCCAAGGTCTTCAATTCAAATAATATGTAAACTTCCCCTCATTTGAGGATGGTCGATAGGTTAAAGGGGACTTTCTCTCATTCTAAGGATGATCCTCAAGGTAAATGACACTTTCCTTCATTCCAAATATGGTACACATGAATTAAGGTTGTTACAACAATCTGCTCATTAAGAATTCAAACATGTTATTAGTGGGAGTTGAAAATGGGTCATCCATGCTAGATCCAATTGCATGTGCATAAACTAATTAATCTCTCTCTCTCTCTCTCTCTCTCTCTCTCTCTCTCTCTCTCTCTCTCTCTCTCTCTCTCTCTCTCATTAAACTGATTAAATTGTGCGTGTGTGTGTTGGCTAGGTGAATCGACAACTAGGGTGGGCCTCATACTCACATGAAATGAGTTTTATTTTGTACGTTACCATTATACCCCTAGGTGTTCCCACATAGTCCCCCAGCATGGGGCACGGGTTAACTAAGGTTTGAACATGTGACCTCACAAGGAATGTGTTAACAAAACACTCTATTGCCACCCAGTCTAGACCCCTAAGGGAATGTTAAGTGATTTATATTATCCTCAATTTTGGAAAATAAAAATCAAATAAACATAAATATTAGCTTTCATGTTAGAGAATCAAATTAAAACAAGTCTAATTAGCAGCAAAGATGCATAATATTCACATCCTAAGGAAAGTTAAAAAAATCATAGGCGTATGTAGGTAACTTTTTTTCTATGGAAAAAAACATACTTTTATATTCAAGTTGAATTCAAAGTACAATTCATAGGTTCCTACAACATGATAAAAAATTACAAAATTTTTCATTTCCAGTCTTAATATATAACCAAGATACATCAGAGCTCTAGCTCTATAGTATCATTATGTCTTCAACAGAGTATTCTATTTAATACTTCATACAAGAAAAAAAATACAAAATGTAAGATTGTAATCATGTCGTGATCAGATCCTCCAATCAACCAAGTATCATGTTTTTTGTAGAACCTTCATGTGTAATTACCTGAAACACTCCATTGGGTAGTAAGAGACCTTTCTTCAACAAGGAATCATCAATTCCATTTTGTTTCCAAAATATATGATGATAACTCACCTCGAAAGGGAATTTGAGATTTCATTTATCTGCTGTGTTAGCACCTTACGGTTTATATTATGTACTTGAGAGTCATTCTTAATCCATTGTATAACCAACAATGAGCCCCCTATCAACTTTTCTAGCTAAATATTCTTTGGTCTTGCAAGTTTCAGAATAAATAATAAAGAAATAAATCATCTTTATTATTTGTCCCTAGACCAACATTGTATAGAAGAGATGATTGGATATGTATAACACACAACCCCATCAACAAGTCGAATCGAAGCCTTGGTAGGCCCCATAGAAAAAATCCCATGTCACCTTTATGTAATAATCAAAGTAGAAACATGTCTCCTAAATGTAGTTTTAGGAACCAAGTCATATAATTTGAAGAGTTTAACTACTCTTGAAGTCACGACCTCAAGAAGTTATACTTTCCATTCAAATATGAATTACATGTTGTCCAAATTCTCTCCATGACCAAAATATAAAGTGAATGATGTGGTTTAATGATTTTCCACGCACTCTAATCATGAAAGAAGAGTGTAACACTTTACTTTTTCCATCCCCCCTAAAGGTTGGATTCCTTGATAGTAAATAACATGCTAATAAGAAAACAACATTTCCATTTTGAATATTCAATGCACTAGGTTTTTGGTATTAGAGGTATTAGATGTATAATAATTACTTATGATATAATGCTAGAGTTGCGAAACACAAACTTTTTTAAAATGGGTTCTTACAAACAATATTTAGTTTTTAATTTTCTTTTTAAAATAATTTTCTTCTTTTAAAATAAGATTATCATTATAACTATTGTATCAATTATAAGCTACTATAGTGATTACAATCCACAACAAAATTGAAATATTAATACTCAAACATGCTTGTATAGTAATAATGTTTTTTAGTTACATATGCTTAAAACATGCCATTATATTATTTAAATATTAATAGAAAATTAAATAAAATGGTGCATATACCTAATAAGGTTGAGATCAACTAAAATTGAAAATTTTCATCGATATATAAATTTAGAGAGTGAAACTAAAAAATATGACATAAAAGACTACATAAACATAAAAATATTACATTTAATATTCCTATTCACTAACTTTAAATCATTGAAAAATATAAGATAGAAGACATTTATGTTACATTTAATACTCCTATTCACTTACAATGTTTTTATAAGATAAATTTGCATAGGATGAAAATTTATAAATGCTCATATCCACTATCTACTAATTCTAAAAACATAGTAATTGTATATATAAAAAACAAAAAAGGTTCTAGTTGCTTTAAGAATTAGAACATTCTATAACAGTAAACAAGGCTTAGCAACAAAGGTGCATATTCCCTACCTTTAGATTTGAAAGCTTGAATATGCTAGGGCTTAGTCCTAGTTGAAGGTTGCTCCATTCATATATTTGGTAAAGCATCGCCACATTATTTGGTAAAGTTTACATGGTTGTGGATCTACTATTTCCAGCTAGTCTTAGTTGAAAGCTGCTCCAACAATAATGGCTTTGCAGCAAATTTCTTTGAGCCAATGACTTTCAATTTTCACTAAAATTATAAATAATCTCTTATCCAAAAACACACAAAAAACAATGAAATTATTTGCAATGTAATTTGAAGATAATTTAAATTCTTTAAATTAAACTATATCCACTTTAAAAATTACAATAACAATCAATATTTTGCAATTAACTGTAAATAATGATTCATATAACTTAACTTACAAATAAATTTCTTTATATTTTATCTGTGTATGACTTTGTAAAGAATAAGATCGTCTAAAGAATAAGATCGAATAGACCCTCATAAATACCTTTTAAACTTATACAAGTTTAGAAGATATTATTTATTTGAATGCCTAACTCCTTGTGGAGTCACATTTCTTGAAATGCTTTAAGAAAAAAAACAATATTTCAAATATTTGTTGAAATAAAGTTACCAATAAAACCCTCATAAATACCCTTTAAACTTGTATCTAAGTTTAGAAGATATTATTTATTTGAATGCCTAACTCCTTGTGGAGTCCCATTTCTTGAAATGCTTTAAGAAAAAAACAATATTTCAAATATTTGTTGAAATAAAGTTACCAATAAAAGGGAGGAAGACAAAGGTGATCCAAAGCTTCATAAGTATTTGGTATAACGTTAAAGGTGGCTTACTATTACTTATGCATAACAGAGAGATAACGGAGGTGATCATTGGCATATTGGAACACGTTGTCATGAGGGTGGGATAAGTATGTTAAAATATTGGTTGCACCCATATATTTAGGAGAGAAGAGCCAGCCATATATACAAACAGTGAAAGGCGACCCTCATCCTAACGTCGATATTGAATCATCCATGGAAGATTACGAAGGGGTTACATCCACGCAATGAGAGAGAGAGGTTCAACAATAAAAAGAAACGACCAATAGTAAGATGGCAATAATGAGATAGACAAACAATATAAAGAGTCCATGTGTTCTTTAACTCTTAATAAGTCAATGCGGACATTGCAATCTACATGAAACATGAGTCAAATTTGCGATGTATAACAGCCAAGCGTGTCCCATGAACTATCTTGATCCACCTTCGCAATTGTATATGATATAACCCCTGCTGTTGTAGATTCCGCGTATGCACGTTTGCAAAGACGCCTTTGTATTTTTAAAAAAAACAGTGTTTAAGATGTCTGGGTTAAAATGTAATTAATGTTATGGATATATTATTAGTATTTTAATGTATTTATTTTTATTTTTCTTTCCGATAAAAAATAAAGATTATATATTTAAAAAAATATTGTATAGAAGAAGAGAGAAAGTATTTGCAATTTTTTTTAATGTTTGGTTGACCTTAACCATGGACATGCTTTGTTTTGTTTGACATGTTAATCTTTTTTTTTGTGTTGATTTGTATGTTTTTTGTTTTTTATAGTTTGGTTTTGGTTTAGCATGTTAAAGTGAAAATCAAGGTGGTGTATAAAGGGAAGAAAGAAGATGAGATGGAGGCCATTATTACATGAAGAAAGGTGAGCGATCTTAAAGAAGTTGGGGATGCTCAAGGTCGAGTAAGTATGTATGTTTCATTGATCATTTATTTGTTTGTTCTTGTAATTTTTGTATATTGTTTTTTATTGTATGTATGGTTAATTCATATTTTTGTATATGTTTTGAGCAAGTCTTCTTCGTCCGAACAAGTTATTGACTTGCTTGGGGTTTTCTTTGTCATAGCGGAGCAAGTTTCTCTGTTCGTTTCTTGGGTCCGAGCTGAGAGAAGACATGTACATGGAGTGCTCTTCGCCTTACTTCTCTCCTTCTTTTATGCAGGTATGTAGGTTGGTCTTGGTGCTTGCACCAGCACTGTTTTGGGTTTTTCCTTTCCCTGGGGTTTTTGTCCTTTTTTTTCTATCGTTCCTCTCTAGGGTGGCGTATCTACTATTTTGGGTTTGTTCTTATTGGGTTCTTCTCTGGGGTGGCGCGGGCTTTGGTTTCTGGTTGTTTTGGCACCTTTCATTTCTCTTCAGGGCACAGGTTGCACAGTCGATTGTTGTCTACTCCTTCACTTGCTCTCCTTCCTTGCTTGAATCGGTGACTGGAGTTCTTCCTCTATGCAGACGACTAGTACCAACCAGCCTTAAAAAAGTGGGAAATAGCTGTGGTTTTATATCAAGCTAGTTTTGCGTGACCTTTGCTTTTCTCCGGTCTGCTTGTTGCCCTGGGGTCGTGGATTTTGGGTTTCTGGGTTTTTGTCTATGTTGTTTTCTTTGTGCGCCACCTTTGAGGGCGCTCGTGATTTTGGGGTTGACTTTGGTTTATTTTGGCCAGTTCTTTCATGTTCTGTACATGTCTGAGGTGCTGTCCATTTCATTTGTCAACCCTCTGGGGTTATGTACTTTTCTCTCTTAACCCATTATGTTTCACTTTAACCCTAGCTGCTCCGGGGTTCGGGTTTTGGTTTAGTCGGTTTTCTCATTTTCTGTTTGGACTTTCTTCCTGGGGTTTGTGAATCACATTCAGTTGTCTGTCCCTGTTGAATCCCGGGTGAGGGTTTTGTTGTCAATCATATATCATATTGTTTTCTTGCTGGTTTTCATGGAAGCGGTTATAAACCCCTCGTCGCGGGTGACTACCACCACTTTTGCTCGCTCTCGTCATCGTAGGAAAGCTAAAGCTCAAAAATTTATGGAGGGGAAGCTTCGCTTTGTTATGGGTTGTGATGTTTTTATGGAAAGGGTTGAAGCATTGTGCTCACGGGCACTTATTGGCAGACTTGAATATTGTCAAATGGGTAAAAAGGAATGGGTTTCTTGGGCGTCGGAGCACTAGAAGCCGTTTCTTTCTTATGTGCTTATGATCAACTTTCTGGCGCGCAGATGGATTGTATTTGTCTTTTTGGAAGACTCTCATGCTACATCTGTTCTCAACTCTCTTTGGCGTATTAGAGGTGGCTCCCTGGTTCTGGATAGATGGCATGTAAACTTTGATCCCCTCAGGGAGCATGTTAAGAAACGACATCTGTGGGTTTTGCTCCCAGCACTCCCCTTCCCTCTCTAGAGTCTCTCCATGTTGAAGGGCATTGGTAATACTATAGGACATTTTGTTGCCGTGGAGGAGGACTTCATGAATTCTTATGATAAATGTTTGGCTAAAATTCTGGTGGAAATGGACATTTCTGTGGGGCTTCCGGCTGATGTGGAAATTATGTGTCATGAACAATTGTTCTCTCAGCATCTTGATTATCTAAATATCCCCTTCATATGCATTCGATGTAGGGATGTAGGACACCTGCGCAAAGATTGTCCTGTCCTTCGTCAGGGTACATCCTCTTTGAAGGACCGCTCTCCTATTGAACATCGGGCTCTCCTCCCCAATTTAGATGTCCCCTCTTCGAGGCCTGCATCTCCTCCTCAAGGTACTTCTGTACAAGGTAATTATTTTAATGCTTTCTCTTTTTTTGATGATGCCTCAGAACAAGAACTCTCTTTTTTGGATTCGGTGGATGGATGTGCTGTGCTTTCCTCTTCTATTGAGGCTTCAGTACTTATTGTCTCTGACCCTATTCCTGTTTTTGACCCTGCTTTTGATCAACCTGAGGACCATCCTCCTTCTCCAACCCATCCCTCTCATACTGCTTCTTTGGACTCGGTGGTCCCTCCTCCTTCTATTTTCTCTGAATCAGACTTCCCTCCTCTCCCCTGTCCTCAAACCCTTGTTAATACTTCTCCTTCACGGAGCCCTATATCTTCTCCGTCTTTTGCAGATCCCTCATTGCTAAAATCCTTAGAAATATTTTCTGCTAAAACCCCACATTCCCCTTCGGTCCTGCCTCTTGACTCCATTAGGTTTGAGAATGTCACGATCATGAAAAAGAAAAAAGCACCTTCTGAGACATTGGACTCGGCTTCTGGTCCATTCACTCCATTGTCCACTAGACTCAAGAATGCGACATGTCAGCATCTGTCCTCTCCCCATCGGGTCCTTAGAGCTTTGACCCCTCCTTTGAGTGGTTCTTGATGCAAATCCTCTCTCTTAACGTTCAAGGCTTGGGAGGCTTGGCCAAACAAAAAGGCCTTCATTGTCTCTTCTCCTCTCTCTCGCCTAATATTATTCTTCTTTAGGAAACCATGAATAGTAATTACCCTGTGCTTCTGGCTTTCTCCAAACTCCATCCCAGTTGGGAATTCTGTGCTACTAGCTCCTCAGGTCTCTTGAGGGGCATTCTCTCTGGCTGGAACTCTCACATTGTCAAATGTAAAGCTTTCCTCACTTATGCTGGCATCCTTCTCAAAGCTCAGTTTAGGGGTTCTACCACTACTCTTTCCATTCTAAATTGCTATGGACCTTATCTTCATCAAGAATCATTCTGGAATTCAGTTTCTAGGGACGGTCTTCTTACCTTACCTAATTTGATCTTTGTGGGTGATTTGAATCTTACACTGAATGGCTCTGAGATTTGGGTTACTAAGGAAACCCTTGATGCTCTTGGTCCCTTTTTCACTAAAATTTTCACCGATCATTAGCTAATGGATGTTTCCCCTACTTGTGCTGGGCCAGGGGATGAGGGCATTAGTAAAAGGCTTGATAGGTTCTTACTCTCCTTTAATCTTGTCAGTCTTCTTACCAGACACTGGGTATGGGCTCATCCATCTATTGTTTCTGATCACTATTTCATTGTATTTGAATGGTTGGATAACCCTATTTCCTGTCATCTACCTTTCAAATTTAACCATTCCTGGTTGTCTAATGAGGACTTCAGAAAGATGATCAGAGGGGAATGGCCTCTTCTTACCCTCATTAATCCTGTGGACTGTATGGCTGATCTCTCTCTTAAACTTTGCCTTATGAAAAGAAAGGTCAAAGATTGGACCAGAGTTAAAACCCTTGAGATGAGAGAAAAATCTATTCTTATTGAGGCAGAAATCAAGTGTCTTCTTGATTCTTTGTTTTCTGGTATACTTTGTGCCTGGGATTCTTCTTGGCTTCAGACACTTAGGTATGAGATTTAAAGGTGGATGGACCATGAACTACAATCTGCTAGGCTTCAAAGTAGATGGACTTGGGCAGCGCAGGGTGCTGCTAACACTAAATTATTTCATATGGTGACCTCAGCCAGGAAGAATCATAATGCTATCTGGGGTATAGAAGATCAGGAGGGTAATCTGATTGTCGATGACTCAGGCATTAAGGACATGGGGGTGAGACATTTCAAGAAAATCTTTCAAGATGACCATCTGTCCAACATTGAGGCACAACTGAAATTTATTCACTTATTCCCCTCCTTTATTAATTCTGATGAGAGGGAGTCCTTTACCTATCAGATCTCCCTAGAGGAAGTGGAATTAGCCCTTAAATCATTCAAAAAAGATAAGTCTCCAGGACCAAATGGATGGCCTGTTGAATTTTATTTGGATTTCTTTGATATTTTTGGGCCTGAACTTGTGAATGTTGTGGAAACTTTCAGGCGGGAAGCCAGGGTTACTCCTTCTTTGAACTTCACATTCATTGTGCTCATCCCTAAAAAGGAAATGCCCACTACCTTTTCTGATTTTAGACCCATATCTCTGTGCAATCTGGTTTACAAGCTGATTTCTAAAGTTGTGGCCCAGAGACTCAAGCCTTTTTTGGATAAGTTTATATCTCCTCGGCAATTTGGTTTCTTAAAGAATAGACAGATTACTACACCCCTGGCTATAACTCAAGAAGTCCTTCACTTGGTCAAAATTTAAAATTGATGTGCTCTAATCTTAAAACTGGATCTCTTAAAAGGCTTTGACCAGGTAAATTGGACCTATCTTCGACTTATTCTCCTACAAATTGGTGTCCCTCTGGTGGGTACAAACTGGATTTTGGGCTGTCTGTCTTTTGCTAATTTTCCTCTTCTTGTCAATGGTTCTCCCACTAGTTATTGTATAGCTTCCCGTGGCATCAAGCAGGGCTGTCGTTTGTCCCCGTTGCTATTTATTCTAGTTATCAAAGGGTTGAGTTTACTTATTAAGGATGCACATAACAATGGGAAGGTTAGGGGCATTAAGATCTCTCCTCAGCTTTCCCTCACTCATCTACTCTTTGTGGATGATGTGATTATGTTTGGCACTGGTACATTTGAAGAGTGGGTTGCATTCAAAGTCATTTTGGATACTTTCTATGAAGCCTCCAGTATGCAAATTAACATGGATAAATCTTGCTTCCTGCATAATAATATGGATGATGGTATTTTACACAGGATAGCTGGGTCTCTTCCTTACAAATTTGAGCATATTACCAAGGTATTTAATTACCTTGGCTACTACTTAAAATTGGTATTTGGTTAAAGACTGGCATTGGCTCATAAAGAAATTTGAGAAGAGAATCCAACATTGGACCTTTCGTCTTTTGTCCATTGGGGGACAACTTGTTTTGATTAGAGCGGTTCTTACTAGCTTGCCTGTATATTGGATGGCCTTGGTACCTATTCCTCATTCCATACTTGACAAGCTCAGATGTATGATTTTTTATTTCCTTTGGGATTCTTTTGCGGGAAATAGAAAGTACCATCTAGTTGACTGGCGTTCTCTCTCTTTACTGACTTCTCTTGGTGGCTGGGGCATCAAACACTTGGGTTGGTTCATCCTGTCTCTTTGACTTAAACGTTTCTGGTTGGCTATCAATGGGAACGGTATTTGGATTACTCTTTTATCTGAGAATTATATGAAAAAACTCCCTGTGGCATCTTGGCTTCGCAATAAAGCATTTTCTGATAGAGGTGTAGCTATGATAGAATTAGACTCTCAGATCAAAAGGTTTCTCTTTTATGGTCACATCATAAATACATTGGGGCTCTTTCTGCAACATAGGGATATGAGTGCATTGTTTCTTCTCATTGCGCTTTGGATCAGTCTCCTGTACTAGACTTTCTCTCGAATCTGAACATTCCAACCAACATTTGCTGCTTCATTTGGTTACTGGTAAGGGATCTTGTTTTGACTTGGGATAAACTACAAAGCAGAGGCAGATAGGGACCGAGCCTGTGTATTCTATGTCGAAGAGGTGAATATACTCTGCAGCATGTCTTTGTGGACAAATTGCTTTCCAGAAGTGTTTTCTCAGCATTCGGTGATTACTATGGGATACCCTCTATCCCACATAACTCAGTCAGATCCTTTCTAGAACATTGGTTCATATGCATTCCTATTAGCTCTGTATACAGATATCTTCCCCTTTTCTTTTTCTGGTATATCTGGAAACATAAGAATCGATGCATTTTTGACAATAAACTGGCCTCTGTTTATGTTCTTCTTAAGCAAATTGATGATCTCTTGCATTTGTATTCGGTCCCTAAGAAGAAGATAAAAACAAGAGTTATGGCCTCGGGTCCTTTGATCGGATACCCCTATGGTTTTTTTGATGGGGCTGCTACAAGGAATATTGGAGGAGCTGGTTTTGTGATACATTTAAGTGCTTCATATTTTTTAAGCTTCTCTCTGGGCTGTGGCAGAATCACAAATACCAGATCTGAGCTTCTGGCACTATGGGAACTTCTTTCGGTGGCCAATCATTCGGGGATCCCTCTCTTTACTATATTTGGTGATTCACTGGTCATTATTTCATGGGTTAACAAAAGTGCATCACTAAATTCCCCACAACTGAGTCACTCGTGTGATGACATACTAACTTTGCTGCAACATGCCTCTTCAGTGACCATCAAGCATACTTATCGTGAGCATAACCAACAGGATGACAGTCTCTCCAAATAAGCTCTTTTGTTGGACCCAGGCTATGGGAACTTTATTGAATCATTGGATGGTAAGATCATTGATCAAGGTAATTTTCAGCTATTTTAGCTTATGTCGGGCTTTTCCCTTTCCATATTTCTTTGGCACGTTTTATATGTATGTTTGATCTGGTTCATAGCTGACATGGAAGAGTTGTTCAACCTTCTTGTTATGCTCAGGACTAGTAAGTTTTTGGGTCATTCCTATCTTTAGTTCAGTAAGATTTTCTAACCTGTTTTAACAGGAATGATGAGTAAAGTCTGCCCTTGGCAGACTTTATGCTTTTCTGTGCCCATGTTTTAATGGCAACTTGGTATGCTTCACTGATTAATTAGTAATCAGAGGGGATCCCAAATGATTATGGTTTTGTTGAAGCTCAGATATGCCTATTGTAGGCAGATTGTATAAGATGTCCTTTGATTCAATAAGAATATCAAGGTCCGGTATTTTTTCCTCTGAAAAAAAATAAAAATTGTATATGTTTTATCCATATACAAAACTATGCGCTTCATCAAAGCCATTACTCTTTTGTTACAATTTTATCAAATAAACCTTATGTCATATCAACTCTATCATTTAACTGGATGAATGGATTAGATAATTTAGTGAAAATTAATGTGCATCCAATAACAGTGAAATAGAATTAAAGACGACTATTAAATACAACTTTCTTTTCATGGGAATTATTGGAGAGAATTAAAGACCATTTGCAGGCATTTTGTAAAAGCAATAAAGCTTATTTAAAAAGTAATGGAATATTCCACTTGACCTTCAATGCCCTTACTCCAAAAGTTTGATCAAAGGAAACCAGAGAGTGGCTATTACCTAGGGATTTCTTGCGACAATAGAAAGGAACTAACACTTTGGCATTCACACAAGTTTCATGCAGTTAAGTCAAATCTATTTGGTTTTATCGCCTCCTACCCTAAGGAGAAGGATAGAAATTATTTATTTATTTTCACTAAGGCTTAAGCTTCAAATCAATTATTATTTCCACATGGAGAAGCTGTTGGTTGAGCTATATTCATTGATGCTTCCAAGACATAAAATGATTTTGCAGAAATAATTATTTAACGTCACTAATAAGTTTGTTGGACATGATCTAAGTGTTTGACCAAGCCTAAGCATCTAAGAATTACTCCCATCCCATGCCTTCAAGTGTGATGTTCAAGTTTTGTGTTGTAGCTAGTGGACTTTATTGATGATGCATATCTCTTCCCTTTGTTTATTTATTTAGGCACTAGATTAACGTTTTAATGAATTTTTTTAATCTCCATAGTATCAACTAAAATTTATGAGGACCTAATAGATACAACAATATTTAAAATCAATTATTTCCACTGACTAATAGAAAAACCATAGACATTTACAAATGAATCAAAAGTTTTATGAGAATCGTGTTTTACCATTTAAAGAGGAGATAGTAATGTGGTTCAATCAATAGTTCGAGGTTGGTTGTGTTAGGTGTAAATATTTTAATTAATATCCCAAACATATCTATCCCCGCAAAATATAAGGTAAGGGGAGGCGTCATTTTATAATAGTGAAGAAAATAAACTGGGCTTATGCTTCTATTTTTTAGCAACACTTCTGTCACAAGCGTTTGATCTATTGACCGAAGCAACAATGATAATATCCTAGTTTTATGAGCTCTCCACCACTTGCCTAAAACCCCAAAGTCTGCATATGATTGAGAGAGAGAGGAGATTTGTCGCTCAGAATGCAGGTAGGGTTTATGTGGGTAATTCAAGAACCACCGACAACCTCAATAATATCAAATTCCTCTCCCGCTTCATGGATATCACTATGGCTCGATCATTGCCCCTCCTTCTTATTCTCGAGGTATATTATGATGGCCCACTTCTTATTCTGATTCCCGAGATGGCTCACTACTGACAGCGATCAAGTGCCTGTATTCTTATGAATCCTAGTTTGTAGATTCACCACACTGATTAAGGATAGAGGTATGAAGTAACGTAGGGACGGATAGAAGTGTTTTTTTTATCCCCTAAATTTTAAAATCCATTAAGTAACTTGCCTCATGAACAGAAACCATTCTGTTATGCACGGTCAGTCACTAGCTAAAGTCCTACTATCCAATGGGCTATTAAGTTGTTGGTCCTATAACATCTTTAACTACTCGTGCTTGTGTTGTTAGTGATAGGGATGGAACTGGTAGCCCTGAGCGATTATTAGTTAGTGATAGGGATGGAATGGGAAACCCTGAGTGATTATTAGTTAGTGGGGATGTTGGGACTAACTAGGATGATATGCAAGGTACCTCTGTAGTGGTCGAACCCAAAGGTGACCACGTCTTAGTATTCACGCATAACTCTGGTTTACAGTTTTCTTCTCCTTCCAGCAATTCCCAACAACCAAGTGAATTTTTAAGTGGGCTAGTACTAATTAAGAAATTCTCGATCTGAAGAGAGGTGAGATGCCCTTCTAAGCAGAAGGGAAGAAGGTCACCCAACCTATCTATCCTACAAAAGGACAACGATACATGGAGCCTGCAGACGACAGGATGACTCAACAATTGTTTACTAAGAAATTGATCAAATAAGTGTCCATTAAGAGAGACCTGCTTACCGTCAAATCAACAAGTACGGTAGTCAATTTACAACGACGTAAATTAAGCATGTGAAGCAGACGAAGGGAGAAAGATTAGCCTTTTGAATTTCACAATCAGTAATCATCAATATTGCTTTCTGCATAAATATATTTTAGGAAAAAATTGGAAATGAAAAGCTAAAAAAAACAATTAAACAATGTATATAATAATTTCACAAAGCCTGAGAATTTCCGTTGGCTTAGCACACAAAACGTTATGTAAAGATATGCACAATGAGTAACCTCAAAACAATATGAAATAAAATGTATATGAAAATAATATACTTTAAGCAAATCAAAATAATGAATGCCACTGTTTCTCATTGACATTTATATGTCTTCCCCATATTAACATTATCCAAATAATTGGCATCCTCTTCCCTGCACAAACTATCTCAATGAAACAAATTGCAGCACATCAACATAAGATAATTTGTCAAAATATAACAGCATTTAAAATTTCTTTATGATTTTACACTACATAGGCCAGCATCCTAAGACTAAACGTGTAAAGGCTCTCACATCAAAGCCAAATACATGAGAACACTTCAGCTTGAACTCACACAGTGCAGATTTTGACAGAAATCTTTCAGATGCCTAATTTTATAAAGAAATGTTTTCTTTCTAGAGAAAACAATTAAAATTTTATAACTATAAAAATGGAGTGTTTTAAAGAAAAATAACTTTAAATTGAAAAAAAATATCAAAAAATAAATAGAATTATTAGGCTTTGCCGACGGGAAAATAGCTTTCCCATGGTGGTCAAATATTTTTGACTTCATATATTTTTATAAAATTTTAAAACAATGTTTAAAATTTATTAACAAATATTTTTAATTAAAAATTATAATATAATTAATTTTAAATTTTCAATATTAAAAAAAAAGCTTTTATTAAACTTAAATAATTAAAAATAATTAATTTTCTTAAATTTAAAATTAATTTTTATATAATAACGTAAAGTAAAAGATAAAAAAAAAATCGACTAGAACTTTGCATTAAATTGCATCTTTTAAGATACAAATGATATGCAAAACAGTGCCAAATCGTTATGCAAAGATCGCCGTGACTATGGCATTGATAGTTGTTGCATAGATGGCCATGCGAAATGGACCACTACCTGCAAACGTTGAGCTTGGAGTTGGCACGCAGATTAAAAAAATTTACACTTCGAATAATTTGCCTGCGTGTGATCTGAACAGTGAACTATTGTTGTCAGATTACTTTTTAGGAGGGTATGAGGTAGAAAAGGTTTTTAACTAGTGGGATAGTAGAAATTTGGAATATTAATTGTCATTTTTGCTTGATGCTATTTAAATTATGGATGACAGATTTATGATAAAGGAGGTACTGTTTACCAGGAGCACAGGAATAAAGTGCAACCTCATCTTCCAAGATTAATAGTAATCTAAAAAATAAACAATAAAAAATAATAATAATAATTAATTATTTTAAATATTATTAAACCTTAGTCTAAATTCCATTACACTTAATAAAAACTATTACAAACTTTTCAAAACTATTCATATATATCACCTAGACATAACAACTAGTTTGGGTAGATCTTTCAATTGACACTGCCGTAGTTAATGAATTGTCTTCTGGTTGCTTCGTTGGCATACAAGTTTGAAAAAAATGGTTATAAAAGTTCATGAGTCCTTAGAAGATTATAAAAATATAAACTTTTGCCGATTATCAGAGTTGGATGACATGCCGATTTGAAGATTAACTTTTTTGGCAATTTGCTAAAGTAATCATACTAACCAAGTTGGATGACACGCAGAGTTGAAGGTCAATGTTTTTGATATTTTTTTATTAAAATATAAATAGCAGTTTATAAGTATAAACGAAGAATAAACCCATAATAAATATGAACTCGCTATTTTTTCAATTTTTATTTGAACTATATGTTTTCTATATAAATGCATCGAAGAATATGGAGTATATCCGAGAATATTTGTAGATAGAAAATGTAGAGTAATAAAAAATAGTTGGAGATAAAAGGGTGAAAAAGTAATATTGAAATTAATGGAAAAATCTTATTGGGTTGCGATTTTGTGAAATTAATGGAGAAATCTTATTGGGTTTCGATTTTGTGATGTTTGTGAATGAGATGCCATTTTCATTGGCAAAAATATATTATTAAACAGTACACAAACAAAGAACATATGAATAGTTGTGATTATTATTTGCAATAACATAATAAGGAGAAATGATTTTTTAAAAAGAAAAATGATGTAATATGTAAATAACGAATATATTAATAATTGAAATTATTAAAGAAAGCATTAATTTAATATCAACAAAAAAATTAGAAATGATGGATAGGAAAACAAATTATACAAACAATAAAGATCAAGATATCCAGTGACATGATATGGATTAAAGTTTATGAACAATTGGGTGTCTACTTGTAAAGTGAAGACCAAACCAAGCCAACATAGGTGTGGTATATTGGGGATTTACTATATGATGTAAAGGAGGTCATGAGTTCAAATCACACTCGGGCTTACCCGTGTCCCATGCTTGTGGGTTGTTGTGGGTCACCTAAAAGTATAGTGGTAGCGGGAATGGAAGAAAGACACGATTAGAATAGACATAGAATCTACTATATGTTGTATCAAATCACACTCGGGCTTACCCGTGTCCCATGCTTGCGGGTTGTTGTGGGTCACCTAAGGGTATAGTGGTAACGGGAATGGAAGAAAGACAAGATTAGAATAGACATAGAGTCTGACATCGAACATGTGTGAACCATAGCCGTTGCATTATTCCATTCCAATTGAGAAGCCTGCAGACGTTGGGAAGGTGAGTACTTGTCAAATTCATTAACTACATTGTATACTAGGTTGAGAAAAATGTCTCGAACAAAAAAGAGAAACGTATATTTGTTTCATGCGATTGTGTACAGTTTTGGGACACTGTATACACATTGTGGAACTATGGGATTCCCGAAAACGGGTTAATTCATGAAGCAAATACTATTAAAACAAATATTAAAAACCATGATATGGGAAATGATCTCAGCTAGTTATTGATACAAATCTTTGATCTAAAAAATAAAAACTAAAGATAATGTTTCCCAAGTTCCCACCACTACTGTTCAGGTAATCTCGCTTGGTTTGTTGTTCACATTTGGTTAAGGGTACATTTGAGATTATATGTCTTTTAACTAAGATTTTAGGATTCTAAACAAATATCTTCAATCGTTTATGGAAGAGAAACTCTCTATCAAATTGAAAGACAATAAGAATGAAGGTATTTTCCAAAGATGATCGTACTCTTGAAATTTTGAATATAAGACCATTGCACGTTATGTGTTGTAATCGTTGAAGGTGAAGCCATGCTGCATATGCATTGAACTTTGCAAGGTGTTCTTCAGGCTCACAAAAATATTAGGCTCACTAAAGCTTGTCTTGCATAGAATTTTGTTCGATCTCCTTCTTTTCTAAATGGTAATATCGATAAAGAATTTGATGCATTTCTTAGTAATATGCATGGGTTGGGAATGGGGAAAGATCATATTTGTACTTTTTTTATAAATCAATCGAAGTAGTTAGAGAGAAATTTCTAAAAAGTTGAGGACTTTGGGTAGTGTTTTTTAAAATCAAACAATTAGAACCTCGCTCTATATGGTTTAATCCCATTCCATCTCCCTTATATGTTCTATCGTTTAGTGTCATATCCAATTCGAGAACCATAGCCTGTTAATCCAATTACAGATCTTGTTCCTGTAACATACCTCAAATTTCATAAAAATAAAAAATAAATTTTTTCTATAGCATATATCTACAGACAATCATTAAAACCCTAACTATAATAGACCAATCTTTGAACTTTGAGAGTTTATTTCACAAACTTCGCATTTTAGATGTTCGATCATTCTTTCCTAAACTCAGAATTCAACTTTGAACCAAAATAGATTTCAAAACCCTTCACTATCAAACTTATTTCTAAGTTTACTATTACTTCCCCAATTATCCTCCACACTCATGTCATCTGTTGATCTCATTACAGCTTCATTCTCCACTGTGAATCTGACTTCCTTGTGTAGATCATCATTACCCTTCTGCAATCCTGCTTCCACAATGTAGATTGTCGATTGCGAAAAACACTTAAATTTCTTTATGAATTAACTTTCCTCTTTCTTCTTTCAGCAATGCAGATTGAGGATTGCAGAAACTCCTAAATTCTTTTACAGTTTAACTTTCCACTTTCCACAATGCTGATTGCGGATTGCAGAAATGCCTAAATTATTTTACAGTTTAACTTTCCTCTTTCTGCTTTATACAATGTGGATTGCGAAAACGCTCCAATTATTTATAATTTTAACTTCCGCTTTTCTCTTTCTGCAATGTGGATTGTAGAAACTCCTAAATTATTTTGCAGTTTAAATTTCCGCTTTTTGCTTTCCGCTTTCCACTTTCCATAATGCGGATTGCATATTGCGGAAACACTCCAATTCTTTATAATAATAAAAAATTCACTTTCTGCTTTCCGCAATGCAGATTGTAGATTACAGAAACACTCTAATTATTTATAATTTTTCTTCCACTTTCAGCTTTTCGCAACTCTTGTGAGTCATTAATCTCGTTGCGGCATAGATATTAGTCGTGAATTTGATTTCTTGTGTGGATTGACTATTAACCTTGCGGATTGCAGATTCAAAGAGTTTTGGTTAAAAGACTTGGGGTTTTGTTTCATTGTAAGTTAATTAGATATGAGTTTATCTTAATGCTTAAACCTTGTCTTGTAGTCATCGTCTTAACATAATTTAACAGTTGTAAATCTAACTGTGCTAAATTGATTAAGGATTTAACCAAAATTTAAGGTTTCCTCTTAGTAATTGGGTTCTCAAAAGCAACATTGAATATTATAGATCTACACCAGAAACCAACATTATCTTTTCAATTGGAATTCTAAAATCGAGAAACGAAATTAATGAAGATTAAGCAGAATTGATACAGACTAGAAAACACATTTACATGTAGGAATATAGTTTAAAACAGAAGATTCCAACCATAACCGATCAACAACAGTCATACCTAAATAATCTAACTCATAACGAATTAATAAATGCTACATTAATATATTACTAACAATCCTTGATGCGAGTATGGATGCCCAATCTTGGATACATTGAGAATAATCTAACATTGTACATATCTATGATATCCAAAACATGGATAACGGTTCTACAGAAATGCATAAACACTACTGCTTGGAAATATAACTGCAATTTAACATTTCACATATGCATCCTACTGCATCTAAAATCATTCATAAGAAAACATAGTAGAAACTTGGAACCAATGCTTGGAAAACAAAAGTGGAGAAGTTGTTCCTCCCAACCAACTCCCAAAGAAACCAAATTACGTGTTCCAGAACCCTCAAGCCTGTTCTCTAAACCATAAGAGAAAATATCTCAATGCGCCATCTCTTTCATTTTACAGATGTTAATCCCTATCCAATGATAGCCTCCTCTTGCTCATGGACATACTATTAAATAGTATTTTGCCTAGGACTTCGTCATTTATGAGACTCCTTCTCTTTAGCACTCAATTAGGAGTGCATACCTTATTTTTGGGGATGATGCCTCATGCATCTCGAGTTCTCACTCAGTGGTTTTTTCCACTTATCATTTTCCTCTTGTTGGTTTGCAAACACTCTTCAACAACTATCTCCACTTTTGTTCCCCTTCATCATATTTTATTAAATAAGGAATGCTTTATTACAAAATTTTTTATTCTTGACTTTCCTTTCAAAGAATAATAAAATAATAATCAAGCTATTTTTCAGCAGAATAACAATTATTAATTCAGGGGTTATTACATACACCTCCCCTTAAAAGATAACACCGTCCTCGGTGTTATAACTTTTGTTTTTATTCTTCCATGTCAGCCTCTCGGAATAAATATGGATATGCCTCCTGCATATTAATTTCCAGCTCCCAAGTAGCTTCTTCCTGACTAAGGTGCTTCCATTGCACCTTTACTTATCTGATGGTACGATTCCAGAGTAAAATTTCTCTCTTGTCGAGAATGTGCTCCGGTCCCACTTGGAACTCTCCCTCGGGTTCCACCTGGATTACATTTCAATCAATCACACAAGAAACATCATGGACATATATTTTCAATATAGAAACATGAAACAGATTATGTACTTTAATATTGGGCGGTAGGGCTAATTGGTTTGCAACTAGCCCTACTTTTGCTAGAATTTCAAATGGCCCACAATACTTGGGTGTCAATTTCTTATACTTTCCTAGTATCAAGGTACTTTTCTTGGGATTTACCTTTATGTACACATGATCACCCACCTAGAACTCTCTAGGAGTTCATTTTAAGTCAGCATAACTTTTCTGTCTGTCTTGGGAAGCCTTCAAGTTTTGTTGTACTTGTTTCACAATTAGTTCCATATATTTTAATAAGTTAGGTCCTAACATTAATCTATCAACTAGGTTAATCCATAAAATTGGAGTATTACACTTACACCCATATAATATTTCAAACGGACTCATTCCTACAGAAACTTGAAAATTATTATTATATGCAAATTCTACTAAGTATATGTAATCTTCCTATTTACCTAGTTTGTCCATGACATACATCCTTAGCATGTCCTCTAAGACTTGATTTACTCTTTCCATCTGCCCATTTGTTTGTGGATGATATGCAATACTGAAATTTAACTATGTGCCAAAACCTTTAAACAAGGATTTCTAGAAGTTACCAGTGAACTTCACATCTCTATCCGAGATTATTACCTTCAGTACACTGTGTAGCCTGAATATCTCTTTCATGAAAATATCTGCAATGTTAACAAATTTATATGTAGATTTAACAGGAATAAAATGGGAATCCTTACTTAGTTTATTAACTACGACCATGATGGAATCATGTTGTATGAAATTGTTTGGTAAGCCGATGATGAACTCTATACTAATGGTTTCCCATTTCCATTATGGAATAGGTAATGGTTGCAACAGTCCCGCTGGATGTTGATGCTATGGTTTAACTTGCTAAAATTTTATGCAGGGAGCTAAGTATTTAACCACTTCCTTCTTCATATTTAGCCAAAATAAATATTTTCTGATCATAGTGATCATTTTCGAGTATCCAAGATGCCTTGAATACATTCTTTTATGAAGCTCATTCATAATTGTAAGTTTAATTTCTCTTATGTTCGGTATATACAACCTATTTTTATGCAGCAACAGTCCTTGTTGGTTTAGGCTGAAGTTTTTTTTACTTGTTCTTGCTCATTTTTAGTAGTCTTTTCTTTTAAACTTTGATATTCCCCATCAGAATTTCCAACACTTAAAATCTAATTTCCTAAGTCATATTCGTAGTTGTTGCTTGCAAACAGTAAATTCGCATGACAACTTAGAGAATATGCTACTTTATTTTCTTTTCTCTTTATATGTTTGATTTCAAAATCATATTCCCTTAAAAAGGACAACCATCTGGCCTATCTTGCATTCAAATTATGTTGGTCAAATAAATATCTAAGACTTATGTTATCTAACATAAGTATAAATTTTCTTCCAATTAGGTAATGTCGCCACATTTTCAAGGCATGAATTATAGCAGCAAGTTCTATATCACGTGTTGCATAGTTTTTCTCATGATTTTTTCATTTCTTGGATTCATATGCCACAACATAATTTTCTTGTAATAAAACTCCACCTAGTCCTTCATTGCAAGCGTTTGTACATACGGAAAAATACTTGAATGGATCAACAATTTTTAAGATTGGGGTGGTAGTTAAAAGGTGTTTAAGTTTGTTAAATCTTTCTATGCATTTTTCAGTCCATTCGAAATTTTTACCTTTCTTTTGTAAGGAAGTTATGGGGTAGGCAATCTTAGAAAATCCTTTTCTATGAACTTCATGTAGTTTCAATAAATTATCTTATGTCATATATATTTTTAGGAACCAACCATTCCATGATGGCATTTATGTAATTTCCATTTTTAATAAATTTTATTAAGATGACCAATTTTTCACTTTTTCCCCTATTTTGATGTTTGATTAGTTTTGATGTCTAGGTCTGCAAATTGACCCAAATTCTCCCAAATATTTTGAGAAGGTATATGAATGATATTAATAAATTTAATATGATGTTTAGAGATTATTTATGACCCTCCAAAGACTTCTGAAAACTTGTTTAATATTCTGGCCAAGGTGGGAGTTTTCACTAGCAAATTGGGGTTCCAATTCCCCCATGGTAAATGCTTAAAATGGCTTCCCAAATGTCCCATACCCACTCGAATTTCTGAAAAGAGGTAGAGGATATTTAAGAGAATTTATTAAGGTCTCATGTGCATCATTATTCAAATTATACATGATGTTATGAGCCTCTCCTAAACAACTACAAAATCACTAGTTCAACCCTTGGGGAAAATGGCACCAAATCTTCTCCAAATGCAAATAAACTAGGTAAAATGACTACAACTTCTTAAGTGTTGGATCTAAAACTTGTAATACTCATCAATGGAATTCCTTCCATCATAAATATATCATAGGATCTATTAGCACCCTGTAATTTTCCTATGGTTTCTGTAGGAAGTCACGGGGGTAACCATTTCAACCAACCTATAGAATTTCTTCTAGCCAACGGAGATGGAGAGGGATCTCTCTTGTCACGGTAGCATTCACATACACATTTAGCAATAAAGAGAATGTAGCAGACTAGTTTTCTACTAGCAAAAAGATAGTTACAAATAAAATAGGATGGAAAGAAAAACAAAATCCAAACCATTGGGTGATGGAGTGAGAATCTGAAACATTGAAGGATGTTATAGCATATAATGAAAATTGTTTTCTCTTTTGTGATATGAGGCAAAGTAAGAACATCATTCAACAAAACATCTTTAAGGCAATGGAAAGCATAAAAAGGAAAGATCCTGATGCAACACAGAGGCGTCTATCAAGGGTGAATCTTTGAGAGCATCTTTAATGACAAAGGGAGACAACTAAAATGGAGAACCTATCGATGGATGAATTCCATAGAAGCTATCACATTCACATTACAAACACGATTTATGATGCAGGAGCACTTAACAGAGAGCAAATTCTTGCATACTAATCTAGAAAGGTACTCGCAGAACAACATACATGAAAATGAAATAAATAGAGAAATCACACATTGAATGTAAGCACTGTGATGAATCTCATAAACACAGAGAAACATATTCATTAAAAACTCCCAAAAATGTTGTGGAGCTACAAAAATCGGTGCTGATGCCTAGAAAATGTGAATCATTCCAACCTCTATCCTCCTCTGAGGAGATTCTATTTATAATGTTGATTTACCCCGAGATGTGTCTGGAAATGGTGCCTCAAAATTGGTTATAGAAGATGGGGAATAATATGAAGACATCATGTTGAATCCTAACAAACTCTGACAATGAATATTTTTCATGATTTACATACAGAACATGAAATAAAGAATAACAAGCATGCTAGATTAAAACGGAAATATGACAGCTGGGTTCCAGCTCACTTGATTGAAAGTGGCGTTTAAGAGCATATTCAAAGATCTGGTGTTGAATCATCAAGTCGTTTTCTTCAATAGAATGGGCAAGGATCCTTTCTTCCTCATAGGAATTCCTTCTAATACAGCTGCCCAAAATCCTCACCATTTCACCATTTTCCAGGAAACAGATTGTTAAAAACAGGCTCCATAGATACGTCTTCATATCTTAAACAATGACATTTGTGTGAAATATGAGAGATATTTCCATTTTTCCATATTCCCCTCCATCTCTTCGGGGTGTGCTTTCGAATTTGATGACTCGGGAGGAATTACGAAATTCTAGAAAAAATCCCTCTGAAGATGGCATCGATTCTCCCAAACTGTGGCACCTGTGTAAACTATGAGAGAGGTTTTTGTGGATGAGCATGTTCTGAAGAAAAAATTCTCTCATTTTCTCAAAATTCGTCCCGGTTTGGTGAAAATAGCTCCCGCAAATTAATGACTAAACCAGTCATTTTTGCAGAAAACATGTTTTGATGTGCAACATACAAAATTTTGCTGAGATTTATGACCTTAACACACCTGCAATTTTCCATCACTAAATTAATGTGGGCCATTTATCGGGACCTAACATGATATGAGTCATCCAATTGTGGATCTTGTACCCTATTTTGCTTTGCCTTCACCACTTAAACCTCGTGCACTCCTCCCCTAGGAAAATGATGCTGACAGTTGATCGGGTTGAATAAGATCTGAGCTGTTGATCTCGTGAGTGGCCTTAACACCATTTAATAATGGTTTCAAAACATTATCCTCCTTACATCTTTGATCAAGGAAATGGATTCTGGAGCATCGGATGAAAAGGTGGTATGACCTACACTGTTGATTTTTTATTCTGTTTACCAGGCTCTTTAGCAATATCCCACATGCACAAGGTGAAATGCACTTTCATTCTTTATATACCCCACAACTTTGATTATATACCAAGGAATAGAGAAAGGGTAATACCCCTTATGATCTGGGTGCTTGGACGCTTGATGGATTATTGTAGTTGATGTGGCAGGTGTGTGGCTCCCCATGTAACCATACTTTAACACGAACTTTCATTAGCCAAGTTAGTGAAAATAGTAAACATTAGCGAAAAAAAACATAAAAAATTTGACTATAAGGCCAAATTTAAATATAAAACCAATGTTTATATTTCATTTTTAAAATTGTGTAAACTTCTTTTAATTTATTAGGATTCCTTTCTTCTTCCCGAATGACCAATGAGATCCTTTCCTCTTACAAACCTGCCCAATCGAGAAAACCAACTCCTACAATTTTTTTTTCAGCACAAGTGCTAACAAGACCATTCTTAAAATAAAATTTAGCACAAGTGCTAACAAGATCATTCTTTCATTCGAAATCATCATCATTACAATGGCATACATCAAAATAGTGGGGAAATGGTCATTGTTTTCTCATTAATAATCATTTTTACATAAAACCATTTGGTATTTCGACCTGATACTTTCTGAATATGAAAAACAGAGAATATTAAGCCTATTACAGTCATAAATGGACAATCAAAATCTCTCTCAAAGAGTACGATAGATCACCTAAAGCGCAATCCCTCCATGAGTAAGAATATGCAATAAAAACTGGAAATGGTTGAGAGAATGTGCTACACTAGAATAAACCAAGAGCTTCCATATAGCTTACACCTACAAATACAAACTCCATTAAATCTCCATGAAATACATGAATGTCCTCTCCAAACACCAACATGGATGGGAATCTTTCACCCTCGAAATTGGCTAAGGAAAGAAACTAGTCATCCACTAGCTCTCTCTCTTCGCAAATGCAAATTTCTCAAATGATCAAAAGCCCTTCTCTTGGTTGATCTCTATATTTTATAAACATCCTTATCCTTATAAGGTTACCAATCCATCAATAAACTCAATCCAATTCGAATTAGGGTGTGTGCTTAAGATTTTCCATGTGTCATCCCTTCCCTAGCCTTCCATCTTCCCCCAATTCTAGTAGGGACCCATTGAGCTTCCCCAACTCACATGAGTGCCTCCTTGGATGCTATATTTAGGCTTGACATGTCATAATGGTCAAATGTCAGCCTTCAGGTCTACAATATGTCATAAATCTCATATCATCTTCATCATTGGTGTCATAGATGTTAGGGAATCTAGCCCAAGTGTCTAAGAAGATCCCATTTGACTCTTCCTCTCCCATGTAAGTTACATTTCCTTCCACATTCGACCTATGATGCATATTTACAAGTGTATTATCCTTCTAACTCATCCAAGAATATTAGGCTTTCCATGGATTCGAAATTGCAAGAGGAGGATGTCACGTGGCACATATATTCTAGCTTGTGTGGGCCCTGTAATCTCCATGTGTCTCCATGCTCCATTTCCACTTCAATTTTATCTTGTATTTATTGAATTAGATTCATTATTAAATATTTATTCCATTCTAATGCATGAACGTCATTTATTAGCTCCCTTATTAAAATTCCAAATGTATCCATCCAACCTAGGGAACTAGTATGATTGATGGAATTATCTTGCTATGCAATTATTTAAAATGGGGAAATTATAGTCCTCCCCACCAAAATTGCTTGTCATCAAGAAATTTCAGATTTAGATGTTGCAAAATCTTCATATTCCCAAGTGGAATCCTCATTTGGTACTCCTTCCTTTGCACCAAGTGCTCTCTTATGGATTTGCTTATTAATTTTATTTAGGTGCAATTTGAGTAGTGGCACTCATGTACTGCAATTTTGTGTTCCCAAAAGTAAAGATATGCAGATTTTTCATATTTATATTTCCTGTAACATCACCACTAACACCAAAAGGATTAATAAGATCCATAAAAACCAAATTTGTGCAAATAATATTAACCTCCTTTTTTTTTAAACATTTTCTGAACTTTCACCCCTTTTTGCTTCTATATAATTCTTTGATGTGGGTGCTAAGTTACCAAAGTTTGATTTTATTAATATCCAAATATAATTTCAAAGAGGAACCACCATGCTTGCTACTGCACTACTATGATTACTATCATCTTCTCAAGTGGTGACTAAATCTCCAATGCTGCTTGATGCCCCCAAAATTGAAACCAATGAGACCCAAAATGATCCCAGGGATCCATATGATCCTGATACATGCATGGTGTTAAATTTATATGATGAAATGACATGAACACCAAGCATGTGAAATTTGAATCCATCTCTCAAAAGGCCTCCCACATTGGAAACTGGAACAATGCTCTGCAAAGATGAACTCAAACAACTGAAGGTTGGTTTTCTTTCTCAAACCAACAATCGAACTGCTACTCCAGATGAGATGAAACCAAGCAATGTCATGATCTCATTGCTTGTATTGCACCCTTCCAAACATCATGAGTACAAAATATAGATCATGATAGTACATAACAACATCATACAAATGTACATCAAGTAGGTACCTCATCAAAGTATCATGAAAGTGCTTTTACATCCAAGAAAATAGATCACCATGTGGCCCATATACACAAGCATAAAGTATTATATCAGATATTTCCCAATGACATAGGTGAGGATCCCATGTCCCAATAACCTCCACCAAAACTTTCTGACCAAATAAGGAGCAAAGAAAACATGAAGACTTCAAGTGGCTCAAGTCTCATCGATACACTCATCAATATGTATATCATCAAGAAATAATAGAGTATGTTTATGCCAACAATAATGTTCTTCAATCATATATATCTTCACCTAAGTGTGGGATGAATTTCCTCCAACATCAAATGGACTAGGCAAGGAGCAAGGAAAGTCATGAGTCTCCAAGTGACTCAAGTGAATACCATAGGTGCATCCATGTAGATGTGTATCATCATAATGTAAAAAGGGATGCTGCTGCAAATGTAAATAATATAGATCTATATTCATTTCATCACCAAAAGAAGAGATAGAAAGTCCATACTCTTCATGAGGCACCATTTAAAAGAAACCTTTCACCCATACTTCATTAGGATGAATGCTGCAAAAATTGGAAGTGTAGGATGTAGGAGAAAGAACCAACTCACTGAAATGATCAAAAAGTGAAAAATTGTCATTATGTGAAGGATCCATAGGGGTAGGAGTATGCAACTCCATTAAAAATGCAAAAAATTCCTCATGTTTTGGTTCAAAGGTAGTGGAATCATGCACTTCTTCAAAAAGCATGTACTCATCTTCAATAGGCAACTCATGTTCCTCTTCCACCACAACTAGTGATTGTCTCTCATCAAAATAATATTCAAACACATCAAGAACCTATAAATTTTCATGTTTCTCATGAGCCATCATGTCATGAGAATCCTCTAATTAATCTACCATATGAAAATCTGAAACATAGGAGGAAGAACAAGTATCTTGCAACCTCTCAAGGATTTTCTCATTTTGAATTTTGAGCTTATGAATATATTCATTATTCTTCAAGTATGATTCATGTAACCATTCACTAAGCTCAATCCAATTTTTTCTATCAAAAAGAGAAGTCATGAAATTACCTTTGATTTTTCACATTGCTCTTTAAATCTTCTCCATGTCTTCAAGGAAGGATGGCTTCTCCAATGAAGAAACTTTTCAACAAGAATTTGATACCAATGCTTGAGTGTCAAGGAGTATTCTAAGGGCCTCTTGGATATCCCTTTCACTCATCTTCAAATAATATTCAATGAAGGATGGTTCATGGGAGTGAACCTCCTCTTCTTCTTTCTTCTTGATTTGATCAACTTCTTGAAGCTCAAGTGGTGATGGGGAAGTTGATCTTGGTTATTCATTATTTGTCATAAGTTATTCATATTCATGCTTATGAGAACTTTGTATTGCAGAAAATTTTTCCAATTTTATCTCTATGTCACCAACATAGTTTTGTGAGCCCCCATCAGTAGGTACTCTTTCATAGTTCAAGGATCTATCAATAGATTCTCTTTGATTGGAACAACCCCCATTAGTAAGGATTGTGTTTTTTTTTTCACCTTCCTCTTTATGTTCTTCTCTACAATAACCTTGAGGTAATTGATGCTCCACTTCATGATTCTCTGTTTCTTCCTTTAATTGTGTATCTAGGATCTTTTCACAAATAGGATGATTTTTTAAAATTTCATGCTTCTCCAAACTTGCGGATTGTTGATTGTCTCTTAATGAATTCACATTTTCCTTCGTGTGCCTAAATCCATACTTGACAAGATATTCTTGGAAAGAATACCTCTCATGAATATCCCCTCTCAAAGTTCAATACTCTTGGAAGCATGCTTTAATATCTATGGTTGTAATTTCTGCTTTTGTTGGTTGGGGAGGAAGGAAAGTGGAAATCGCGGGTCTACTATGAATCCAATACATGTGTGCAAATTTTTCTTCAATGTATGGTATTAATGCATAGGTTCCAATACCATGCTCTGATACCACTGTAATGACTAGAAGAAACCAAGAGCTTCCATGTAGCTTACTCCTGCAAATACAAACTCCATTAAAGCTCCATGAAAGACCTAAATGGCCTCTCCAAACACCAACTTGGATGGGAATCTTTCACCCTTGAAATTGGCTAAGGAAATAAACTAGTCATCCACTAGCTCTCTCTCTTCACAAATGCAAATTTCTCAAATGATCAAAAGCCCTTCTCTTGGTTCATCCCTGTATTTTATAAACATACTTATACTTCTAAGGTTACCAATCTGTTAACCCAAAAAAATACCTCACTCAGCTCTACATGGCCTACACCACCCAAGTAAACCCATGTACGACTCTAATTTGACCCCATTTGATCCTCACACCCTCAAAAAGGCTCAAAAATGTGCAAAAGGGCTTATAATCCACTAAAAAGAGCCAAAATAGCTCTCATAGAGGCTAAAGCCTCCAAAAAGGGGTTAAAACCCCTCAAAGGAGCCTAAAACCCCCAAAGGAGCTAAAGATTGAGTGAAAGGGCCTAAAAGCCCAAAAAAGGGGCTAGATCCTGCACCAGGGGCTTAGAACCCCAAAAACACTATAAATAGAGGGGTGGGGGTCACTCTCAAATCATTCCGTCCTTACATACTATTATGCTACCTGAGTGAGTTCCTTGAGACCATTTTCCTCTCAAGCCATTCACCCTCCCTCTCATCCATCCTCCCATTGAGCCATATCTCCCCCATTCTCAAGAGAGGTGCTTCTCCAAGCTACGACATAGTGGCCCATTTCCACCCATAGAAGGTATAATGTCTGTTTTGTGTTGTTTATTTTAGTTTTTTATTCTAACATATTTTTGCTTGCAGGTGTATGGACTAACATGTTCTTGTAGGTCTCCATTGTTTGCTTACAGGTCTTCAGGTTTTCTAACAAATTGTATGCAGGGTATTGGAGCTAAACCCATAACCTTGTGTGCAGAGGGGTTTCTTTGTTTCTATTATGTCTTTATTTCTATTTCATTTTTATTGCACAACCACCAGGAACCCTACCCTTCCGTCCTATAGATGGAAGGTAGCCATTCCTGCTCTGTAGTAAGGGAGAAATCCCTGCTACAAAATCCATCCTTAAACTCATGACAATTTAAGTAGGGACCCGTTGAGCTTCCCCAACTCACATGACTGCCTCCTTGGATGCTATATTTAGGCCTGACATGTCATAATGGTAATATGCAAGCCTTCCGGTCTGAAATATGTCATAAATGTCATAGAATCTTCATCATTGGTGTCATATATGTCATAGATGTTAGGGAATCTATCTAGTGTCCAAGAAGCTCCCATTTGACTCTTCCTCTCCAATGTAAGTTACATTTCCTTCCACATTCGACCTATGATGCATATGCCCAAGTGTATTGTCCTTATAACTCATCCAAGAACATTAGGATTCCCATGGATTCAAAATTGCAAGATGAGGATGCCATGTGGCACAAAACTTCTATCTTGTGTGGGCCCCATAATCTCCATGTGTCTCCATGCTCCATTGCCACTTCAATTTTCTCTTGTATTTATTTAATTAGCTCCATAATTAAATATTTATTCCATTCTAATGTCTGAACATCATTTATTAGCTCTCTTATTAAAATTCCAAATGTATCCATCCAACTTAGGGAACTAGTAGGATTGATGGAATTGTCCTACTATGCAATTATTTAAAATGAGGAAATTAAACTTTACCTTGTTTGGGTCAACTAAGATTTCATCCTTGGACACTACGTGTCTGAGGTATTGAATCTTATCTTTATAGAAATCACATTTACTGAATTTTCATAAGGTTGTTATTCTCGTAATACTTGCAAAACTTTTCTTAAAGGTTCTTTATGTTCTTGTTCGTTCTTAAAGTAGATTAGTATGTCGTCGATAAATACGGCCACAAACCTATCTAGGTAGTTTCTTAAGATACTCTTCATTAAACAGATAAAATCAACAAGTTAGTTTTTCAACCCAGAAGGAATTACAACAAACTCATAGTGATCGTAATAGGTCCTAAATGTTGTTTTAAATATATCATCATTTTTTATTCATTCTTGATGGTGACCCGACCTTAAGTCTATATTTGAGAAGATAGTTTCTCCATGGAATTGATCAAATAGATCATCTATCCAAGGGAGTGGGTAACGGTTTCAATGGTCGTTTTATTTAACTGTCGGTAATATATATATAGTCTTAGTGTTCCATCCTTCTTTTTCACAAACAAGACCGATGCTCCCCAAGGAGAGACACTTGGTCGAATGTACTTTTTTATCGATTAGTTATTATAGTTGTGATTTTAGCTCTGTAAGTTCTATTATATTCATTCGATCTGGAGATTTTGATGCTAATACCTCTTTTCGGAGGCAGTTCAAGGACTTCTTTCGAAAAGATGTCTTAAAACTCTTTTAAGACTGGTATGTCTTCTAGTTTAATTTTGTTATCATTCTCATTACCATTCATTATAGACAACAAACAATTTACACCCCTTTCTTACTGATCTTTTTATTTGTAATGCATATATATCTCTGATGGCCACCTTCCTAGGGATCCCTTTAACTTTTATATTGTTTCCATTATCATCGGTACAAGTAAAGGTTTTATCAAAACAATTCAACACAAATTTATGTTCCTCTAGCCAATCCATTCCTATTAATAAATCATAGGATCCTAACAGAAGAACATTTCCATTAACATGTGTAAGAAAATCATTCATCATTATTTTTCAATTTAAAACAAAAATAGTAACTTTCTGTTTCATACCTATGGCTAACTGTACTAGCCATGGTTTATCAAACTTTTCAGGTACCAAATTGCATAAATCAACTATTCTAGGTGATATATAGCTCGGGCTTGCACCTGAATAAATTAAAATAGATATAGGTTGATTATTTATCATACCTTCAATTTCAACCATATAATTATGGTGGTCTTCTTGTCGATTTTACAGTGCAGTGTAGATTCTGGGCATGCTCCTGGCCATATCCCCAACTATAACTGCTTCCTAGATAGAATGGACATTAAATTTTTGTTTCCTTGATGGACAGTCTGTAAAGTAGTGTGGCCCTCCACACTCCCAACACTTTAAGAGTTCTTTTTTTTGTGTTGGGTTTTTATTATGAACACTTGAGGGTACTACATAATCTTGAGGTTTAAAACCTTCGTAATTTTACCCTAATACCCTCTATAATTATTTCTCGTGTTTTTATGGAACCTACTTTGTTTTCTTCTAGAATCAAAATTATTTGGCCTTTGATTTTTCCAAGCTGGTATACTTTCCCTTTTATTCTTGTTTTGGCTATAACAGAAGTTTTCCTTCCTCTAGCATCTTTGGATTTTCATATTCAATTGGTTCTTTGAACATGATGGGAAAACAACGGAGGAATCATTGTATTTTAGGTTTCTCGTCAATTATATATGGAACATAATGAAGTAAGCTCAAGAAATTACTGTAGAGTTCTTTCATTGTACTTTTAAAGAGTTTCTTAAATGTTTTCAGGGTTACCTATCTCTCTTTTATACCCTTAACCTTCTTTATGTCTTGCCACCATATATATTCCTTTTCGATCAGATTATAGATGGACATTTTTTCCTTTAACTGATCAGAGTAGTTATATATTTGAAAATACTTTTTTCATTCTGAACAACCAGGCCTTTGCCTCTTTTCCCTTCTCAATATCCCCATTAAACCGAGGTGGTCTAATTTTCTTAAACTCCCCACAGATTTCCTCATAGGGTCTGTATTTTCTTTTCTTCCTATTATCGTCACTGCTTCGTCTTGACTCTTGTTGTTTTCTGCGAAGTTTAATTGAATCTTCACTTGAAGTGCCATGTTTATGGCAGGAAAATTCCAGCTTTCTACCCTTACATTGGTAAGGTGCAATTTTAGGCATTTCATGTTCAAATTCCTTATTTTTATTTTTTTCTTCATTATGGATTTTTGCTAACATAATAGTATTTAGTTCTTCTTGAGCCTTTAGAATTCGCTCATTATCTTCCTTAATCTTTCTCATTTCAGATCTTAACTCATTCACAATTCATTTTAGCTCAGATTTATTATCCTCATTGTCATTTATATCTACCCACAATTCTCCATCCCTTAAGTTACCCTCTTGGTTATTTAAAGGATCTTATGGGCGATGTTCCTCTTCTGCAGACATCTGCCATGTTTCCTACAAAATATATTGTGCTTCTTTGCTTTCCTCTTTCTTCTACTCTTGTGAGCCGTTAATCTCGTTGCGGCATAGATCTTAGCCGTCGATTGGATTTCCTTTGCAGATCAACTATTAACCTTGCGGATTGCAGATTCACAAGGTTTTGGTTTAAACACTTGGGGTTTTGTTTCACTATAAGTTAATTAGATCTGAGATTATCTTGATGCTTAACCCTTGTCTTGTATTCATCGTCTTCACATAATTTAACAGTCGTAAATCTAAATGTGGTAATTTGATTAAGGATTTAACCAAAATTTAAGGTTTCCTCTTAGTAATTGGGTTCTCAAAAGAAACATTGAATATTATAGATCTACACCCAAAACCAACAATATCTTTTCAATCATCATTCTAAAATTGAGAAACATAATTAATGAATATTAAGCAGAATTGATACAGATTGGAAAACAGAGTTACATGTAGGAATATAGTTTAAAACATAGGATTCCATCTCTTAGATGTAGGCTAATCAATTCTAAATCATTCAAGTATTGAATTGGAAACCATAACCGATCAACAACAGTCAGACCTAAATAATCTAACTCAAAATGAAATAATAATTGCTACATTAATGCATTACTAACAATCCTTGATGCGGGCATGGATGCCTGATCTTGGATACGTTGAGGACAATCTAACATTGTATAGATCTATGAAATACATGACATGGATAATGGTTCTACATAAATGCATAAATAGTATTGCATGTAAATATAACTGTAATTTAACATTTCACACATGCATCCTACTGTATCTAAAATCATTCATAACAAAACAAAGTAGGAACCCGGCACCAACATTGGGAAAAAAAAAGTGGAGAAGCTGTTCCTCCCAACCAACTCCTAGAGAAGCCAAATTACTTGCTTCAGAACCCCCGAGCATGTTTGCTGAAACACAAGAGAAAAAGTATCTCAATGTGCCATCTATTTCATTTTGCAGATGTTAATCCCCTTCTAATGCTATCCTCCTGCTGCTCATGGACATACTATGAAATATTATTTTTCCTAGGATTTGTTCATTTATGAGACTCTTGGTCTTTAGCACTCAACTAGGAGTGCATACCTAATTTTGGGGGATGATTCCTCCTGCATCTCGAGTTTTCACTTAGTGGTTTTTTCCACTTGTCATTTTCCTCTTGTGGGGCAGTAGACACTCTTCAACAGCTATATCCACTTTTGTTCCCATTCAACATATTATATCAATTAGGGAATGCTTTATTCTTGATTTTCTTGTCAAAGAATAATAAAATAATAATCAAGGTATTTTTCCAGCAGAATAACAATTGTTAATTCAGGGGGTATTACAGTTCCATAGCCTATTTGTGTTCCAAATAATGCATATCTGAAGCCAATTCAAGTTCGACCAACATCCCTTTCAGTTAGATATATTACCTCAATAGTATAGGTTTTAGATTAGGGAATTTCTTCTATTGATCATGTTTTTCATAATCATAAGTCACATTTGAACCAATTGATTCTACTGAAGATACTTGTTTTGTCAAAGTTATCTTGGACAAAATGCGTTTGAGATTTTTGTGTGAATCATCTACCAACCTATATATAAATTTTCATCATGAGAATTCTATCCGTTCCTAACTAAATTTATTTTAATAGTTGATTCAATATTAGTTTCCATTGTATGCACAGATGACGGTCAGGGAAACATTTGATTTCTCAGCAATCTAATTGTCCATGATTTCAAAACCCTTGATATCTAAATATGTATTTTTTTTTCTACAATTTTGTAAATTTTTCTTTAAAATTTTTTTCAAATGCAAAAAACAACATCAAGGAATTTGATACATTTAACATAAGCAATAATGTGAAAGTATTAATGAGGAAGATCACAGTGAAAGTATTACTAAGGAAACGAGTATTTTTCATACGAATTGACCATCAGGTTCCCATATGTGGAGAAATATTTTGATGCCAACATAATCTTTATTGAGAAGGGATTCTGCTACTGGTCTCCCTAAGTTTTTGATGATATTGAACCTAGTAATCCTCCATTTCCAAGAATCATCACAATTGCAGCAACTTCCATGCCGACTATGACACCATGTATCAGACTCATTTTGATTTTCTACAAACATCCACACAAATAGGTTATTCTAATCCTTAAAACTATCTTATCATTTTAAATTTTTACATACATAAACCAAGAGTATGCAATGTAGTTTCCATGTTCTTACCTGGACTGTATGTCTCCCCCAAAATGTAAGGTTCGAATCCATGAGGAGCCCAACTATGAAGAAGAAGTGGTGATTACTATTGAAGAGGTTGTGAGGGTGACAGAGGTAGTGGCCATGGGGAAGTGGGGGTGATAGAGGTGGCAGTGGTTGTCAGTGGCTATGAAGGCGGTGAGATGGAGGTGAAGGAAATCAATGAGATGGGGTGAAGGCGATGAGATGGGGTGAATGTGGTGGATGAGTTGAGGTGGTGGTGAAGAAATTAAATAACTTGAGTTGGTGGTACAAAATCATGGGCGATAAGGAAGTGGGTAAGTTGAGTTGGTTGTACAAAATCATTATTATTTGATGAAGTTATTAAATATCTCCACAATTCCTAGAAATGAATCATTAAATATATCCCAAATTCCTATAAATGAGCCATCACATGAACAATAACACCACAAAGTAATCATTCAATGATATGCTAGACAAATGCTTTAAAAATATTTGTGAAAAATAAAAAAATCAATCTCTAATGTAAGAGTTAGGAAAATCTTTATAAATTTTTGGTCAAAGTGAAAGTAATGGCCATTCAACCCAAACTGAATACAATATACTCGGCCTTCGGCATGTATAATAACAAGACCAACTACTTATCAGACCATGCCTCTCTCTAGCATGAAATGCAATATTCTGCTAATGCTAAGCCTGATTATAAATTTGTGATAGATAATTGGCAGCACTGGAGAAGGACGTATACATGGTCTTCTCAACATCATCTAGCCCTTTGTTCTCTTACTTCGTTTTATTTTCCATTTGTATCTCTTATGACCTATTTACTCAAGCCAATATCACAAATTTAACTTTAGCAGCAACCCAAAATATGAGAAAGCACTTAAATATCATAAAATCAAGAAGGTTAAAAACCATACAAAAAGGGTACAAGCATATTCAAGTCAACAAGACTTCAATATCCCAACAACAGTTACAGAATGGGTATTTGAATACAAATTATGAGATCAATCATCAATCAACAAAACTGTTTCCAATGCACCAAACGCTCACTGTGTGGGGTTCAACAAACAATATTTGGTAATAAAAAAAATTAAATCACCAACTGGGTATCTCACATGCAGATGCAGAATTTGAATTCATGGATATATTCAATAAAACAAACAAGTTTCGGAAGAAAGAAAATAATGTAATGGATAAAAGAAAACCAATTTTAAAAAAATGACTCTGTCAAGACATTTGGATTCCTATCAACCAATCATATTCTATGTCAGTCAACTAGAAAGAAAATATTTGGGAAGAAAACAAATAATGTAATGGATAAAAGAAAACCAGTTAAAAAAAATGGTAGGATTCCTATCAACCGATCAGATTCTATGTCAGTCAACTAGAAAGCAAATATTTGGGTTTTACATTGATAAGATTATGGTTTGTTCTATTTTTATATTTTTAATGCATCGCAACGATAAAAATATGAATACCAATATAAATAGTATACTGTTTAATTTATTTTATAATTTAAATAGGTTTAAATAAAAGCAAATTTATTCAACATTAAACACAGTATAGTCAAGTTTTAGAAATATTATTATAGAGAGTGAATTAATTACACAAGGGGGATATATAGTCTCTGCTTAAGGCAGGGATTAATAACCAAATAAATATATAAAATCATTGAAAATATATTTGTAATATAAAATTATTAATGTAGTTGCTAGTATTTCCGTCCTCATGGCGCCTTTAGCTCCTCAGTCTAGGGATTCATCCTGATGCCTACAGCGGCTTCCTGCCCATCCGAATCTCTTGCGGACCTCCCTTCATAGGCCGTTTCTACCCGCTCAATTCTGTCCCTACAGATCTCCCCTCGCCGATGGCCGCTCCAGTGTATGGATCCCCTTGCCAGTGGAGCTCTCGCCAAATCTGGTCCCGCATTTTTCAAGTTGCATGCCCTCCTCAATGGCTCCTGCTATGTATGCTAGTGCTGCTTCCCCTTGTGTGGTCTCCTTCAGTAAGACAGTCAAGCACAACCTTGGCTCCGGTCCTCCTCTACTTGTGGTGCATGAATCCCCTGCTCTCACCATTCCGGTCATTCAAGAAGCTTTGGACCATGAGCGCTACAGTTCTCATGATTTAGTTTAATGGTTTAATGGATTTTGGCCTTGGTTATCATATCTACACTTTTGGGTCTCCTTTGAATGGTTCCATCTCTTAGAAGAGGGAGCCATCATCTGCCCCTGTGCAAAAGGGTTTTTTGTAGTAATCTTTGTTTCTATAGAAGATAAGGAATAGATCTTTAGATCTGGTCCATGGTTCTGGGGAAGGTCGGGTCTGTCCATGCAACCACAATCCCCTACTTTTGATTCCTCTACCGCAGTTATCTCTTTGACTCTGGTTTGGGTTAGGCTCCCAAATCTTCCTCTGCACTTTTGGGGACTCACCTTTTTACAATCCATCGGGAATTCCCTTGGAAATTTTCACAGCAGAAGTCAAGAAATAGATACTGCCTTCACCACCTATGCTCAAATTTGTGTGGAAATGGATTTCAGTAAAGGGTTTCCAACGGAAATCATCCTGCAAGGTAATGGATATTCATGGACTCAAAAGTTAGATTACGAGAAAATCCACTTTATATGTAGAGATTGTTATGAGACGGGGAATTTATCCCTCAATTGCAAAAAATTCTGGGAGAAAAAGAAAGAAAGAAAAACCCACCGAAATCCTACCTAGTGGATCATTGCAAATCTTGAACACCAGGAAATACGGAAGGAACCGGATCTTTTGGAAGAAATTCCAATGATGAAAACAACAGTAATCCATCTCATCTTTCGAAAGAAGTGGATAAAACATGAGTGAACCATATCAACAAACTGGGCAATCTCCCCCTGCCCAGGAAACTGTTGTGCCTCCAAAACTGCCTACCGCTACAAGTTGGGCAAATCAAGCAGAAGAAGAAGATTCTCAAGTGTCATCTCTAGACATACAAGCAACTATTAAAGATCAAGAAAAAACCAAGGAATAGATGAAAGTCTCAAAAAAGAAGAAGGCTCCTCAACCCAGGCAGCCAGTAAAGACACAAAGTCAGACCGACACCAATAAAGAGCTCCTGACTTAATTTTTGTATAAATAGTAGTAAGATCATTGTTTTGTATTTTCTGGCAACTGTTTCCAAATGACAGTTTTGAACTATGTAGATCCCTTTTCAGCGGTGATACCAGTGTTCGATTAATACAAACAATAACCATTCTGGTCTAAAAAATAAAATATAAATATAAAATTATTAATATTTTATTATTATGTAATTGATAAATTAGAAAATATTAACAATAGTTTAAACCATATATTTGTAATACTTATTTTATAATTTATAATACATATATTTGCAATAATTATTTTATAATTTAAAATACATATATTTGCAATAGTTATTTTATAATTTAAAATATATATATTTGCAATATTTATTTTATAATTTAAAATAAATTGATAAGAGATTTATTTCAATTATATTTTTTATTAAATTAGTTTTTACCACATAACTGCCTATAGAATTTGCAAGTGGATTTAACTACTTAGTTTTTTCTTCTTAAAATAAGTAGGTTAATAATATTGAGTTGAATATTTTTAATTTAAAGCAATTTTATTTGATTTGGTTATATGAAAACTTAGTATTTTAGGGAAAGCTAACCAATAAATCAAGAGTATTTTGGAAATGTGGTGACTTAGTTTATTAGTATTCTATAGGCAAACCACTTAATTAATAATAGTTGCCAACTTCTACGTAAAAAATAACAAGATATATTAAAACAATTTTTTATCAATATGTTTTTTTCAATGTAGGTTAACCATTTTCGTTGCTCACTTCATTTTTATTTATTTATTTTTATTTAAAATTAATAATATATTAAATTTATTTATTTATTTAATAAATAAAACAAAATAAAAATAAATTATATTAAACGATAAATTACAAGGTAACTTTAATTTATATAATAATTAATATTAACTCTTTTAAAACATTTTTCAATAAACTCATATAAAAAGAAAAGGAAAACGAACCAAATAAAATAGTACATGGATAGGATTTTATATAATGTAAATGGAAAAATAATTTAAAATAAACTCAAAGATTTGTTTTGTTATTTCAAGTTAAATGTAATTTCAAATCTTCTTTTGTTATTTATTAAAATAAATGTTGGTACATTTTTACCTAAGTTTTAAGTTTCAATATGTGTTGAATAAAATAACTATTAATGTTTTATTTTATTTGAAATGAACATTGTGATAGTTATGTAGTAGTTGAGAAATTTAATTTGAAAACAAATGAAATGAACATTTTCATAGTTATGTAGTTAAACAAGGTTTCCCGCTCTCCCCTATCTTATTTGGCATTTACATCGATAAGCTAGAAGGTTGTTTAGAAGAAGGAGCTTGTGCTAGCACGTTCTTAGATGGAATAGTCATCATCCTTCTTTTCTATGTTGACGATATTGTTCTTCTAGCAAGGTGTCAATCTGATCTTGATAAGCAACTATGACTTCTTAAGGATTTCTGCTCTACCATGGGTATGCCGGTAAACACTAACAAAACAAAAGTTATGATTATCAAATCCAAGAAGGACACTTACACTAATTTTGTGTATGACAATAGCAACTTGGAGGAAGTGTCTTCTTACAAATACCTAGAAATTGATATTCATCACAAGCTCAACTGGAACTATAACATTGAGAAAATCATTAATGGAAGGTGGAAAGCTTATTTTGGTCAACAAATGAACCCCAAGATTGAGAAAAGAATTAAAGAATACCCTTAATTCTCAAGCTAAATGCACAATTAAATTCAAGTTAAATACATAGTTAGTTATTTTCAATTCAAGTTACGAACAATTTTCTTGTTTTTAATGTATTTTCAATTCTTGTACCAACTTTTTCTATGCATGAGTGTAGAGATAAGTTATATTTTTTTCCTTATAATACCATAATAATGAATTACAATCTATTCAATAATCAAATCTATGAGCTTACAAATCAGATAATAATGAATGCATATGAGTTAGTGCTACAATAATATAATAATGCTAATGTTATCACATTAATGTCATGCAATTCTACAATGGAAATCAAATTTAAATATTATGATGATGAAAAAATTAAATTCTTGAGTTGCATTTGTGTCTTTTGTCAGAATATAATAAACCCACTCAATACTTAGGATAAAAGACTTAATCATTATTTGATTAATTATCTACCCACTAGTTTAATTAGATGACATCCACTTACACCTTAAAGTCAACACATGTCATCTATACCCCATGAATTGCTTATTTTTGATTCTGGGTTGATCTTGACCACTTTATTGACTCCAAGAATTAGTAACTGCGCTTTCCCGCTTTCCTACAGATTATGCTTTATTCTGCTTTATCCAACTTTTCTGTGGATAAGGTAAAGCTAACTAGGAAAGTGACAACTTTTGTTTCCAAGCCATCCTGCATTATTTTCTCTCCATATTCCATGATTATAAAGTATTTCCTTGACTCTTGACAACTCACTCATGCTTTTTCAAATTCATGAGATCCTTGATATATTAGGAAAGTGCTTTAGCCACCTATGGGAGTTTACCAGATTTGGTAAGTCTGATTTATGAACTAGCAATGAGTTTTCTTGCATCAAATCAAATATCCTTTATAAGAATGTATTACCATTGTGATAATATCAATTATCATTCATTAATGTGTGTTCATTATTCCTCTTCTTCTCTCCTTATGTTAATTCTCTGCAATTCCTAGTGAGGTTAATTGTGTGCTTATATTCTTAGCTTGTTTATATAATTCTTGCTACCATCAAGGACTCATAAATATAACATGGTATCAGAGCCTAGGATATAAAATATATAACATGGTATCAGAGCTTTGCGAGCTCATCAATCAATTCTTCATTTTAGATTTACAGGTTTATTGCAGGTCCAACAACTTCAATATGGATTTGAAAGTTCCTCTACTATCTCCTTTCAACTGTGTTGATTTGAAGCCAAATATGAGAGCATATTTGAAGAGGCAATGTCTCTTTGATGTCTCCATTGGTGCTTTGAGCGAACTTGAGTCTTATGAAGAGAAGATTGACTGGATTAATAATTGTGATAGAGCTTATGGAATCATGTGCTTGGCAATGTCTCCAGATATACATCATCACATAGATTCTGATGATTATCCATTTGAGATTTGGAACAATTTGGAAAAATATTTTGTTTTGGTATGCAGGAAATAGAAGACGAAGCATGGAGCAAACCCAACATCTCCTCAAGTTCTCTCTCTTAATATTTTTTGGCCTCTACATTCTCTGATGAAGCTATTATTGAAGAAGAAGTCTCTCATGCAGTTCTTATTGTTGCTATCCTCTTTGATTCGAATGCTTCCTCCTTTAATGAAGAAGCAAGTATTGAAGAGCAATCTTTTTATGTTTCTGTTGAAGATACTGATGATGAAAAATAAGTGACAGATAGAGCTGCAATTTTTATGGATGATGATTCACTCACACATTCATTGTTCTCTATGTCTTTTATCTTAGATTCTGAGATCTATGTGGCAGATCCTTCACACTTTGTGCATACCTCTCTAATTGATGGTGCGCAACCTAGTGACTTTTAGGATGTTTTCTTAGCCAGATCAAGTCCTATTAGTGTCTTTCCAGTTACCATACTTGATCTTATGTGCTTTTGCATATCCTCTTATGTTCTTCACATTAATCCTCAGAGCCTCTTTGAATATTTTGAACATCTCCTTCATTCCTCCTTTCATACTTCTACTATAGAGGGTTCATTATCAGTGTATTCCCATGATTCTATTGATACAATTCTATGTGATCTTTTCGATTCTTTAGAATCTAGATAAACCCATGGAGCCCATGCATTCTGTAATGTCCTCTTCCAATTACGCACCAAAACAACCACTAACCAACTTGATTCCCATAGGTTCGAGAGGGTCCTCCATAAGAGGGAATTGACTGAGGACATTGATACTGAGGACATTGATACTTAGAACATAATAGGACACTCCTTTAGTATTAAAGTCGTCAATAAGATGAAAGAAGACTTATTTTGTTTGGCTTAAATTCAACATGAATTAGAATTGCATGCATGCAAAAGTGAAGCGTAAACCCTAAAATTGACATGCAAACCCTTAAAGCACATGATCATCTATTTAAGAAGGGTTATTGGATTAAATGCTACATCTATTATTATTATTGATGATTTGGAGTATCTAAGTAGCAACACAGTGTGCAACAAAAATAGTTGGGGTTGAATACAATGTCTTCGGATAACGAGGGTTCGACTGTGAGATTATATGCCCTAATATCTTTCAGGGTAGTCCATTCACGTCTATCATCAACATTCAGCCTATTCATTTGTATCCAATGATTCAAAATCCACTAGAATATTGTTTGCAGGTTCACATGTGCAGTTGGGGGAATTAGCTAGAAAAACCCCAAAGTATTCGTTGGGTCTCCAAATCCCAGTTTATCTTTTATATACTAGCTTCATCTTCATTAGCAGGGTCACTCTACTACACTGAGTGATCATCAGCTTACAGTATTCTCATCCAGATCAATTATCAATAGTTCCGTGAGTTAGGGGGCATGAGCATATGAACAGGAGGATCAATTCACTATCCATCTTAGAGGTTTCAAAACGTCTACATGCATCAATCATTCTCTCATGCAGGGGGATACCAACACCCTAATAAAGTCTCAGCTCCATCAGGTACTCCCTTCACCAAAAACATCACCATTAGCTGAGGAGAGGGTTCCTTTGCTACTAAGCATCAACGCCGGGAAAGACGCATCATTACTTCACCATTCCATCTCTATATGCATGCATCTTATCTTAGGAGTATCATGAGCTTGATTATCAATCGTAAGTGTTTACCTTCTTTCTGCAAATTTTTCCCTAGTTCAACTATATTTTAGGGCCATTGGAACGACACCTTGCGTGCACATTTTTATTCAATATTCTTGCACAACTTGAGAGTACAAGTAAGCCCTAGAATAGTGAAATAGTTGAATATCAATGTTTGGGATATTGCACATTCACACTCTTTGATCCTATGGCTTCTCTTTGTTCCTACATGATCACTTGCACATATCGTCTCTATGTAAATGAAGAGGGACACATTATACATTTGGTTGGACATTTATTTCACCTATCTAGAGTTGATTTCATCTCTATTGGTTCGAAGTTCAAGTCATCATATCATCTTGGAGTTGATTACAAATCTCAAGAGCTTTCACATCATTGGATCTCAATTGTTCAATGGACCCAATTTCCATCCTGCAATTGTTTTTTATCCAGGTGAGCACATTTCACTTCTTCCCAAGAAGAAGATTCCTCCAGACATCAGGATTTCCTTTGGAGCAGTTCAGCATTTTTTTGCTGCTCATGTCCTTTCTTATGGGAGGATTTTACCCATGTGTTTTTTCCTCTTTCTTCATCTTTTTGGACATAGTAATTGTTAAAGGGTGACCATAGCCTTGTTGTTGGGCCCTATATACATCCATATGCACATATATTTATGATATATCATCATAAAGTCATACTTAAAGGGGGGTGTGGGAATATAATAAACCCACTCAATAATTAGGATAAAATAATTAATCATTATTTCATTAATATCTACCCACTAGCTTAATTAGTTGGAATCCACTTGCACCTTAAAGTCAACACATGCCATATATACTCGGTAATTCTTTATTTCTGATTCTGGGTTGATCTTGACCACTTTATTGACTCCCATAATTAGTAACCATGCTTTCCTGGAAATTCTGCTTTATTCTTCTTTATCCAACTTTTCTGGGGATAAGGTAAAGCTAGTTAACTAATAAATTGATAGTTTTTGTTGCCAACCCATCCTCCATTATTTTCTCTCCATATTCTAGGATTAGCAAGTCTTTCCTTCACTCTTAACAACTCACTCATGCTTTTTCTCATTTGTGAGGTCTTTGATAGATTAGGAAAGTGCTTTAGCTACCTATGGGGGTTTATCATATTTGGTAAGTATGAATTATGAGCTAGCAATGAGTTATATTCCAACAAATCAAATCTCCTTTATAAGTATTTATTACCATTGTAATAATATCGATTATCTTTCATTGAGCATTCATTACTGTGTGTTCATTATTCCTCTTCTTCTCTCCTTATGCTAATTCTCTGCAATTCCTAGTGAGGTTAATTGTGTGCTTAGGTTCTTAGATTGTTTATAGAATTCTTGCTACCATAAAGGATTTGAAATTATAACATCTTTCACATTTCAAAACAATTCACGTTTCAAAACACTTCAATTTGGTGCTTTAAAATAAACCTCCTTGCATAGTGCATTTCTTATTGAAATTCTCTACACACAAAATTTGATTATGTAGAGATAGATTATGGTCAGTCGTCACATCATTATGATCAAGAATCACATGAAACTGTGACCCCTCATGATCATGATTGTCACATACTCGTGATTCTCATAAATAAATAAATAAATAATGTTTATAATTTACAATTCCTACTTGTCGCAATGTCTTTCTTAATCGTAACATACATTTTACTTGTTTGTGTGGATAAGATTAAATAAACATTTTAATGGTTTGATGACATGACTTATCATCTGCTCAGCGTTGACCCCAATTGGAACAACAACCCGACTGGATCCCTTTCCAAGGTGATTTTAATTTTTAAAATAATTTCCTAGACTTTTTGGACCTAGTTCTAACTATACTTGTTATACATAACATTTATATGATCAAGATTAGGTTTTAACCTTACCCCACATAATATTTGGCATAAAATATTATGGGATTTCTAAGTGATGATGGAAAGGTGGTAAATATATGGTTTGACCATATTAACATTCCATAAGCCATAATATGTTTGGACATGCTTTATGATAAGGTTCTTAGATTACATGCATCACATACTTCCATAAGGTGCTAGAACTGCGGGCTTTACATGTGAAGAGGGTGATAGTGTAAGTATGGCTATGCTAAAAAAAATTTAAGCCATAAGTTGGAATACAACCATGGGAGATATAGGTGGAGGCCGACTGTGAGGTGAAAGGTTTAATATGGTTTTTAATGACATGTTTAAAACCTTGTCATAAACCCTGGTTGCAACTTGAAAGCACATCCAGGCATATTAATTGACCAAGATTCCTCACACACTTTATGTCGAGAGGCCTGATCCTAGCCCTCCATCTGTCCTAGATATGGTTCTTTTCGTTGGAAGGATAAGTAGGGTTTTTATGACCTAATTCAGTTGGTCGTGAGGGTTTTTGTCTGGTTTATTATTAATGGTAGTGGAGGTTTTTCTCAACTGCTCCATGGTGATGTGCTGCAACCATTATTTTTCTTTGGCGGTCTGCATTAGGTTACTTGGTTTATACACTATGTTTTTTTAGTTGTTTAAAGGCTTTATGTTAGTGTATAATGGTTTTGTGGCTGCCATTTCTTCTCTGCACAATATCAACCATATTTTTTCTCATCATGTGGTTAAGTGGAAACTCAGTTTTGTGCCTTCAATTTCACACAGAGGCTTCCTAATCCCGCAAGCCTTATTAACATGTATGAAGTTATAATTCCTATCTTTAAAACTTTATTTCGTTAATGAGGTTCATATTTTTTAAATAGAGCTAACTCAAATTTGGTTTTCCTGGTGCAAGGAAGACGAAGGAGAGGCTAGCTAGGAAGATAAAACCCTTTGCCATCTGTGCGTTGAGTGAAGGTAAGACACTTTGCTAGTATCATTGTTTATTTGAAATCGATTTTGTTTCAAATTTAAAGAGAAATATTAATATCATGACTATGTTTTGGAAGGTGAGCCAGTGTTCCAACACAAGGGTACCTAAAGCTTTGGATAAGCATGCCATCACCCTTATGGCCCAATCTCATATTCAACCACTTATACTATGAAACGAGAACTTGACATAGTTCTTGTTTTTCTCTCTCCTAATTTTAGTAGCTAGTTTTACCCCTGTTTCAAAAAGGGTTGATACCAGTATCACACCTTTTCATTTTGAGGATATTTTTTGGGCCTTGTAATTATCTTTGTCATAAAATAGCTTTAATTTATATTTTCAAGTGCGTTTTTTAGAAATTTAACAAAATAACATACATTTAGAAGCAAGTTATAATGAAAAACATATGCATTTTGCAATTTTTTTCTTTAAAATAAGACATTTTTATGGACAAAACAAGACATTTTTATTAACAAAATTGGAAAACAAATCAGAAAATAAAGACATTTAAAACCATTTTCAATGGATTTTCAGAATTTTTTTTGTATAAAAATTATACTATTTCATATTATTTTCCAAAAAGAGACGATTCACATAAATTAAAAAAAACCTAGACCATATATTTATAAATGACATATTAAAAACATTATATATAGAAATTTATTTCTAAAATAAAGTCCAAAAGTCAAAACATTACTAGTATATCTTATAAAAAAGTTGTCAAATGTTTTCCTTTCTGTAAGAAGCATGGTATTGTTGTACATAATCGCCAAAAACAAAAAAAAAATAGTTGAGTCAAATAGCATAAAGAAGCATACTTTAAAAATAAACTTAATGAAGAATAAAAAAACAATCAAACTAAGACCGAATCTCCTTATCTTGAAAATATATCTATGAGATAAATAATCAACACTTGTGAATCTTTATAGATCTTTAGAGTCACTCCTTTCAAATCCATTTTTTCATATGTTAATTTTTTAACCACGACATTATAAGTCAACATCTCATTATATTTCCTTTAATTACTTTCATTTATTAAAACAGATTTGTAAGTCTCATATTTTATCCAAGCTGCAAGATGTATATTTTCAATATCACTAAAAAATGAATCATTGGTGGAGTTACGTTTTCCTATAACAAAAATATATAAAAGATATAAACAAAACAAACAAAAATCATGTAAAAAAACTAATGTTTAAAATAAAATTAAAAACAAAAGTAAAATAGGAAAACATTAACGAAGGTGGTGTGTAAAAGCGAGTACCCCCTTTTACACACCACCTCCACCATCCCGCCACCACTCCACCACCACCACCTCCCACTCAACCCTTCCCCCTCCCCTCCACCTATAATGTAATGTGTGAATTTTGTTTTATTTTTTTTTGTTTTTGTTTTTAGTAGTCTCTGTTTTTAATATAAAAAATCAAAATTTGTTTTAACTGTTTTAGAGTGTCCTTTCTTTTTATTTAATTTTTAGATTTTTTTGGGATAAAATTATATGAATTATTTGTTCTTGTATGGTATAACATATGATTTCATTATGAATTACATCATAATTTCTTTGATTTTCTATGGTTAGAGTGGTGAAATTATTTATGAAATAATTATTTTTGGTTAATATGCAAGTTTCAAAAAAGTTGTAATTTATCTCTTGAAGGAAAAAAACATTTTTTCAATTTAGGGGTTGATTTTAAAGTTTTTGTAAACAAGAGTATGGTATGTTTAGGCCACAGCTCTATTTTTTATCCCCCCCAAAAAAGTGTATACTAGTATCAACACTTTTCTATTTGGTGGGTGTTTTTGGTGGTTTTTTATGCAAAAATCATCGTTTTTATGGTTTGATTTCTTGTTCTTAGTATAAAGTTCTTGTTTTATAGTATAAGTGGTTATTCGAGATAATTGGACATATGGTGAGGTTTTTAATACATTTTATAGTTTGATAAAAAAAATACTACTTAGCTTATAACCGTTAAAAATGTATGTGGATGAAGGTGATCGATGCATGGGCCAAGCGAGAGTGGGAACAAGGTTACCTCATCTCAAGTTTTGTATTTCTCTGTTCTGAGGTGAGGAATCCCTATCATCAAAGTCTAATTTTTAGAAACAAACTTGTAAATTAAGTGACTGCATTTTATACTAATGTTAGAAGTTTTTATATGCATGAATGCACTGCCATGACTCTTACCTTGCACACTCAAATCATTGCAACAACCTCAAGGTATGCCTCCATCTGATTGTTGTAGTAATTTGAGTTCTTGGTTACTCTATTTTCAAGGTTTTGTGAAAAGAAGGGGCTTTACAACCACTATCAAAATTTTAAGATAAATTTGATTTATTAACCCATGTTGGCTGTATATTTTGATTTGGAAAAATCATGGTGATTTGGTTGATGACTGTAGAATGATTTTAAAAATTGGCACTCAACCATCATGGGTTCTACAATTTTCGTTTAAAATGTTTATAAATATTCATATATAAATCTGATTCAGTGGATAACTGGTTCTTAATTCTTGATTTGGTTTGGTTTTACTCCAATCGGATTCCTTATATCTTAACTGGATGTATTTTTTATTTTAACTTGATATCTTCGAAGTTTTGTTTTAATTAATCAATTATCTTAGATTTTTCTATTTTTGGGTATGGAATCCCAAAATAGATATTGATAAAATGTATGTCAATTAAATTTGAAACAGAGTTAAATTCTATGTAGAAATCCTTCATCTGATTGAGGATGTGATTGGTTTACCTATATCTATTTGGATAAATGGCTTCGAATGAGTTGAATATAATTTGATTATTTTAATTTCAATATATGTATACTTTTCTTGTTAAACATTGGAACAGTTGTCTAGTTTTTGTATGTCAAATATTAGCTTTGATATTTGGGTTTTATTTGAATCATGGCTAGTTATATTACTTATATTAGTTTATAAAATATATTTGGTAGTATATAATTGAAGCCTCTTAGATCTCCCTATTAATTCTGGTATTTCGTGTATACAATATAGGGTTTGATTTATAGTTGATGTAGCTTAACATAGGGAAAATTCTAAAGAAGATTGGTTTACCATTTAAATTTTTACATAGAAAAGAGATATGCGATTTCTACATTTTTGTACACAAGTATTAACTACTAACAATGTATAAAATAAGAATTTATAATTAAACAACATAAAAATAATACTAATTGATACATGGTAAAATTATCGGTCTATAATACATTTGGAAATAAAATATACTTTCGAACTATAATTACTAATACTAAAACACTAGATGAATTCTAGAAAAGGACTTGTCACCACAGTCGGGAAAACAAAACTGATGTTGTTGTTGTTCCCAACCAATTCCTAGAGCAACCAAAAATTATTATCTACAGAACCCCTGAGCACGTTTGTTGAACCACAAGGAAAAATTTGATTAATACATCATCTCTTTCCATCAATAGATTATTTCCTCATCCATCACCAAACTCATTCTTATTTTATGGACATACTATTTTAAAGTATTTTTCCTAGGACTTGGTCATTTATGAGCCTCTTTCTCTTTAGGGATCCACAAGGAGTCTTGACCTGATTTTGGGGAAGATGTATCCTGCATCACTTGAGTTATCACTCAGCATATTTCGACATTTGTCATGTCTCCCCGTGGGTCATCAAACACTATTTTAACAGCTACTTCAGTTCTGATTCCTGTCAGTTATTTTAATTATTCAATAATAATAATCTAATACATTTATTTTGAATTTATTTGTCAAAATATAAAAATATATATTCAAAGTAATAAATAATTTAACCATTGTTTGGTGTATTACATACACCTCCCCTTAAATGATAACACCATCCTTGGTGTTATTATTTATTTGTCTTTTTATTCTTCCATTATTTCATGATGAAATAGAACTAGATATGCCTCCCACATATTACTTTACAATTTCCAAGTGGAATCCTTTGGAATGAGGTGCTTCCATTGCACCTTGAATTGTATGATGGTATGTTTCCGTAGTAAAAGTTATCTCTTGTGAAGAATATGTTCTGATTCCACTTGAAATTCTCCTTCGGGTTCTGCCTATATAACATTCCAGTCAATTGCATGAATAGCATCACGAACGTATTTCTTCAAAATTGAAACATGAAAAACATTATGTAATTTTATTGTAGGTCATAGTGCTAATTGATATGCCACGGTCCAATTTTTTGCCAAAATTTCAAATGGTCCACAATACCTGGGCACCAATTTCTAGTATTATTCCAACCTTAAAGAAGTGTTTTCTGGCTTTTACCTTTACATAAACATGTTCTCCTACCTGGAACTATCGTGGAGTTCTTTTTAAGTCGATATAAAGTTTTTTTCGTATCTTGGGAAAACTTCAAATTATGTTGTACATATTTCATTGTTAGTTTGATATCCTTTAATATTTTAGGTCCTAACATTAGTATGTAAACAGGACTGCTCCAAGAGATCGGAGTATTACACTTTCTTCCATACAGTATCTCAAATGGACTTAATCTAGCTGAATCTTGAAAATGATTATTATACGCAAATTATACCAAATGCAAATAATACTCCTACCTACCTCGTTTATCCATTATGTACATTCTACGAATTTCTTCCAAAACCTAATTTACTCTTCCCATTTTTCTGTCGTTTTGAGGATGATATGCAGTGCTAAAATTTAATTGTGTGCCTAATCCTTTAAATAAAGCCTTCCAAAAATTTCTCGTAAATTTTGCATCTTTGTTTGAGATTACTATTTTAGGTACACCATGCAACCTGAAAATTTATTTCATAAATATATCATCAATGTTAATATCCTTATACGTATACTTTACTAGAATGAAGTGAGCTTCCTTACTCAGTTTATCTACCACGACCATGATTGAATCGTGTTGCTTAACATTTTTACGTAACCCAATTATGAAATATATACCGATAATTTCTCATTTCCATTCTAGAATAGGTAATGGTTGCAATAATTCAACTCGATGCTGATGCTCATCCTTTACCTCTTGACATCACGCTAAATATTTTGCTACTTCCTTTTTCATAATAGGCCAAAATAAATCCTTCCTTATCATGGAAATACTTTTATGATATCCAGGATATCATGAATAAGGTATTTTATGTTTTTCACCCATAATAATTAATTTAATATCCTTTGAATTATGTATATATAATTTTATTTTGTGTAATAATAACCCCCTTCCATTCAGATTAAAATTTGTTTTTATTAATCTGTCACAGTAATCTAGGGACTAAACACAAGTCTCATCAAAGATTAATAATAATAATTCATGAAAATGGTGTAATTATGCTACAAAATGAGTATTCGCTCTGTATATTCACACAAAGAATGAGTAATACAATATAAGATCATGCTGTAAACATGAATGACAAAGCAATTAGAATTCCCAAGGAGGTCATTTGAATTGAATGAGTGAGTCTAGCTTAACTGAATGTAAGCCACAGTCAACACTCAAGTTAGCCACTGATCAAAACCCTAATTAACTCAACTAAGCCCTAACTAAATTCGAAGTGCAATAAATGACTGAGTCTAGGGTGATTCCATGAAGATGGGTAACACTTTTTGGCCAAATTTGGCGATGAAAACCTGATTTTTTACTCATGTGCTAGATAGAAGCCCTCAAAACGCATATATGCCATGTGAATTTTGACTTGCAGTAAAAAAGCAAATTGTAGACTATTATGTTGGATTCATAGTGATATTTTTTTAAAAATATTCCGATGTCATTTAATGTGTGAATTTTTGCATTTAATGAACTGTGTGACCTTAAAAATTTGAAGAAGCTAATAAGTGGCTCGTGTCCACGTAGAGTAATTCAATATTGCATTAATAATTTTAAAAAAATAAATATATGAGCATGGTCTA
>LPNX010936060.1:23666-55553 GCA_001517045.1 Pseudotsuga menziesii | reverse complement strand
TGGTAGATCCACCTTGAAGGATGAAGACCACCATGGGTACAAGAGATAACTCAAGATGAAGAAAAGAATGCTATGAAAGAATCTATGATCAAAGAATAACAGTTGATCACGGGGAATGATGTATACGATATGATGGAACAAGTGTACAAAGCAAGGTTCGTGATTCTCCCCAGAAATAATAGACTATGACATGACATACTCTATTGACCAGTATATATCAAGCATAGAACCACCTATACAGAATGAAGAGGGAAGATGATACTCCACTTCAAGGGTAGTGACTACAGAAAATTATATCTGATTTCAGCATGGTACGACATGATGGATAGCTTTGTGATGGATCGAGACTTTACCAAGAGTAAAGTGGGTTCCAACCTTTAAGGTTGAATGCAGAAGACTAGGATATGTTGATGACTTGAGAAGACAAACTCATAGAAGATGTTATGATACTAGAATGATGTTTGGGATATAGTACTCAAACCAGAAAGCAAGAATGTGGTATCTTCCAAATGGATTTGCAACATAAGATATGTTGCTGATAGAAGTAAGGTAAGAGTTGTGGCTAGAGGTTTCTATCAGAAAGAGGGAATTAATTCTGAAGAGACACTTACTCCAGGAAGCAAGGTACACTTCCTTCAAAACTATCATGGTAGTTTCTTCCATGATAAAGTAAAGACAAGCCTTCCTTAATGGTATGATCGAATAGTCACGAGAATTTTAAGTTGAAGACAGATGGAATCAAGTATGCAAGTTGAAGAAGGCCCTCTATGGCCTGAAGCAAGCTCCCAGAGCTTGGTATGGAAGAATAGATAGTTTCTTGATGAGCATGGGCTTTGCCAAGAGTAAAGTCGATCCTAACCTTCCTTACAAGGTTGTAGAAGATGTACCTGTCAGTCTATTACTATATGTGGATGACTTATTCTTGACAGGGAATGAGAAACAGATCATGGAAAGCAAGAAGAAACTAGCAGAAGAATTTGAGATGAAAGACCTTGGGTTAATGCATTATTTCCTAGGTCTAAAAGTATGGCAAAGTTCAGAAGGAATATTTCTCAACCAGGGAAAGTATGTGGTAGAGATATTGAAGAGATTCAATATGTTGGAATGCAAAGTCATGGCCACACCCATGGACTCCAACCTGAAGCTGTTAGCTGATGACTCATTAGAGTTAGTGGATGTGACTCACTATAGACAGATCATTGAGTCATTGATGTACTTAACAAATACCAGACTAGACATTTGTTTTGCTGTTAAAACTTTAAGTCAATATCTTGCTCAACCAAGACGGGTTCACCTAGTAGCTACAAAACATGTGATGAGATATCTGAAAGGGACTATAGACTTTGGTCTATACTATGATGGTAGGCATGAGTATGGATTGTATGGCTACATTGATGCATATTGGGCTGGAAGTATCTCAGACAGGAAAAGCACATCAGGGATATGCTTTTGTTTGAGGTCTGCTATGAGTTCATGGTTTAGCAGGAAACAGTCCAGTGTTTCTCTTAGCACGGTTGAAGCAGAATACATAGCAAATTGCTCTACTAAGTTGTGAAGCCATATGGCTTCAGAAGCTGATATCAAGTCTCTTTGACCTGAAGATGGACACATGAATGATTCTATGTGATAACCACAATTGCGATGACAAAGAACCCTGTGTTCCGACGTAACACGTAGAAATCTGGTATTTCTACATACAAGATAAGATGAAGATGATGATACTGTAGATGCAGATGATGGTGATTTAGTATTTCTATACTGAATATAGAGATGATGATGTTTCAGTATTCCCATACTGAAGATATAGACGATGATTATTTCAGCATTCCCATACTGAAGATATAGATGATATCTCAGTATTTACATACTGTAGATATAGATGATGCTGATTCTGTATTTCTATACTAAATATAGAGATGATGATGCTTTTAGTATTTCTATACTGAAGATATAGATGATGATGCTTTTAGTATTCGCATACTGGAGATACATATGGTGATAGATCAGTATTCAGATACTGAAGAGGTAGATGATGATGGTTTGGATGATGATGTACTGACGAAGCCTTTGCCTCAAGTAGAGTTTGAACACTTCCAAAACAAGCTTGGTGTTGTTCAGAAAGGCCTTTCTCGAAAGGAGGAGTAGTGATGTTGCAGTGGGATTGTACCATCCCTGGGCATTTTCCCTAAAGTGATCTGGAGGCCTCGGTCCTCGAGAATGAAGAGGGATTGTATCATCCCGGGACATCTGTCCATAATAGATCCAGTGACCTCGGTCCTCGAGAACGTGGTGGGGTTGTATCATCCCTAGGCACTTGCCCTAAAGTGATCCAGAGACCTCGGTCTTCGAGAATGAAGAGGGATTGTATCATCCTGAGACATCTGTCCATAATAGATCCGGAGACCTCGGTCTTCGAGAATGAAGAGGGATTGCATCATCCTTGGACGTAAGTCCTAATGTGATAGGGAATGATTATCCCATAATTGTATCCAGTGACTTCGGTCCTCGAGAATGTGGTAGGATTGCATCATCCTTGGACTCAAGTCCTAAAGTGATAGGGAGTGATTATCCCGTAATTGTATCCGGTGACTTCGGTTGTCGAGAATGTGGTAGGATTGCCTCATCCTTGGACTCAAGTCCTAAAGTGATAGGGAGCGATTATCCCGTAATTGTATCCGGTGGCTTCGGTCCTCGAGAATGTGGTAGGATTGCATCATCCTTGGACTCAAGTCCTAAAGTGATAGGGAGTGATTATCCCGTAATTGTATCCGGTGACTTCGATCGTCGAGAATGTGGTAAGGATTGCATCGTCCTTGGACTTAGTCCTAAAGTGATAGGGACTGATTCTCCCGTAATCAATCCGGTAACTTCGGTTGTCGAGAATGTGGTGGGATTGTATCATCCCTGGACTTTAAGTCCAAAAATGATCCAAAGACTTTATGTCTTTCAGTTGTGGATTGCAGGTTGTTGCTGATGATGATGATGATGTACTGATCGAAAGATCAGAGTATGATGATGATGACGTACTGATATAAAGATCAGAGTATGATGATGATGTTTCTGATTGAAAGATCAGAGTATGATGATGATGTTTCTATATTGATGATGTTTCTATTTGAAAGATCAGAGTATGATGATGATGATGTTGCTGCTGATCGAAAGGGCAAAGTATTGATGATGATATTGCTGATCGAGAGATCAAAGTATTGAAGATGTTGCTGCTGATCGAAAAGTCAAAAATGCTGAAGATGTTGCTGATCGAAAGGACAAAATGCTGAAGATGTTGCTGAGTGAAAGGTCAAAATGCTGAAGATGTTGTTGCTAATTGAAAGATCAAAATGATGAAGATGTTGCTGATGATGAAGACTGAAGATTGAAGATGAAGACTACATGATGTTGAAAAGCTTCCAATGATTTATAGATGTGTTACCCTGCTGATGTTGATGATGTCCCCTATCTCTACTCTTGTTGTTGTTGATGTTGTTGTAGAATACCCTTCTCGTTAAGGGGGAGTGTTGAAATATTGTAACTTCGAAGAATATTCTATATGTATCTTTTTGTGGACCCCGATGATCCTACCGAGAGAACCACTTGTATTACATTGTACCCCAATGCTCCTAATCGGAAGAACTAATAAGAGTTATGAGGTAGTCCCCTCTAATTGTAAAGGTGGGTCATCAGCACCCCAGTGTGGTTACTTGAGCCTACATGTGTAACTCGAGCCTACGTGTCAAATGAGTTAACTTAAGTGAACGGATGAATATAAATAGAGGTGTAGTGCTCCTCATTTGACACACACACTCTCACTTGTGTAGTGCATTAGTGGAGAAGAGAAGTAGCTGGAGAAGGAGGAGGATCAGGCTTTGATCTCCTTGCTGGTTTTATCTTTTATCTTTTTGGGGCATCTATATTGAGGAAGCTTTTGCTGGGTTTTTCCCTTTAGGGTTTTCCCAGAATAAATATTTGTGTTCCTTTTGTATGGTTGTGCTTGTCTATCTTTCATTGATCCTGTTTATATGCTTTTTGTTATGAAAATGAAATGAAATACTAATGTCTTAGCTAAGCATATGGAAATTTAACAAGTGTTAGTCGTTAAAGTTACTAGCTAGAAAACGAATTTTTGATTGCTAATTGTTAGTGTTAGTCATTAAAGTTACTAGTTGCATTAATAAAATGAATAGACTTCATGACATGTTTAGTGGCATTTATATATTTCCTCTTTAAATAGTTTAATATTTTAAAAGATAAATTGTGAGCACAGGGAAGTGGTTTCGCAACGAGGATGCGTATGATGATAGTATGGTAGAGCACCATACTGTGTATATGTATTTGATTATGCAGTATATTATGTTCTTTTATTCATCGGACTGTAACAGTCTAACTCAGTTGTCTTCTTAGTAGCCACCACGGGAAATTCTGGTCCATTCTGGTCCCTTCGCCTAATGCTTCCGTTTGAAAGTGTAAACAAATACTATAAGATTGGTGTTATGGTTTTTTAATCATGCATAATTTAAATCTTGTTGGTATAGTATTATGTGAGAAAGACATTATACCTATCATGCCTTTGTTAGCTATGTCTATTATGGGTGTATAGGAGTAATGAAGTGCTTGCAAGACAAATAGTTGAGTCATCCTGCAAGAAATGGACTCAAGGTAAACATAAATGAACTCAAGGTGATTATAAATGGGCATAACCTTTATGCACTTGTATATGTTTCTTATATAGCCTGATTATAAAGTAAGTGGCATGTGGATGTAATGATAATAAACTCATGTTTTTCTTTGTTGTCTGTATTATGAATTGTCCTTTACGACTAAGTTGGTTTAGGAGGATGGCAATATGGCATAAGGATCTCATGGGGAAAATAAAGAATATGTATGTTATCTTTTGGTATTCCTTAAGGATGTTTTATGATCAAGCAACGTAAAAATGAGCTTAATCCAATTGGAATAACTAAGTCTTCCTGATGTAGAGTAAAACAGTTTCGCATTCCTTCTAAGAATCAATTCCAGTTCATTTGGGATGTCACAATTTGAGTGTCCTTGACGTTGTTATCTTAGGTGCTTTTGGTATATTACCTTTTTATTTGTTCTCATGGTGAGGATGTTGTACAAAGTCTTCTTATGTATGAATTGAATCTAAGAAGGACTGTTTAGGGAAGATTGCTCCTTAATCCTTATAAAGATGATAGATAGTCTAACAGGGGAGAAAAGCCAGATTTCTATTTTGTATAGGAAGGTAATACTGTAAAAAGATAATTAAAAAAATGTTACTGTTACCTTACTAATTTATGGTATCCATAGTAAGCCATTTTCAGGGCACTATGATGATGACATGTTCTGAATTACATTACAGAGGATTCTCAAATGATTGTTTTACAATGCGCATGGTTTTTGACATATTTGATATAAAATTTTCTTATAAAGGTTTCTGCTAACAGATTCGACTCCTCTATAGTAATAGTGTAAACAAAAAAATTTCTCTGCACATATTGGCACCTAGGTATAAGAGGGTCATTACATATGGTATCAGAGCAAAGGTCGAAACACTCGGGCCTATCTGGGCTCAAAAATGATTCTACCTATTTTGTTTTGTAAATTGACGATCAAGTTGTCTTGAGATAACAGGAATCAACGGACTCACGTTGATCTACAACACAAGTACCGTAAAGTGCAGCAACTTCAAGTAATTATATGTATTGGTTGGCCTTGTAATTATGAAGGAATAGCCTCTCTACTTCAATGTGAGGCCCAACGAGGTAAGTACATAGCTATGTTGATCCTCTCCTTTTGAGTTGCACAAAAAAATTTGGTAAAGGTGTGGAACTCTGCATAAATGCACACAAGACAAATAAATTTATTTGAGAAGCAACCTTTAGGGCTAACATTCATAGTTGGATTGGCCGCTAATGAACTGATACATATTGGTAAGGAACTGGTGAATAGGAATTTAAAGTTCTGTGCCTTTTGTTTGATATTTAGCAATGAATAAAATGGTATAATGAACTGATACATATTGGTAAGGAACTGGTGAATAGGAATTTAAAGTTCTATACCTTTTGTTTGCTATTCAGCAATGAATAAAATTGTATAATGAAATGATACATATTGGTAAGGAACTGGTGAATAGGAATTTAAAGTTCTGTACCTTTTTGTTTGTTATTTAGCAATGAATAAAAAGGTGACTCATAAGGATATGTTTCCACTCTTTTTAGAATTCCGATCATGTCATGAAAAGTAAGTAAAAACTGACTTTACACCATTTTAGAAAAAGAGGAGTAAGATGACAAGGTAGCTATTAATGAATTTTGATGAATAAATCATTTAAAGGAGTAAATATATTACCCCAAAATCCTAGCAAGTGTAGCTAAATTCATTATGTGCAAATCTAACTGAGAACATAAGTGATGCTGAAAGGATGACCATATTAAAAGCACATATTGTTAGGTTTATGCAGATATACGAAAATATACCAAATGAATGTTAGTAGTAAGGCACAACTGCATAACTGCTAACACCTTTATGAACAAATTGTTGTTAACTAAGAACAATTGTTTCTGGTTGGGGGTAATAGATTCATAGGAACTACCGGTTCTCAAGTTTTGAGTCCATAAAAGCAACAGGAACAGACCCTTGATGCTCCCCCTATAGGTGTACACAACAATAGCATATGACCTTGCGGCCTAAATGGACATAAACCTGAGGTAAAAATTTATCATAGAATTACTATCGTTTTGCTTTGGAAATAGTGGTGAATGATGATATAAGATGCTATGTTGTGAACTGTTATAAAGTAGAACATGGTTTTCTTAAAGAATCTCCAATTAGATTCCATTAACTACTAAATGAGTGCTAAGTGAATGCAGAAACTGAATGAAAAAGTTGTGGTTAGATGCAATGTAATACCGGGCGTGCAAGAGAAGCCTAGGAAATTAGGCTGTGCAAACAAAGAGACTATTGATCTTTCATACATACTCGCAAGGTACGACAACAAATATTTCAAAGACATGAAAGTAGATTTACTTATGAACTTGGGCTATAGTGGTAAGTAATAAAATACGTTGTGCTTAAGAAATCAATAGAATGCCTTAGTGGTAAAGAGAGTGCACTAGTATAGAGACTCTTATTTGATGAATGAGAAATGAAGTAAGACGTGACTTATGTTAAAAAGTTTGATGTTCTTTGAATCAATGATATGATGTGCTGACCACCTATGGAGTGATTGCAGGCATGAAAAATTGTCACCACGAGGAAGTGGTGATGGAGGTAGTGGATGAAAGCTACCTTGTTTCTCCTCGGGCCAGCGAGGGACCACTATGCATTCTGGGGACACCTAGATGTAAGACATTTTGGTTAAGACTTGTTCCGCACACATTGAGAGGGATGTCACAAGAGTGGGGGGGGGGACTCTGTGAAGAGAATAACCTCTAGGTACTGTGGGGGTGTGCGAGAATCGAGTGCCTCATCTTGGTGAAGCACCCTAAAGAGCACAAAAAGGAGATACTCCTAAGGAAGGGTATCGTCCTTGTGTTGGGTGGCTTGAATTGGTATTTAGAGTACCGTTAGCACTTGATGTGCTGGGATGGAGGACATCCAGAGAAAGAAATAATGGTGAAGCGCCCTGAATAGCACAAGAAGGAGATATGCCTAAAGAAGTGTATAGGGTATCATCTATGTGTTGGGTGGCTTGTATCGGTACATGGAGGACTATTAGCACTTTGAGTGCTGGGATGGAGGACATCCAGAGAAAGGAATAACGCCAAGAAAAGGTATGTACAATACAGGTAAACTGGTACCTATATGTTTATTTATTGGCAATAGAACTGTCATGTTATGAAAATTGTATAGTGTTAGATTCTTGAGTTATGCATTGTTATCAATATCGATGTAGTAGGCATGCATATATATACTAAAAATGTAGGTTTCGTGACCTAATCCCACTTGCCTAGAAGGATTAAGAAATATAAAAGCAAGCATTAAGAACCTGAAGAAGAAATGGAGACGAGGCTGGAAAAACAGGTAACACCGAGGACGGTGTTAATTCAAGGGGGAGACGATGTAACATCCATCGCCACCTCGACCTAGAAATCTCAGTGTAAGTGAACATCACTGTAAGTATCGACTATAGAACTCTGTCAAGTTGTGGTTATAATTGATAGGGTTAACGACTGAAAGCTTCAAATGACTAAAAAACGACATTTGGCAACGAACCCACTAGGGGGAAGGGCCTTTCCGGAAGAGGGGAACCGATAAAAACTCGATGAATCGTCGCTATGTGCGTGTAAGTGCTAAGAGAATATAGAGTTGTGTTTAATTACTAGCATGATAGTCTTTGGTATATAAAGTGGAGTCAATTGAGAAAACCATGCTCTTCTCATTTGGGAAACAAGGGGGCATGCAATTGTTGAGTATGGTAGTTAACACTTCTATTAATTTATACGATTTAACTATTTGAAGCAGATTGTTATTGGTGATCTAAATGTTCCAAAGGATAGGAAAAAAAAATAGGCTCTTACATACAACTATAGAAAAACTCTATTAAGGAAAGGAGAAAGAAGAAAATATTTTAGAAGGAATAAGACTTCCTTAAATACATTTTATGTTACCCTTGGATATAGTTCCAATGCCTTAGGTATAATTAATAAGTCGGAACAATTTTAGGAAAATCTTAAAAGGGAACTTTGATTCCTCATTTACACATCTTCATGGGCATATATGATTGAATATTTTAATGCTATTGTCTTACACCACGATTACTCTTTAACTACGATGACTTGCTATATATATATATATATATATATATATATATATATATATATTAGTACAATGTGATACAATTATAATAGAAGCCTTTAATATATTGATGTGTGACCAATGTTAAAGGAAAAACCATAGAGGCCTAATCATTTGCATTTCATATAATATGGAGCATCATATTATGCCTTTAATAAAAGGTTGGACAATACTTGACATCATTTAAAGTTGAGAACCTTTTTGTTAATGTATTAGTGTCAAATGAGAGCATTGTCTTATAGAAGTGAGACTGTCCCACGAATGCTCAAATGATATCGTGATTTAAAAGGGCTAATATAATCAAGACAAAAGATATCATTTTGGCCTAATTAAAAGTAAAAGGTAACCTGTATCGAACAGAAAATGATAATTTATTTATCCCACATGCTCTAAAGAAGGAAAAACATGAGCGCTATGAACTTATTTAAAGAAGAAAAGTGTAAACGGAGAGCACACACCTCTTGCAAGTGAGAGAAGATTACAAGAGGGATCGCGGGCGGAAGCTTGGAAAACAAGCCCAATCCAGAAGCTCGGCACAAGCAGAATGACCTGCATTGAATAAATTTTGGTAATGCTTCATTGTTTTAGAGGTTCTTATGGTGGTAGTTTATTGTTATCCTGGTGGTTTTTATTGAGAGCGTTCCAACTAAATTAGTTTTTATTTTCTGCAAATGTATTTTATATGCTGAATAAAAAGATCGTTGTCCATCTTTTCCTTTGTTTTATTGCATATGTATTTTATATGCTGAATCTGGAGATCGTTGTCCATCTCTGCCTGTGTTTTACTGCATATGTAATTTATATCCTGAATGTGGAGATCGATGTCCATCTCTGCCTGTGTTTTACTATTTATGTATTTTATATGCTGAATGTGAAGATCGATGTCCATCTCTACCTATGTTTTACTGCATAGGTATTTTATAATGCTGAATGCAGAGATCGTTGTCCATCTCTGCCTGTGTTTTACTGCATAGGTATTTTATATGTTGAATGCAGAGATCGATGTCCATCTCTGCCTGTGTTTTACTATATAGGTATTTTATACGCTGAATGTTGAGATCGCTGTCCATCTCTGCCTATGTTTTATTGCATAGGTATTTTATATGCTGAATGTGGAGATCGTTGTCCATCTCTGCCTTTGTTTTATTGCATATGTATTTTATATACTGAATCTGGAGATCGATGTCCATCTCTGCCTATGTTTTACTGCATATGTAATTTATATGTTGAATGTGGAGATCGCTATCCATCTCTGCCTGTGTTTTACTGCTTATGTGTTTTATATGCTGAATGTGAAGATGGCTGTCCATCTCTTACTGCGTTTCATGGCATAGGTATTTTAAATGCTGAATGTGGAGATCGCTGCCCATCTCTGCCTATGTTTTTATTGAATATATGCTGAATGCGGAGATCGTTGTCCATCTCTGCATGTGGTATTTTATATGTTGAATATAGAAATCGCCATTTAGAATATGCCATCTCTTGATATGTTTATTACATAAGGGTTTATAAGGATGAATGTGAAAACGTTGTATACAGTGTGCCATCATTGTATGATGTTTATTGCATATGGTTTTTATTATGCTGAATGAGAAATCACTATTTACAGAAAACCCATCTTGAAGTTGAATTTTTTATTGCATAGGATGTTATATACTGAATGTGGAAATTGTAGATTGAGAGTGCCCATCGTTGTATGCCGTTTAATGCATTTAGTGTATATGCCAAAAAAGAAATTGTTACTCCAGATTTTTCCATGCCTTGCATTTGCTTGTATTTACTGAGCATGTAATCGCAATCCAGATCAGTACATAGTGATTTCCCAAGGTAATTGTTTGGAATCTTTTGTAGATCGAATGAGCCAGTCCTTCCCTCCTTTTTAATTGATATTGTAGTGGATAGGCTACGTCGCCTCAGTATGGGTCAAATTGCAGAACAAATGGAATCTCATATATAATGGAGTGGGATTTAGATTCGATGCCTCTAAATGACTACATGAGTAGTTTTTGAACACCTTATAAATGTATTTTATGTATACTGCTGGTATGACCTATGAGAGAAGGCATTAAGTATAGAATGGGTGATTGATCCAGGTAAGTACTAGCTTTTGTGTAAATGCTATCTTCTTATGAGTTGTGTTAAGTGCAAGTTACCATTACGTTTTATCACTTGAGTGCTCGAACATAGATCATGTCGAGGGAACCTCAGTAACTTTATTCCTTACCTTAGTGGGTTCGTCGCCCAGCTCGGGGGTGATTCTAGGAGGAACAACACACGCCGAATAGAGTCATTTGGTTGGGAGGAAATTCAAAGCGAAGCTTTCAGTCGGATCATTGTTTAACATAGAAAATGAAGTTTTGATTGCTAATTGTTAGTGTTAGTCGTTAAAGTTACTAGCTAGAAAATGAAGTTTTGATTGCTAATTGTTAGTGTTAGTCATTAAAGTTACTAGCTGCATTAATAAAATGAATAGACTTCATGACATGTTTAGTGGCATTTATATATTTCCTCTTTAAATAGTTTAATATTTTAAAAGATAAATTGTGAGCACAGGGAAGGGGTGTCGCAACGAGGATGCGTATGATGATAGTATGGTAGAGCACCATACTGTGTATATGTATTTGATTATGCAGTTTATTATGCTCTTTTATTCATCGGACTGTAACTTTCTAACTCAGTTGTCTTCTTAGTAGCCGCCACGGGAAATTCTGGTCCATTCTGGTCCCTTCGCCTAATGCTTGCGTTTGAAAGTGTAAACAAATACTATAAGATTGGTGTTATGGTTTTTTATTCATGCATAATTTAAAGCTTGTTGGTATAGTATTATGTGAGCAAGAAATTATACCTGTCATGCCTTTGTTAACTATGTCTATTGTGGGTGTATAGGAGTAATGAAGTGCTTGCAAGACAAATAGTTGAGTCATCCTGCAAGAAATGGACTCAAGGTAAACATAAATGAACTCAAGGTGATTATAAATGGGCATAACCTTTATGCACTTGTATATGTTTCCTATATAGTCTGATTATAAAGTAAGTGGCATGTGGATGTAATGATAATAACCTCCTGTTTTTCTTTGTTGTTTGTATTATGAATTGTCCTTTACGACTAAGTTGGTTTAGAAGGATGGCAATATGGCATAAGGATCTCATGGGGAAAATAAAGAATATGTATGTTATCTTTTGGTATTCCTTAAGGATTTTTTATGATCAAGAAACGTAAAAATGAGCTTAATCCAATTGGCATAACTAAGTCTTCCTGGTGTAGAGTAAAACAGTTTCGTATTCCTTCTAGGAAACAATTCCAGTTCATTTGGGATGTCACAATTTGAGTGTCCTTGACGTTGTTATCTTAGGTGCTTTTGGTATATTACCTTTTTATTTGTTCTCATGGTGAGGATGTTGTAGAAAGTCTTCTTATGTATGAATTGAATCTAAGAAGGACTGTTTAAGGAAGATTGCTCCTTAATCCTTATAAAGACGATAGATAGTCTAACAGGGGAGAAAAGCCAGATTTCTATTTTGTATAGGAAGGTAATACTGTAAAAAGATAATTAAAAAAATGTTACTGTTACCTTACTAATTTATGGTATGCATAGTAAGCCATTTTCAGGGCACTATGATGATGACATGTTTTGAATTACATTACAAAGGATTCTCAAATGATTGTTTTACAATGCGCATGGTTTTTGACATATTTGATATAAAATTTTCTTATAAAGGTTTCTGCTAACAGATTTGACTCCTCTGTAGTAATAGTGTAAACAAAAAAATTTCTCTGCACATATTGGCACCTAGGTATAAGAGGGTCATTACACAATACTTATCTGTATTGTGCGTTTCCTCGTTGGTCCATGGGATCCTGCTTCACTTTGCAAGCCTCGGGATGTCCTATGGACTTGGATGTTAGTTCAGCACACTGGCTGCTCCACAACATCAAATAATTAATGTCCAGCCAGTACACCCTCATGTCGACTGGGTTTGGAACTTTACCACGACCATTTCCAGGTCCAGGATCTGCTATGGATCCCCAGGCATATAACAACCCAACATACACTTATACCAACATACACTTATATCAACAATAATACATACACTTATATCAACAACACACTTATATCAACAAACCCTTATATCGACAATAACCCTTACTCCGCAACCCCTCACAACAACCATTTTCCTTTTCTCTTTAGGGTGCAACACCCAACTGCATCTATTTATCCTGTCAACACAAGCAATATAAGCAAACTCATCAGCATTATAGCTCTAAAACCGTAATCATATTCATATCATTCACTATCAAGTATTGAGACACCAAGAGTGCGTCCACTCCCTAGGGTGTATTCAATATCGAAAACCCTTTCATGACTCGACATCAGAAAAGTGTGCACCCTTTCCTGGTGTGTGCCATGTAGGCCCTATTCATACTCAAGCAATCGTTCATCATGGAAATAAAATCAAAACATGTTCTGCATATGGAATTTTAATAATTTGACATGCATATTCTTAGCAAGGGTCACAGAACACTTATCCATTTGCCGACGCAGTATTCCTTCGTTAAGGAGGAATGGGGCTCCCTTCTCTGAGTTGACAGTCCCTCGGTTAGCCATCCCAACTCCTTTTTACATTTCATATCCACACATGTATTACCGACATAATCTATACCATCTCACTCATGTTGCTTACCAAACATGTAGTGCAGATGAGACATTTCCCAAAATGTCCAATGGAGTTTCACCCAAAACCCATTTCCAAGATAAGGGAGAACCTTCCCATGAAGTTTGGATCCTGCAGGACATCACACATGATCTTCCTGCAATGTGTACCCCTGACACATTCATCAAATAGACAAACAGTCAATCATTATCTGATAGTACAATCCAAATTGATTGTTCCATAACCAAGCAATGACATTAGTAATCAAATTCAATAAGAATTTGCAACTCTGTCTACTACAGAAATTGATTTGCTTAGCAATGAGGTGATCCTCATTTGTGGGTCTCTTGTAAGTAGCACCACTATGCCCATTACAATTTGATTCTTCTAGCATAATACAAATACCCACGTACAATGCGTCCTCGTGACACAATCTTATGCAAGCCAATAGTGATTATTAGTTGTCAGCAATTTCTTAAATCCGAAATTTCACAATTCAAATTTAACAACCCATTATGCATACCAACTATTTTCACAGCCATGAGACTCTTCTCATAAGGTTTGGCTCTTTCACATGATAGATTCCATCATTTGTCATGGTCTTACTCTCATTGCCATGCTCTAAATAATCTACCTGAAACCTGAGCTTCAATCAACCAACACTTGGTAAGTCTGGATGCATATAACCTTTTCATTGTTGTTACCATCACTGAAGCATTTTCAGAATTTATAAAATTCAAATACTTCCAGCTGTTAATCACATCAATATTACCAAAACTCATTTACTTCACGCAATCATTATTATACTAACATTTGCAAGGTATAGTCACATCATTCATGCAATTAAATGAAATGTTTAGATACTCCTTACTTCACAAGTGTATCATTTGTACCACCTTGCTCTTCCATAGAGCATTTTCGGCAGCCAATTGATCATGACTATCCTCTTTATGCACTTACTATCTTGCATTCATAACAACCTTTAAAATGGTTCCAGAATTATCATCAATCCATCATTTCAGCCATTAGTTATTCATAATATAACATGCACTATCTCAAGGCATTCATGCAATGCATCACAACTTTTGCACCCATACTTATGCAATCAGTCACTCACACCCTTCATATGCATCCATTTAATGCATGACTATAAGATTCATAAAATATTTTTAATGCATATCCATTCAATGCTACCTTGCATTGATTCAGGAATACTATGCATTCAACATACCATGCATGGCCTAACCATGACTACTTCATATAGGATGCATTACTACAATCAAGATCATCAATACTTACTTTCCTTGGGCTACTAAGCCCAATCAATATATACAGGCATGACACCTTTCTATATGAACATAGTATAACATTCAAATATCCACAGGGTATGAGGTCTCTTACATTTACCACTCCTTGGAAATTGTCATAATTAAACCATTACTTGCACGGATCCTACTTACACCTTCGACATTACCAGTTTAGTCAGTATCTTGCAGAGGATTGCAGAATTTGCTCACCAACTTTTGATTATGGACTGGTTGCCTTATCCCTTCCTCCAGAGGGTTGCTGGTCACATTTGTCAGCATCAACAACATATTTAGCTAGGCCCATATTGTCGTTGTTTTTTCCTCTAATGCTAACACTAATGCAATAACTATCATTAGTGGTTCATTATAAATGTATAATCCTCAATATCCTATGTTTGCAAATCATATCCTCATACATTTCAGGTATAAAACTTAGGAAATGTAGTTATAATCAGCAAGATAGGGTTAAAGGAAACTTCTATTTTCAAGTCTCACATCCTCGCATGGAACTCCTCTTCCACACAATAGCTAGTTTTGACTTCATGCTCTTGCTACCTCTAGGCATGCAATCCCTGGATTTGTCCATATTGATAGCAGCACATTTCTCTTTCAAGCAATTACTAGCACTTTGTTGCTCCATTCTCATATTCGGGTGATTCTCCAGTGTTCCCTGCTGGATAAGCTTTCCAACTCCTATCCACATGCTTCATTCTGACCTCGGGTGTGAAAACCATACCACTTCAAATATATTTTGGTCAGGAATGTTAACTTTAGTCACCCAGGGTTTTCTTCCTTTTCAGCCTTATAATCCACTAGCAGTCTGCGGAAAATCCACTGAAAAACAGTTGGAATTTGCTGAGAGAAATTCCACTTTGAAAAAAAAAACCCAAAATTTCCTGAATAGAATCGGGTCTCATCCCAACTATCATTTCGACGTTTTGGTATTTAGAATGACTAATTTCCTCCACTACTCATCGACGGCCATACAACTAACCCTTTTCGCAGTATCGACGGTCTGTTCATCTATGCTTCCGGACTTTATCGGTGATGCCAAAGGCTATCCCTCGGTGGTCAAACAAATAACGTTTTCCACTTTTTCAGATCCCCATCCGTCTAAGCTTCTGAGTCCTTTATCAGCGTTGCAAAAGCCATCATCGGCGAATGAATCCTCTACCTGTCGGACGGCTATTTCTCTAAGCTTTCGACACTTCAACGGTCTCATCTTCATCTTTTATCTGACACTCATCAGCGGTCCAATCAACTAAATTTTTTCGATGTGTCGAGCTGATCCTCCTCTGGCTTCTGACGTATCAGTAGACCGATCCTCTAATTTTCTCCGACGTGTCGGCAGTCCAATCCTCTAAAGTTTTCCAATGTATCAGCAGTCCAATCTTCTAAAATTTTTCGATGTTTTCTATACTTCGAAAAATTTTCAGAAATTTTTCTTCTTCCTTCCACTGCCGCATTGGCTACTCAATCGTCTAAATTTTTTCAACACTTCCAGCTCTTCGGAAAAACTTCCCCCTTCATCCACCACTGCATCGGCTGCCCAATCAACTAAATTTCTCCGACATTTCAGTGGTCTTCAGGAGATCTACGTCGAAACTACGGCTATGCCTTCAACTAATTTCCATTGAAACCTTCTCTTCTCTTCTGCCGCTGGATCAGCAACCTCATCCTCTAATTATCGGTGATCCCATCTTCTATTTTTCTCTGATACTTGCTGCCGCATCGGCTACTCAAACAACTAAATTTCGCCGATGATTTCCATACTTAGAGGAATTTTCAAAAAAATTTCAAAATTTTTTCCCTTTCTACTTTCTTCCGCCAATGTATCGGCACCATCAACATCTATTTTCTGCCGACGTCTCGGCAGCCTTCGAGAGATCCTCACCGCAACTGCAGCTCTTCCTTCCACTATCCTCTGCCAACAGCCGACGAATACTTAGAATATTTTTCCACAATGTCTTCCTCCGTTGTCGTATCATCGGCAGTTCCCCCAACTATACTTCGTCGATGTTTTGGTGGTCTCCTAATGATCTTCACTGATGTTTCGGCTAGTCAATCCACTAAATTTCGTCGATCCGCCTAACTCCTCCACTGCTTATCAGCGCCTCGAACAACTAAGTTTTGCCGACATATCGACGACCTTCGGCTAATTCCCTCCACAACTGTGGCTCTGGATTCCACTGTTTTCCACCGACAGCATTGAAAGTCCTTCCATCTAAATGTGCCGACATTTCGGTAGTCTTCATCATCTTTCTTCCGCTACCATTGCGGCACCTTCATGCTCTTCCATTTGCTTCATCGGCTCATACTTCTATCTCTCACCGCTGCCAGGGTCTATATCAGAGGAGCTTCCAACTAAGTTCTCCGACGATCCAATGGTCTCAACACTTAAAAAAAAAAAAATTCAAAGGATTTCCTCTTTGTCGACTTATTTTTCCCATTGGCATCGGCTCTCAACACCCCTTCTTTTCCGTCGTTGCGGCTCCCTTTCAGCGATCCTCCCCTTTCTTCTGCTGCCGCTACCACATCGAAAGAATTCTTGTGAAGATTCCCATCGTTGTGGCTCTATCTCAAGGTTTTGTCCGTTGTGCATCGGGTAGACTTTCGCCTAGCTCATCCGATGATTTTCGAACTTGGAAATTTTTTGGAATTTTCTCCTATTTTCTTCTGGGTAGTAGGCACCCTAACTTTGTTAACTGTTCCTTCATCCCCCTCTGAGGCCTAATGGCTGCAACATACACTCTGTCATTGCACCTTCATGGCCCATTCAGGCCCATGCTGCAACCTTTTCTCTGATACCACTCTGTAACGTCCCTGACCCTCTGACTGGCGAAGAGGACGCTACTAACACCAAACAAATGGGCAAACAACCCCATGGAACACGAACAGGGATAAATGCTGAGATTAAAAGCTTAAACGTAATACATACCAAGATGCATAATCCATCATACAAGGATGCATAGTTACTCAACATTCAGCAGAAGAAAACATATACATTCCATCATTCAACATGTTCATCATTTCTCATGAAATAGTAGATATAATTGCAGAGATGGAATAGTCAGAAGTACTTATCTTTTTAATGAAGAACTCGCCCTGCAACCAACTATGTCGCTGCAACGTTCCACCCAACCATAGGCCAACGTACTCATCAATATCTCAGCAACACTGCCACCCCCGAGTTGGGCATGATTCCCCAAGGAATAAGGGTCAATACAGGCTTACACATAGACAAGGTTTGCCAATCAGCCAAGCCTGCACAGTAGGGTTTATCAAGCCGTCAAGGAGCTAGGAAAGGGTAAATGCTAAACTAGTGGCCTCAAACACCAGTTTCCTCAAGCATACCCAGCCTCTAATCCCACTCTCAATAGTCCGAAGACTAACCACTGCATACTGCAGCAAAACAAACCATTCACAGCCCTGTGAAGAAGGAAAAGACAATAGGGTGACAATCCCAAACATAAGGTTAAACACAGTTCAAGTCCACAAGACAACTCAGGGTTGTTCTTGGCCCTAGCGTGGCCAAAACAACTCAGTAGCAACCCAAAACCAGATTACATCAATAGCCCAAGCTCACAAAGAAAACTATGGTGACCTTACACAGTCCCAAAATAGGGGAGAAGACAAACTCCCAGCGTGGATAGAGGAAAACTTAGCTAACAAGTGTGGAAATCAACAGCCAACCAACATCCACGAGCGCACAGCACACACCATCCCCAAGGTAATGGCTAGAGAACTTATACAGGCAGAAAAGGGGAAGGAAAAAACTCTCAAACTGTGTGCAAGGGGAAAAGACACAGTCCAAAAATGGCAGAAGGAAACACACACACATCCAGAAATGGAAGAATAAATCGGACTCTCAACAACATCCAAAAAAAATCATGGGAAGAAGGACAGCAACCCAAATCATGGTTAGACCAACAGCAAGCCAGAATCGTCGATGAAAACCACGGCTATTTCACATACACAGCAGAATTCGTGCCCTTGAGGCCGCTCTTCCAGCTCGCTGCATGCACAAAATCAAAGGAGAACCCTGATCGGTGCGTGAGGAAAAATGATGCAAAAACTGTGTGTGAGGAAAACAAAACGTCTCTCTGTGTGAGGATCGAATTCCCTAGACCACAATCATGAAGATGAATACGAGACCACCTTCCTACATGAGGGAAACGATGGCTTATGCCACTGGGTATGCGTCTCGTCAGAGCTGACAGTAGCCTGCCATACTTACACCCCCCCATGCCCACATTTCCTCAAGCAGTAACTGCCCTCAACTAACGCCTGCCCCAAATGACTTGTTGGCTGAAAGAGACAAGAAGGTGGTTGACACATGGCACTTTCCAATGGCTCCCACGGTTAGACAGTTCCCCCCCCTTATCTTTAGGAAAATCATGCCCTTTTCATTTTAACATTGCACCATCGTAGCTAGCTGTAGGTTTAGTTTAATTGATGTGCGTATTTACATGATGTCAAACTATAATGTGCCAGATAGCACGATATACCATTGGAAACTATCCCTATTGCTAAAACATACACAACCAAATCGATGGTGGGGATTTTTCCTTTATCTCCTCACCACGATTAATTACATTATATACATCATGCAAATAGGGTCAAAACCGGGGTGTTACATGTAAACTCTTAAGAATCTCTTAAACTAGACTATATTTCAGTTTACAGTTCTGAAATCATTTTTTTAATTAACTTAGGTTTTCTTCTTTGCGGGTGACAGTTCGCTCATCCTTTGATAGAAATATTTGAAGAAAAATACTGTAACTTCCACTACGGGTAAGCCCTAGTTATCAAATGGCATTCCCTACTTGTGCAGTCCTTAAGGGACAGTTTCCAGTTGGAAAGTTACGGCCTGGTTGTTACCCTTCATGGGTTACTGTTCTTCAGATTATTAGTTTGGTTTTTGTTAAACCCTTGCTTCTAGCAAGGTACTCCGGCTCAAGCCATGACTTGTAAATAGTTGATTTCTTGTTTTTGTACAATATTATGTTTATAGCTTTTGTGGCCTATCAAGCCATGCACAGTTTAGTTTAAGGAATAGATATTTTCTCTTTTGAGCTCGAACTCAGTTTAATTTTAAGCTCTTAAGGAGATTTTGTAAACTAGGTTTTTTACCCTTATTCGCCTGTGTAAAATAAATTTTTGCTGTATATTAATTAGTTTGTATTAATGATTCTATTAATAGCTTGACCTGTTATTCCATCATATTATAATTATTTGATTTCAAGCTCAGATATTCGAGCTAGGTTTCTTGTTGGTGACGTGTGTAAAATAATTTCTTTAATTTATTCTTCAAGTTTTATTTTAATAATTAATTGATTTAATTAATGCTCTGGTATATAGTGTATTATATTTCCATAGTTATCTTTTCACTGTCCTTAAAGTACTGTAATAATCTACAATACTTTTGTTGTTCAATAACAATTATTCCATATACTTGGATTATTGTTTAAATGATTATTATTTACAATATTATTGTTATTAGTTATTGTTATTAGGGTTTTGACCCTGTACTTTCTTTTATAAGTAACTTTTTGTTTATAAAATTTAAATGAATTAGTTCTTTTATAAATAACATTTGTTATTTACCATCGTATTCTAGTTGTTTGTATTAAATAAAATATAGATAGGTTTATTAAAGTTCTTTGTTCAAATGTTCTTCATCTCTGTATTTAATTTATCTATAGAAATTAATTAAGCTAGTAATACCCTACTTGAAGTATGAACATTTGTAAATATAGTTAGTTATTATGAACAGTAAATAAACTATGTATATCAGACTTTATTCTCTCCTTCGCAGAATAAAATAAGTTCTTTATCTAAAGTATTTCTTCTGCCTATGTTACAAGTTAATAGTATAATTTACAAAATAAAGTACCGCGTAAAAGTAATAACTTGTTTACTTGAATAATTTGTTAATATAAAAACCTGCTTTCTTTAAATATTTTGGCTATTTCTTTTATAGCATTCTTACAACAACAATCTGGTTAAACAATAAACTTAACTAACAGGATATTATTCTTCTCTGATAACAACTACATACAGAAATAGATTACTGCATAATACATCAGTTCATTTCGGGTTTCTAACATATCTATAATCTATTTAAATACACTTCCTGTGCTGGAGTAGGTTCTGGTCCACTCCAGATGTGGAAAAACACAGGTTAGGATTATTTTTCATCAATTTCAGAATCAGTTTTTTCAATAAACTAAAAGATTACTAACACTATCAATTCACAACTAAACATTTAACATTCAATAACCAGTCAGGCTCACATTTAAACATTTAACACAGTGAAATTAAAACACTGTAGAACCTGATTAAGCTGGAAAACAACAGCGTTGGGAGGACGTTCCTCCCTACCAACTCCTGGAGAGTGCTCAAACAACGTCTCCTTAGGACCCTCGAGCCTGTTGCTAGTCTCCTTGGCTAAGAACTGGTGGAGCAGCAAACAAGATACTAGTTCAATGACTTAGTAATCACTTTGCACTCAGCAGTAAGATCCTTCGGCTGAAAAGCTGCACTAGATAACTTTTTGCAGGTAACCCCTCACACACCTTCCACAAATTCCCTTACCATTGAAATTTTTTGAAGTACATTCACCTAAATGATCCTCTTCCTGGAATGAGCAGCCTTAGCTCTCTTCAATGGGAATTTTTATCAAGATTGCCTAGGTCTTTTGGGTTAGTTGTCATTAATTGATCCACCTGCTCTGATCCCACTTTCTTGGGGGGGCATGACCCCAAATGTAAGGAGGTTGCCACCTGCAACAGTTGGAAGTGTTTGAGGATGCTGCCACTTGTCTATTTTCTCTCCACCCAGTCTCCTCCACCAACTTGACCAGTAAACACTCTTTTAATAACTCTCCCAAGCTGTTGTCTCCACTTTTATTTATTTATAATTAAAATATTCAGAATTACATTAAACATCCTTGACTCTGCTGAGTCATCAATTACAACTTAGCATAAAATTTAACATATTGTCTTGAAATAAAATCAAATATGATAATATTATTTTTTCAAAATTGGGGCATGTGACATACACACCCCCTCAGAATATAACATCATCCTCGATGTTATTTATTCTTCATCCTCAGAATTCCCCTAGAACAGAATTGGATATGTATCTCGCATATTACTTTCCAATTCTTAGGTGGCTTCCTATGGACTAAGGTGCTTCCATTGCACCTTCACCTGTCCAATGGTGCGGTTTCAAAGTGTGATCTCCCTCCGCCCGAGGATACAGTCCGGTTCCACCAAAAAATATCCTTCTGGTTCCACCTATACATCATTTCAGTTAACAATATGAGTAGCATCATGAACATATTTCTTTAATACGAAAATGTGAAAAATATTATGTACTCTTAAATTTGGTGGTAATGCTAATTGGTAAGCTACTTGTCCAATCCTAGACAGAATTTCAAATGGACCACGGTAACGAGGTGCCAATTTTGCACAACTCCCCAATATTAGAGAGCTCTATTTGGGCCTTGCCTTGATGAACACATGTTCACCTACTTGAAACTCCCTTGGAGTTCTTTTTAAGTCTGCTTGACTTTTCTGCTGATCCTGTGCCACTTTCAGATTTCCCTGCACTTGTTTTACATTTTCTTCCATTTCTTTTAACAGTTCAAGACCTAATACCAATCTATCCACTAGATTACTCCAACAGATAGGAAAATTACATTTTCGCCCATATAAAATTTCAAAAGGACTAAATCTGGCTGATTTCTGATAATTATTGTTATAAGCAAATTCTACCAGATGCAAATTATCCTCCCATTTACCTGGTTGGTCTTTCACATACATTCTTAATAGATCTTCCAGTACTTGATTTACCCTTTCAGTTTTTCCATTTGTTTGTGGATGGAATGAAGTACTAAAATTTAATGTAGTGTTTAACCCTTTAAACGAAGACTTCCAAAAGTTTCCTATAAATTTAGGATCCCTATCTGAGATTATGACTTTTGGTACTCCATGCAATCGAAAAACTTGTTTTAGAAAATATCAGCTATGTTTGCAACTTTATAAGTAATTTTAACAGGTATAAAGTGAGCTTCTTTGCTTAACTTATCAACTACAACCATGATAGAATCATTTTGATTTTGATTTCTAGGCAGCCCAGTAATAAAATCTAGACTGATTGTATCCCATTTCCAGCTAGGAATGGGTAATGGCTGAAGCAATCTAGCTGGGTGTTGATGTTCAGTTTTTACCTGTTGACATTCAAAACACCTAGCAATATATTCTTCTACTTCAGTCTTCATATTCGGCTAAAAATACTCTTTCCTTAACATAGTTATAGCCTTTTGATAACCTGGATGACCTGAGTATGAAGTTTTATGAATTTCATCCATAATTAACAGCTTAACTTTAGGTACGTTAGGTACATACATTCTATCTTTATACAGTAAAAACTCTTTTGCATTTAAACTGTAACCTTTACTTAAGTTTTCTGTTGGATTTTCCTTAATTTTAGCTTGCAATCTCTGGTAAATTTCATCTTGTTATATTCCTTCTTTAAGCTGTTCATCCAAATCTATAGCATAAGTGCCGATAGCTGCTGCAAAATTCAGTCTTGCATTCCTACTTAATGCATCGGCAACTTTATTTTCTTTACTTTTTATGTGTTGAATTTCAAAATCATATTCACTTAAGAAAGCTAACCACCTAACTTGTCTGGCATTTAAATTAGGATAATCTAACAGATACTTCAATCCTTTATTATCAGTCATTAAAACAAATTTTCTGCCAATTAGGTGATGTCGCCACATCTTTAAGGCGTGTATAATAGCTGCTAATTCCAGATCATATGTTGCATAATTCTTTTCATTAACTTTTAACTTTCTAGACTCATAGGCAATAACATGCCCTTCTTGAGTTAGAACACCGCCTAAGCCATCATTGTAGGCGTAAGTGCACACTACAAATTCTTTATTGGGATCAGCTATTATTAAAATAGGTGCACTGGTTAATAAGGTTTTTAACTTTTTAAAGCTTTCCTCACATTTCTGATTCCAGTCAAACTTCTTTCCCTTCTTTTGCAAGGAAGTTCTCGGATTTGCAATTCTCAAAAAACCTTCAATGAACCTATGGTAGTAACCGGTAATGCCCATGAAGGATCGAACATCCATCACCTCCTTAGGAACTGGCCAATCTTCGATTCCTCTTTTCTTTTCAGGATCTACTAAAATCCCTTCCTTGGTCACCACATGACCAAAGTACTGAATCTTATCCTTAAATAAATCACATTCACTAAACTTTGCGAAGAGTTGATGATCTCGTAACTCTTGGAAAACAATTTTTCGATGTTCTTTGTGTTTTTCTTCAGTTTTTGAATAGATTAAATGTCGTCGATAAACATGACCACAAACTTATCTAAATACTTATGCATAATGTTGTTCATTAAACACATGAAAACAACCGGGGCATTAGTAAGCCCGAATGGCATTACGACAAATTCATAATGACCATATCTAGTTCTGAAAGTTTTCTTAAAGATGTCTTCATCTTTAATCCTTACTTGATGATATACAGACCTTAAATCTATTTTCGAAAACATCGTGGCTCCATGTAGTTGATAAGACAGATCATCTATGCGAGGCAATGGATATCGATTTTTGATGGTCATCTTATTTAACTGACGGTAATCTATGCAAACTCGCATGGTTCCATCTTTTTTCTTAACGAAGATGACAGGTGCCCCCCAGGGAGACACACTTGGTCAAATATACTTTTTATCAATTAATTCTTTTAATTGAGATTTTAATTCATTAAGTTCGAGTATGTTCATTCGATAAGGGGCCTTTGATCTAGGTAGTGCACCCAGTACCATCTCAATGGTGAAATCCAATTCCCTTTTCGGAGGTAATGCCGGAATTTCTTTGAGGAATACATCAACATATTCTCTTAAGACCGGTATGTCTTCCACTTTTAACTTATATGTCTTAATTAGGCTCTCTTCATCAGTTATTGTTACTGCATAAGCTTTACATCCCTTCCTAATAGCTCTCTTAAGCTATAGGGTATAAATATGCCTTATGGTGGTTTTTCTAGGGATTCCTTTAACACTTACTAGTTTTCCATCACTGTTTAAACATGTGAAAGTTTTATCATAATAATTTAGAATTGCTCTATGTTGTTCTAACCAGTCCATACCAATCAGCAAATCATAAGAACCAAGAGGAAAAACATTAAGCTTGACAATAGTTTCAAAATGATCCATAACTACTGCACATTCTTTTACAAAACAAGTTACCTTTCTTTTAGCACCAGTGGCTAACTGAACCAACCAAGAATTCTCAAATTTTTCAAGAGATAACTTACATTTTTCTACTATTTTAGGTGCAATATAACTAAGACTAACTCCTGGATCAATCAAAATAGTTACGGGGGTTTGATTTATCATACCTTCTACTTCCACCATGGAAGTCTGATATTATGCTTACCGATTCTCCAAGGATGCGTTGATTCTAGGCATGGTCCTCGCTAGTTCCCCAATGGTAATATCCTCTTGTACGGTATGAATATTTCTAATAGTCTTCTTCCGATTAGGACAGACTAAAGCATAGTGTGGGCCATTACACTCCCAGCACTTGATAGGCTCTTTGCGCTCAAAGTTCTTGGTAAAATTTCCATGATTATTAACAAATTCCTTACCCTTAGAATTATTCTGATTGCTAGGTGTATTGTTCTTATTTCCTTGAAAGTTCTTATTATTAGAATAATTTATGGCCTTACTCCTCTTATAATTTCTGTTGGGCACAAAATCTTTCTTCTTTTGTTCATAGTGGTTATTATTTTTCTTAGCTTTCTAGTTGGCCAAGCTTTCCTTCTTTCAATTCTACTCAAAACATAAGTTATCTTTCCTCATAGCTTCTTCCAAAGTCTTTGGATTGTCATATTCAATCCTATCCTTAATATGGTAAGGTAGACAGCTAAGGAATCATTGTACATTTGGTTTCTCATCCACAAAATATGGTACATAGCTAAGTAGACTTAAGAACTTGTTGTTCAGGTCTTTCATTGTCATTGATCCTAACTTCAACTCATAAAATTCTTTTGCTCTTTCCTCATAATATTGCTCAGATAGAAATTTCTTTTTAAAATACCTCTTAAAGGTACTCCAGTTTACATTTTTCTCTTTTATTCCCTTAACTCTTTTCAAGTCCTGCCACCAAATGTCAGCCTTTCCTGAGAGGTTATAAATAACAATTATAGCCTTTAACTGGTTAGAATAGTTATATATTTGGAAGTATTCCTTCATCCCAAATAACTAGGATTCAGCTTCCTCCCCCTTCTCAGTCTCTCCATTGAAGGTTGGTGGTTTTATCTTTTTGAATTCTCTGAAAATCTCCTCATAAGGTTTGTATTTCCTCTTTTTAGTGTACTGATTATCATCACTACTGTCACTAGTAGAATGGTAATTATGTTGTTCACCAAACACCTCAAAAGATGAACTACTTTCAGTTTTAGTATGTTTCATCTTTTTAGATTTACGTTGATGACTTGTATCTTCTAATTCTGTTCTTCTACCCCTACCCTCAGTTTGAAACTTTTCAGTTAGGATCTGATTCAACTCTTTTTGAGCCCTTAGAATCCTTTCATTTTCTTGCTTTACAGACTCCATGAGTTAGATTTTAGGTTTTTTACAGTTTGTAACAATTCTGAGGAATTGGTAGTTAAATCCTCTTGTATAGGATCTCTTGGTAAATTTCCTGGTTCAGTAACTGGAGATTCCTCCTCTGCATATTCTTCCAATCTTTCCATACCTATCTGTTAAACTTCAAAAAACAATTCTCTGTTGAATAACATTTAAAAGAAAATACGTCAGTATAATAATTCAGTTTACTGTTTCCTAAAAGCTATTTGGGATTCATCAAGGCCTAGTGTTTGAACCTTGTGCTCTGATACCACATGTCAAAACCCCAAATTTTCACATAAATTTAAAATTTTGAAATAACATAAAATGCTGGAACTGCGGTTTACTAACTGCTAAAGGTTAGCAATATAAGAAACAGTTAATAGATTAGTTTTACATAATCTCAATTATGTTATTTCAGCAGTTTCCTTTTTGAAACAAGATTATGTTTAACTTGCGCATTATTTTTACTTTCAGTTTACTGATGAATTTTACTTATGACAAGTAGGTAGAATCTAATTTGAAATTCTGGGCTTACTTAGCATTTATGCTAACACAAAAAGATTACTTGTTCTTACAGGTTTTACAGGTATGATTGAATGTATCACGCTTTAAATTTCATAAAGTAACCAACAGCATTTCTTTTTGCAATTACGAGCTTAGTAAAATAAGTTGTTATATTTCAAGCTTCTTCCGTGAGGTATAACAGTTTGGTATCCTTAAGTTGTTCTTTTAAACGAAATACAAGTGATTTAGTTTCTTCCTTTAATGTAAGTGGCGACAGTAAAATACTTTCTTTGATTCTCAACTTGTGATCTTAGTTGCAAGTAACTTCTACTTTAGTGTGCATAACCTGTAATGCTATAATGATTGTTCTATCAGTATTTATACATTATCAACTTATAATATTAGTATAACTAATTGCTCGACATTTATCTTCTGCAAGGAAGCTTATTGCCTGTCAAGTTCTTAACATTGCGTCGAAACATGTGGTTAGTAAAGTCCTTAGACTCTAGTAGGATTATTCTAATTCAGTTTCTTATTTGTCTATAATACTTCTCTTGTAATTAAGTTACTGTCTATAAACTGTTTATTGTGGTTGATGCTTTTGAGGAAGATCGACTTACCACTCCATGCTAAGCATCATATATTTTGTATAATCTTAAAACCATTTTACTACGTATAAATACATGGTAGTTACCAACAAAATACCAACTTGAGAAATAACCAAAGACTTATTTAAAGTCTAAACTCAATTAGACTATGTAAAAGTATTCTGTAACTAATATTTTACCATATTTTCATCTTTATCGTTTATTTCAATGTTTTTACATATATATATTAATATGGTTATAGACATACAATCCTTTCATTAATTCAATTTCCCAAACAAGTCTAAAACACCTTGATTTTGTAATGAATTTTATGAATTCTAAACTTTTAATTTGCTAAACCATTTAACATAAACTCCACTAGGGTTATGGGTTTAGAGGAGTGTAGCCTCGCATTGATCATAACACATATGGAAACACAGTATTAGATCTTTGTTCTATGATTTCTCACATTTCAACTTGGGCTTAATAAAAACAATTAGTTATTATACTTTAACGTGGATAAACATGGTAATCATAACGTTCACGTTATAATATTGACATTTGTAAAAGATTGAGGCATTATTTCCACTCCATTGATTGGTTTATGGGTAAGGTTTTTGTGTTATTTCCACTGCATGGTTAAAAAAAATTAAGTGACCACATGGTCTCCTCCTCGCCAAGTGTTGAAAATATATAAACCGTTGTAACCCTACACTTTGTTATTTCCCTCCGTAGTTCTCGGGCCTTTGGGCCGCTCTGCAACCATTGTCATGAAAAATAATCCTAACCTGTGTTTTTCCACATCTGGAGTGGACCAAACCGTACTCCAGCACATGCAATGTATTTAAATAGATTATAGATATGTTAGAAACCCGAAATGAACTGATGTATTATGCAGTAATCTATTTCTGTATGTAGTTGTTATCAGAGAAGAACAATATCATGTTAGTTAAGTTTATTGTTTAACTAGATTGTTGTTGTAAGAATGCTAGAAAAGAAATAGCCAAAGACTTTACAGAAAGCATGTTTTTATATTAACAAATTATTCAAGTAAATAAGCTATTACTTTTACGCAGTACTTTAGTTTGTAAATTATACTATTAACCTGTAATAAATACTTTAGATAAAGCACTTATTTTATTCTGCGAAGGACAGAATAAAGTCTGATATACATAGTATATTTACTATTCATAATAACTAACTATATTTACAAATGTTCATACTTCAAGTAGGGTACTACTAGCTTAATTAACTTCTATAGATAAATTAAATACAGAGATGAAGAACATCTGAACAAAGAACTTTAATAAACCCATCTATATTTTATTTAATACAAACAACTAGAATACAATGGTAAATAACATTTAATAAATGTTATTTATAAAAGAACTAATTCATTTAAATTTTATAAACAAAAAGTTACTTATAAAAGAAAGTACAAGGTCGAAACCCTAATAACAATAACTAATAACAATAATATTGTAAATAATAATCATTTAAACAATAATCCAAGTGCATGGAATAATTGTTATTGAACAACAAAAGTATTGTAGATTATTACAGTCCTTTAAGGATAGTGAAAAGATAACTATGGAAATATAATACACTATATACCGGAGCATTAATTAAATCAATTAATTATTAAAATAAAACTTAAAGAATAAATTAAAGAAATTATTTTACACACAGGTCACCTACAGGAAACCTAGCTCGAATATCTAAGCTTAAAATCAAATAATTATAATATGATGTAATAACAGGTCAAGCTATTAAAAGAATCATTAATAAAAACTAATTAATATACAGCAAAATTTTCTTTTACACAGGCGAATAAGGGTAAAAACCCTAGTTTACAAAATCTCCTTAAGAACTTAAAATTAAACTGAGTTCGATCTCAAAAGAGAAAATCTCTATGCCTTAAACTAAACTGTGCATGGCTTGACAGGACGCAAAAGCTATAAACATAATATTGTATAAAAACAAGAAATCAACTATTTACAAGTCATGACTTGAGCCAGAGTACCCTGCTGGAAGCAAGGGTTTAACAAAAACCAAACTAATAATCTGAAGAATAGTAACCCATGAAGGGTAAAAACCAGGCCATAACATTCCAACTAGAAACTGTCCCTTAAGGACTGCACAAGCAGGGAATGCCATTTGATAACCAGGGCTTACCCATAGCCGAGGTGCCGGTCTTTTTGTTGAAAGATTTCTATCAAAGGATGAGCGAACTGTCACCTGCAAAGAAGAAAACCTAAGTTAATTAAAAAAAATGATTTCAGAACTGTAAACTGAAATAAAGTCTAGTTTAAGAGATTCTTACTAAGTTTACAGTACCTGGAAGTGAAGGTTATGGAGCTGCGAAGAAACAGCAGCACCGCCACCAGCAAAACAAAAATCCAAAATCCTCATTCTCGCAGTAACAGAGAAGCTAGAGACTCGTGTACAAGCCACTAATAGCAGCAAGCCAATCTTAAAAACTATCCCTGCAAGGGCAGGCCATGGAGGAACAAGCAAGGAGCCACTACAGGCCGTAAGTCTTATGCCACGACTCTTTACAAACCTTGCAGAGATAAGACACACAGTTCACATAAAGAGTTTGAGAACGACTAGTGTAGACTCAAAACAATTTAAACCAAGACTCGGAGCACAATTAGCAATAGCAAGGTAGCATGGCTGCCATGAATTTTAGAATCAGTTTTTTCAATAAACTAAAATATTACTAACACTATCAATTCACAACTAAACATTTAACATTCAATAACCAGTCAGGCTCACATTTAAACATTTAACATAGTGAAATTAAAAGACTGTAGAACTTGATTAAGTTGGATAACAACAGTGTTGGGAGGCCATTCCTCCCTACCAACTCCTGAAGAGTGCTCAAATAGCGTCTCCTCAGGACCCTCGAGCATGTTCCTGGTCTCCTCGGCTGAGAACTGGTGGACCAGCAAACATGATACTAGTTCAATGACTTAGTAATCACTCTACACTCAGCAGTAAGATCCTTTAGCTAAAAAGTTGCACTAGATCAATTTTTGCAGTTAACCCCTCAAACACCTTCCACAAATTCCCTTGCCATTGAAATCCTTTGAAGTACATTCACCTGAATGATCCTCTTCCTAGAATGAGCAGCCTCAGCTCTCTTCAATGGGCATTTTTATCAATATTTTCTAGGTCTTTTGGGTCAGTTGTCATTAATTGAGCCACCTGCTCTGATCCCACTTTCTTGGGGGATCATGATCCCAAATGTAGAGAGGTTTACACCTGCAATAGTTGGAAGTGTTTGAGGATGTTGCCACTTTTCTATTTGCTCTCCACCTAGTCTCCTCCACCAACTTGACCAGTAAACACTCTTTTAATAGCTCTCCCAAGCTGTTGTCTCCACTTTTATTTATTTATAATTAAAATATTCAGAATTACATTCAACATCCTTGACTCTGCTAAGTCATCAATTACAACTTAGCATAAAATTTAACATATTGTCTTGAAATAAAATCAAATATGATAATATTATTTTTTGCAAAATTGGGGCATGTGACACTTGGCATGTATATGTTTTAATTAATCTATTATTTATTATTTTCTAAATATTTTTATCATTTTTCACAAGCTTCATATTTTGATTTAATTTACCAAGGTTCTATCAAGGGGTCCATGGTCATACACATTCCCTTCAATTACAATTCACCAATGTTGTATTAAGGGTGGCATGGTTGTACACATGCCCTTAAAATAGAATTCAAGAAGATTCTATCAAGAGTTCCATATATACCCTTCAAATATAATTCACCAATGTTCTTTCAAGGGTTCCATGGTCATACATATGTCATTCGCATACACCTTATCAAGGCTCTATCAATGGTGTGATGGCATGCCCTTCAAATAGACATTTTTCTGCAATGGGCACATGATATGACGATTGAGACCAAATTAAATCAATCCACCCATATCCTCTTGAGAGACTAATTCCCCCTAAGTAACAAGGTCAACACTTTATTGAACGTCTCTTAGTCAAAATGTTGTGAGTGATCGAATCTGTATCTTACCCTCATGGAAACATGCATCTAATGAGTAAATTTCTCACTCGCTTTGTAGCTGCCGCATGGAAACCAACACTATTTATTGCATGAATTCCCCCATACAACCCCATTACCCATGTATGGTCTGATTAGCAATCACGATTTTGTGCCTACACACATGCAATTCACAAGCATCAAATAGCTCATGTAAAATAATCAAATATAAATTCATCGCATTATATTACCTAATACCATATCCGAGCTCAATATGGAGCCTATGCAACATTTATGCCATCTTGTCTAAACTCGCACCTTTTCCTCCACATTTCGAAGAACTTGCCAAAGCATCTGATGTTT
>LPNX010936060.1:9896-23287 GCA_001517045.1 Pseudotsuga menziesii | reverse complement strand
TTAATACAATTAGGTATACATAGTTTTGGGTTCTTTATTCATCTTCTCCATATACATATTATCAATATTCTCAATCATATTAAATCCTCTTAAATTCCACAACAAAGACTCAATGTTGTATATTAAACCATCATAGTTTGCATTATGAAAGTTAAACCCTCACTAACATAACATATGCTTGTAATAGTTTCAATATGCTCTTTTACAATATTTATTTGTAACACGCTATTTGGTATTCAATCAGGGTATGGGATGTAAATTATCATTTTTTTTTCATTCCATTTCCTAATAAGTTGTGGCAAATCATTTGTGAGAGACCTAAAGCATTAGACTCATTAACCATTAAAGTGTAAACTTTATATTATAACATAATCATTTAATCAACTATAGAGATCTAAAGCATTAGACTCATTAACCATTAAAGTGTAAACTCTATATTATAACATAATCATTTAATAAACTATACATAGATTTGCATTAAGATCAAAAGTGTCCATAGGCATAAAAAGGACTTGCTTTCATAATCCATCATTCTTTAATATTTTGTATATATTTAAGTACAATTAACTAACTATTTCCCTATAAATATTATACTAATAAAATTGAGAGTTGTGACATTTTTTAAGATAAACATATCAAGTATAAGAAAATTAATTATAATGTTTGTATATTGTTATTTCATTATATTTAATCAAGATCGCAATTTCAATTTATTTGAAATCATTATCTCTTGATTATAAACATCAAACATCTATTTGTGGAACTATTTACATTAAAACCTTTCCAAAATAATTAAACATGAAATAATTTCCATTTACTTGTATGCATTAAAGGTGATGGTAAAGTGGAATCATTGTCTTCCATTCTTGGGCATATAAAGCTTACAAGTACTGATGTTCATTAAGATTGAGGAATTTCTAAATGAATTTAGATAAATCATAGTATTTATAGTATTATACTTTATCATTTATATGAAAAAGGTTGTTAATAATAAAAAATCCTCAAATTTTCGTTGAGAGGCCTCACTACTTTGGGATGTGTAATTAACTATTTAAAAATCTATTTATCTAATTTTATGCGCAATAATATATATGTTTAAGAATCTATGTAACTTTTTTCATTAACTAAAAAATCTGACACTATCGTATGTGTCATGTACATTTTGTCATGGGTTTTGAACCTGGATGTGGACAACTATAGCATACTTACCCAACCACCCAACCTATAGGAGTAACCCCTCTATGCAACGTATATATGTACAATGATCATTCATTTTGTAAGTTGAAAACATGCATTAACTATCGTAGATACATTCTCGGTATTTTTCCTTTTCTTAATTTATTGTTTGCAATCAAACATAAAAGATAACTAATCAACCAAAATTATCACCAAGAACACACTAAGTAATAAATTCCTCCACACCCTTTGGTATTTTGGTATTTTGCTCATCTACTTATAGTTTATAACTTGTTTTATGTTATCATTCAAACTAGTAAGGTATTGACATAGATGTTTTCCAGAGATGCATAAATCATGTTATTTGTCTATTTTTAGTAACACTTCTAGCAAATGTTCATAATCATTGACTAATTATGAATGAACATTACTAACATAATAAATCGAAAAAATTATATTTTCTCATTATCATTACATAACAATAACTTAGCATAAAAATAAACTTATATTTGAATTGAAATATTCTAGTGACTGAATGTACAATTGTTACTTTCGACTAAATGATAGGCACTCTATCCATCCTATAATATTTCAACTAAGAGGCCACCCATGACCTAGGAAACATATACACTAGAGCGCTAAAAACAATAAGAATGTCCCACATGTATTCCTCGCATAAAAAAGTAGAACTTCAACCCTCAACTAATAAGGTTAGATTCCAACAAATAAAAATCACCTTTAAGCAACAAAAGAAATAGGGATTTTGGTTTTCATTGTAAATATAAACGCCAATAAGGATTAAGATGGATCTTATTGGAAAACTCAATTTAGGAAAAATATAGAACTATTGGATCCACTTCAATGCATATTGATAATAAAGAAATAAAGATGGAGCTCTTGGATCTGCTACAAATTCAATATATATAATTAAAATGTAAATACAAAGCAATATCTCCTCCTCACTTCATAAATATACAACAATAATATTAAAATATCAAAGGGTTGATCTTCTATCAAGAAGTCACCCTATCTCTTCTGCAACAAAATATAATTTACAACAAAATGCAGTGCAACTTCTTAGCACAATCATAATGGAATACCCCAATGGAATGGATGGATCCATAGTAGAAATATTGATTAGATAAAGGATCGATATTCCATCAGTAAGTATCCCTCTCTACTCACAGCTATACAATACCTATAGAAAATAAATAGGAAGATATTCACCCCTTGGTTTGTAGTGACACCAATACATAAAGACAATATATGGAAGGGGAGTCATCCCTCTGCTCACAACAACAAAGTGTATATATGTATACATTGTTTATGATAAGTTATCCCTTTCTTGTTTTATGGTAGTCAAAACATATAAAGAAAACAAAATATTGGAGTATCGACTCTTGTTGGTGTTTCTCCCTTCAATCCAGGTTCAAACCTTCTTTGTACAACAACAAATCCCAAGATATTGGCTCAATACAGCAAGGCTTAGTCGGCAACACTTGCAACACAAATTTAGTCTCACCCATTATATCTCTTATGGGTAGCTGCCAAAATGAGGTTTCTGCAGTTGGGTGTGGATTTTTCCTCTCACAACACCTTACCAACTAGATCAATTGAAACCAGTGGGTGTCTTACTTATATTTATTACGCACATTCAAGATATTACCTATACTTATCCATCAACATCGATTACAATTGTCAATATAATTAGTTATTAGTGATTCCAATTAAAAATAGTGCGACATATGCATACAAGAAATATTTATAAGAATATACATAAACACTTACTCACATCATACATTCATGCGACACAAATACATTCATCAAATACACATTGACACAGTAATTGACGTGGAAACCCATCCAGGAAAAACCACAAAGGCGCTCTGCAAACATGAGAAATATATGCACCTTCGGTATATGCACTCAGCTTATAGACTCTGTTCTAGATATTCTTCTACAATCTATACAGACTTCTCTCTCCTCTCATGCTCTTTGGTCATAGATCTTTAATTCTTTCTCTCCTTCACTCTATTGTTCATCCGCACAAAGCTTGTATCGACTAGCTCTTCTCTACGACTCTAATGTCGACTCGCACACACCCTGGATCGACTCACTCTTCTCTTTGACTCTTTGAATATTCTAATAAATATAGACCAACTAGGAAGTAAACAACGAACTGACTGACTAGGAAGTAATAGAAGCCACTGACTTACTAGGAACCAACTCGTACACATCTTAGGTTCTTCCTTTATAGACTCTTTACATGTTGTTATCATCCAAATTCATTCTGTTAGCCGATAGGATGTCATTCCTATTCTCATACATTCTCGTTAAAACGATTCAATAGGCACTATCGTCCCAAAATACAAATATTCTTTATTCCCTAAAGCACGCATGACTTTAGTTGACTTCTTACCCATGATATATTTAGCTTTAATTTTTATCCATTGCACACCATCTATATTTGTTCCTTTCATCATAACTGATCTCATCACATGTTCCCCTTCTGTCATGGACTTATTCCTTCGAGGAAGCTTCTGACCTAGGTTTCCTTCTCCTGCTACTTCTTACGTCTTATCTCTTCCTTTGCCGCAACTTCCTCTGTCACGTGACCAGACTCTTCACATTGTGAGCATAATTCTATTTAAATTCTACCTATCATTTCCTACAGCCAATATACCCCCAACACTCACATGTGGCTAGTCCTAAGCCACACTTCCCTACTCCAAAACTTCTGCAGTTGTGATGACTTTGTTTTGGAAATATTAAAATATTTTTACTATTTCCTCTATCTCTCGTTGCACATCCTCTTCTTCCTTCTGCAATTTTTGCATGAGGTCGGAGCTGATGTGTTTCGATGTTACAAGTCCTACAAACTATGTTGCTTGTCACACCGTCTGATGTACATAATGAATCATGCCCATAATTCTTTCTTCTTCATCCTGCAACTATGCAACTTTGTTAGTCCTCTACTTCTATTGAGTTCGCAGTGCTATGACTTGTTGTTGTAACTTTTTCATATCCACGACCTTATCCGTTTTCTCAGCTAAGGGAAAATTCTTCATTTCATTCTTCAGTTTCTTTTTTCTATCTCAACAATGTACAACTGCTTGGTGACTCATTCTAGCTCTGCATCGTCGATCAATGCTTCCCAAGTCTAAGGAACTTGTTCAATGGACTTGGAACATAGTGCCTCTTCCTCTTCTATCTTCTTCATAGATTCTATTGGTGTTATTCTTCTTTCTTGGTTTGAAAAGTTACTGCTTTGGAGCGTTAGGACCGACGAGAGATAAAATATAATTGACATCACCAGTTATATCCTGAACTTCTTGGAAAGTTGAAGACAAAATCCCAGGTGCTTTCCTGGACATTATTTTCTTTGACTTCTTCCTCCCCAAAGGAAGAAAACTTTCATCAACTACTTCTTCGTCATCAATGAAATATTCCATCTTATCTTCTTCCATCAAGTAATCATTGTCAAATATATATTATACTTCTTGTACATTTGTTGGTGATGTTGTAGGCTCTCGTCGCTATTCCGATATTATCCAGACTCTGGTTCAGAACGACGGATTTTACCAATGGCTAGTTTACATTCTGTTGGCTCTACCCCTAAGTGTGTCCAAAAATTTAGGTGGAATATCATTTGGTAGCCAAATTTCAACCATTTCGTCTTTCTCTTCCATCATTAGTGCTGAGACGACTTTCTTCTTGCGGGTACCAGAACGTTTCTTCATTGACGAACTAGGAGGGTCAGGTCATAACCTTACTTTAGGGATGACTAGAATTTGTTCAGTTTCCTGTGCATCCCTTTCCTGTAGTGGAACATATCCAACAATGTATTCCATAATGAGCATCGGTGATGCAATCTTAACAATGGATTCTGCAACTTAGCTTGTACTGTAAATCGAAATAACCATGCTATGGAAAAAACTCATTTCATCTCTTGCAGTGGCAAATAATAGTTTCTCTTCTCAAGCACAACATAATGAAATGAAACTTGGGCCTCATAAGAGATATAATAAAATATTATGATTGATCCATTTTGTGGGGAATGTTAATTTACAACTCACCTCTCGCACTACAATCTATGTAACTATGGTTAAGTTAAATTGAAAATATGTCGACAAATAAAATTAATAAAAAACCTCCTTTGACATGACTAGAAGTAGGAGTACTTTTAACACATAAATGTACTCAAGTAAAGTACTTTCTAATTAAATAAATTAAAATCCATGTCATGAATATGAGAATTGGTTGTCTCAATGATGGACCATTTCTTCCTCTCAACAACCCCATTTTGTTGTGGGTTGTAAGGTATAGTAAACTCCCTTTTTATACCTATTTCCATATCAAAAGAATCAAACTTTGTAGAGGTATAATATCATCCATTATCTCAGTGAATTACTCTGATCTTTCTTCCTATCTAATTTTAAACAAAGGCCTTTGATTTTGTGAACTTATTGAACACTTCATCCTTAGTCTTCAAAAATAGGTCAAGGTCTTGTGAGAGAAATCATTAATAAAATTGACAAAATAATGATTACCTGTCAAGGAGGTTGAAGAAACTGGGTCCACATACATCTAAATGGATTAGATTAAGAATTTTTGTTGGTTATTTCTTGCTATTGGAAAACAAATCCTTTAGGTTCTTGCAAAGAGAACATCCTATGTAGACACCCTCCTTCTCTATTTTGAAGTCTAGTAATCATGATATTTTGTTTTTCAAGATATGGAATGATCCATAATTCAAGTGACCAAGACATATGTTCCATAACTCACACAACTTCATACTATCATGCATAGTGAATCATGCTTCACTAGATCTACCTACAAATTGGAAGGACCTTCAACAAGAACCCATTTTTCCACAACATGGGTTCATCTCCTAAATATGACCTGTTTATCATCAAACTTGGCCATACACTAAATATCTACCATACAAGACATCAGAAGATGATTTTTCTTTAACCCAAGAACAAACAAAACATTAATCAATTCAAAAACATCACTTTTGGGTGTCAATGAGGAGATATAGGTAACTTCTCTCATAAGATAAGTGGCATCATCACCAAAATATATGCTCATATCTCCCTCTTGATAGTAAATATTTATTAATAGAGACCTATCATATGTCATATGTATGTAATTAAGCTCCACTGTCCTACCAACCAACACTACACATAGTGTTAGAAGATAAACAAGAGATCAAAGACATACCAATCCTAGAAAATCCTAATATCTACAATTGCAATATCCAACCTATCAGTATACGGGAAGATCTTCAACCTCCATCATCATCATGAATCACCATCAAAGAGAACCACATCATGAAATCTCTAAGACATCCTCCAAATAAAATGACAAATCCATACAAGATCAAGTTGATCCTCTAAGGCAAAGCTTATGGTATATTCAGTGAACTATGCAAGGTTATCATCAACCTGTCATGATGAGAATCCATCTCCTTTGGTGAATAAACTATCCTAAATTGGACCAACTCCCATATATCAAGAGAATACTAAACTGGAACAAATCCCTCATATCAAGAGAAAGAATCTTGAAGTAGGAGTATCATCAAGGGAAACTCCCTCTGTCTGAGAGAATGCATAATCCTTAGCTCTACACTATATAACTGTAGCAATTGTGAGTCTTCCTTCATGGAGTGGCTGAGGATTTTCCCAATGGGCTTGAGGCACACTATAAATTTTGAAAGCACCATCACATCGGAAAAATAAGTGCACATAATCGCTTAAAATAATAGAAATGACTAATCATCACCATAAACATTTGATTTTATTCCTTTACTAACCTACATATGGACTTCTACTCAATTTTTGTACAGTGTTGCAACCTATAAGCTTCTATTTGGAGATCATAACATTTTTTTCTACCCAATAGTAAAGAATCTTTCATGAGATAAAATCCCAGAGAAATGATATAACGAGACAAAACAAGAAAGCCAAAATATAAGAATCGGTCATCTGGAGATCAAATCCCAGAGAAACCCTCTCTCGATCTTTAACTTTTGGTCCCCAATCATGTCCTTTCCTGTGACTCAATGCCTCTAATATCAAAGAAGCATTCAATTAATCTATTTCTGTGTGATCGACCTTGAAAACATATGTTTACCAAGTGGAGTTTTGGGAATAGCAATTGTACCCACTTCCTGAATTCATGTTCAGGATCTTGGACATATTATCGCTTGAATTTATGCAATCGGTGAGGATGGACCAGTACTACAATTTGTCGAGGATTTGGATTCTTGGGTTACTTTAAAATTTTAAATCCCTTGTGATGTGGGGGGCCTGGTACTACAGTTTTCCTCGGATTTGGATTCTTGGGTTCCTTTAAAATTTTAAATCCCTCATGATGTGGCTATTGGAAAATTCTACATGGTTCCAATCATCATCATAATTGACAACAAACAAACTTCACATATTTTTGTAACACTATCCTTTTCTGAGATGTAAAGTAGACCGTATAATCTTTGGGCTTCCAGATACACAACAAGGAGATAGATTTGGGTTCACACCAGTAAATTCCTCCTTTGGTGTCACATCCTTCAAGATCCTCTAAGGACACTTGTTCAAAACATACATGACTATGATTCAATTCCTTATCCCAATATGTCATTAGAAATCCATGTCATGAATAAGATAATTGGTCGTCTCAATGATGGACCATTTCTTCCTCTCAACAACCCCATTTTGTTGTGGGTTGTAAGGTATAGGAATCCATATGCTCCTGTAATGAGAAATACGAACAAACAAGAGATGAGGTAATACCTCTCCTTGTCTCTTTCTCTTCAGGTGAATATTCTTTGGAAGTTTCTTCTACAACGCTGGAGGCATGAAATCTTCCTTCTTTTCTTTTCCTTGCAAGATAATCCCATATAAAGTGCCCTAGATTTCGACAATAAAAGAATAGAAGCTTTGATTTGTCAAAACCTTTGTTGATCTCTTTCTTCTTTGCACGAAAGGACTTCTTGGGAGAAAAGGGATTCCTCCCTTTCTTGCTTCTAGCCACGAGAGTAATATTTTTCTCCTTAGTGTTCAAAACTTTGTTCTGTATGCACCCTTCTTCTTGAGTGCAATCATGCCAAATTATTTCGAAGTTGGGATTCTCGTTGCTTCCATTTACCACAAAAATAAAGGTATCCCATGAGGAGGGAATTCCATTGATGGAGATTTGAAGAAGGTCATCCTCATTAGTCTCCACAGTGATGCTTGCACGTGTATCATTCACCTATGAAATATTTGTGAAGAAGGAGGATACAGTCTCATATCTTTCCATCTTCATGTTGCACAACTTGTTCTTAAAATCCCTCTTTTGAGTAGGGGCCTTCTTCTCATAAAGATTTGTGAGTGTGTCAAAACACTCATTTTCCATCTTCGATGGTGCGATCATCGACATGAGGTTTTCCTTCACGGAGTCATATATGATCCTCTTTGTCTTTGCTTGATTATTCTTGTAATTTGTTCCTCCTACATTTGTAGTAGGCTCTTCGATCAAGGTAGCCACAAAGGAATCAAGATCATTCTCTTCAAGAATGTTAATTACCCTCGCCTTCCATGTGTTCAAGTTTGATGTTCCTTCAAATCGGTCTTCTAGTCGGATGGATATTAATGTCATTGCATAAATATCTTTACTTAGTGCTTCAATATATGCGTATGTTTAGAATGTTTGAACAACACTAAGCTCTTGCATGCCCTTCCATCACTATAACGTGATAATGATGTTATCATCACATTTTTTCAGATATTTCTTGTTTTTCATCATCATGTTTTTTTAGGTATTTTTTTTGTGGTAGAGGGGTACTTCAAAAGTATGCAGTGTGGGAACTCGTTGGATGTGGAATTTAATTCTACATCCAACGAACCCTCCTGCTTGAAATTTGAGTAAAAACACAAGGAGCTATGTTGAAAATACAAACAAAAAAGTAGTTTTTTTTATGACAAATATGTCAAGTCAACCATTATGATTAACTCATTTTATTGAAAATCTATTGGTTCTTGAATTCCAACTCACAAGAATTTATTGTTGGATCTTTTTCTTATAAGGCCCATTTTAGACCCCAAATTTCCTCTAATGATGTCTTTTTTTATTTCACTATATAAAAAAACACAAAAAATTAAATAATTCAAAAACAAAATAGAGTCAGGATTGTTACCTGTGTCACCGTATGTGGATCCCTATGGAATAGGCATGTCAGGATCACCACAAAATTCTATCCCCTCATAGGGGTAGTCATCTATAGCTATGATCTTCCTACAACACCAGTGGAAAAATTCGGGTGGGTATGGCGTAGCCACTCATCACATTTTCCCAGCACAACTGTGATGGATCTCGAGCACTGTGAGGAGTGATATCCACTCTTGGGATTAGCCTTGGTACGCGCTCAAAGAAGAATGTACTCAAGATGCTTGCAAAACCAAAGTTTCACATTCTACCCATCTTGCAATGTGACGATTGTTGTTTCATGTTTCCCAACACTGAGGTACTCCAGTCATAGATGGTGGGCTCCTGCACTCCATTGCATAGAACATAATAGTATAGAATCCTGATGGAGAGATGACAAGCCTACAATCCTGCCTAGTTCTTGTAGTATGGCCTTGAGGCTAAGGTTCTGGATCGATTTTGTTGGGACCTAACTCCCAACCTTTTCTGTGTCTAGGAGGCAGTAAACAACAATATAATCTTCAATTGTGAGGCCACCTCCAACCCCACAAGATCCTAGATTGAATACCTCCCCTCTATGGGATAGTCCGATAATAAAGTAAATATCCTCAACCTCAAGGATGAGTGGCATTCCGTCGATCTGGAAGGTTTATGTGTCTGGATCCCAATAGTCCACCAAGAGTTGAAGTAGCCTTGGTTTAGCCCTCAAACTACCAAGACACCAAAATTTATACAAGACGCATGCCCTCAAATCTTGTTTGGCCATTATATTACCTTGTACAACCCTTTCCACATCTTCATGCTCGCGTTCACACCATTCCAAAACCATCCTGCAAAAAAATTTGAGAGTTTCATGTGTTTTCACCCCATAAATTGGTAAATGCAGCCTTGTACGCGATTGTTCCTCAAACAGTTGCATATGTATGCAGAAATCGAAGGATTTTCCATGTACATTAGGCCCTATATGTGGAAATTGAGCAATTTCCCACATGGGTCGAAAATGCCAATTTTAGGGTGTCCCAAAAATAAAATTCAACCACTGAAAATTAAAATAAAAGCATTAAAATGGAAGAGGATGGGATGAAGAATTACCTGATCTAGACGGTTCTGGATTTCATGGCCCGTAGCTCCCAGAATCAATGTTTCAAGTTTGTGGTTCAAAATTACTGTGTGGTAAAAATTCCAAGTGGTATGGTAAAAATGAATTTTTTACTATTTTATAGAAAAAAAATTGAAATTTTTAACCACTTCTCTATAGTTTGGACCTTTTTTTACTATTTTGGACCATTTTGTCCTAATGTTGTGGTGCATCAACCGTATTTGAGCGTATTTTGACTGAGAGTTTGACCCGTTCGTATCTACTAGAGGTATAATTTCAAACTGGCATATAGGTTAGGACTCCACATCCACATGCATTATGTATTGGCTTATGACCATTTCACATTGAATCTAGGTACGAACCGACTTCATAATGTCACAGAACCTTCATACTACTATTATAAGTGGCATTATGTAAGTAGTAGAGCTTTCCTATACATGGGTGCCCTAGTTAGATCGCGTTTTCCATTTGGTAACCATGCTGAGATTCCTCCTCTAGGTTTGGGAGTCCCTTGTAGTCTCACCATGTACTTGACCAAGAGCTTCAAATCCCTCTTGAACTTTATGCTGGCCATCTCCCATAGGGACTCCCTCGTATATCAAGTTGTAATTGCATTTCATGCATTTTGCTTTCCTTATTTGAGCTTTATGTCGGATCCCCGCTTTAGAGTTATAAGCCATGTATCCCGAGCTTGTCTCAATCCTAGACAAGCAAAACCTTTTACATATCCTTTGCAACTTGATTATCCCTTATCAGGAGGAGACCTTCCCTCGAGTGTTCTCATCCTACACATGCTTCCTTGCATCGGGCATAGGTATGCTCCACTGCTTGGAACTAGTTTGCTTTCCCGTGACACTTGTCTCCTCCTAGCTATATATTATAAGCACTTTTATTATTTTTCAAGCTTTTCAAATATGAAAAAGTCCAAAAAAATTAAAAAGAACATAAAAATCCAGACAGGAAATGATATTATCTTTGGAATTTGTCGAGTCATGTCACCTTCGAACAGACCACTGTATATCACATCCATTGGTTGGTTCGTTAGTATGAATTTAGGAGTTGTACTTGTTTCTCTGAGTTTTCTCCACCTACTGGTTATGCTTCCAGTCCCTATGGAGCTTTTGTCAATGCCTCCTATGTCACAAAGATGTCCCAGTTTTCATATCGAGTCTATGATTCCTATCTCCAGCCACCATTTTTCTTATGCTCTTGGTTGAAGAAATTTTATCCTGATTCAATCATTCCTCAGTTATCTTGACTTTGCATGTCGGCCATTCCCAGTACAGTTGTTGGTTCATGCTCATCTTGTTCCAACGGATTCCATTCCATTGACTTCATATCATTTATTCCAGAATAGGATTCTATATTCCATTTGAGTTCCTTGAGACTTACAATCATTAGTGGTAGTTTCTCTCACCATCGACAGTTTTGGGAATACATCAATGTCCCCTGATCGATGGATTCTTTCAAGTGTTTGACCTCAACACATCTATTTACGCTTGTTATATTGCACTCTATACCTTGATTCCCATTATCATTATCGGTGGTATATCTCGCGTCTGTTAACGATACACATCAATGACTGATAATTAGATTATGGACGATCATTTTCAACCTCGACGCCTTTATTCACGTGATGGTACATGTACTCGTAGCGGTTTGTGTAGAAGACGTATGCGCTTGGTGGCATTCCACATATGCTACCTCTTTGATCGTGTCAGTATTCATGACATGCCAGCTCTGATGATCATATTCCAGTATAGTATCAGATATCTTCATTCACTATGAATATTTTTCTCATTGTATATTGTACGTGGCGATTACCACAAATGACATTTGTGTATCATGCCTGTTCATGGCCATGTACTCTTATGTATCCAATACTATTACATGTATATTTGCAGTCACATGCATCGATTTATCATTGTATTGTACTGATGAGTGGCTAGTTCTTCCACCTTAGTCTTCATTAATCCACTTATGGTATGGATATAATGTATTTCGGCCATCATGTTACCCCTCTAACCTCACACATTCTGAGGGGGAATCTGTTATAGCTGATTTACCACACTTGGTATATCACATATTTATGGCCTTCCATGTCCCTCCGCACACTCCTTGGACCCCCTTTACTCAAATTATACTTTGATGTCCCAATAAAGTCCCCCAAAAACACATGTTTATGTGTATACGCAACTTTTAAAGCAATACCCACGTGTACACACAACTTTTGAGCCAATACCTACGTACATCTGTAAATCTGCATAAAGACAAAAGTTTTTGGAATTTTTATGATAGAGTCCTGAATAACTTGACTCTTGGCCTTCCATACACCTTGATAAAGCTCAGACTCGACCCTTGATTTCCTATTTGGAGGGCTATATAATGAGCCTCTTAGATACATTAAAGGAGGGAGAATCTTGAGAGAAAGAAAACTATAGTTCATTGTTACCTCAATTGTTTATGATTGACTCTGCATCCCTTTGTCTCTTTGGAGCACACATTGCTGCTCTTCCTAAGCTTTCCATTGTGATGGAGGATTGAAGTGGCGAAGGTCTTGGTGGCGGACTCAGATTCTCTGGTTTGAAGAAGTGTCGATAGATTTTGGCATTGTTCTATCTCTGTTTTATTAAAAGAAATATCCATTGCTTGTCCAATACATGTGCATAACTATGAATATTGTATCCATGGATGTAGTTATTTTGCTTATACATGATTTTTTATATATGCTATAGTATGCCTAACACTTTGATATATAGCATGCTTGTCTTATTTGTTGTTGTCGACAATGAATTGTGAATGCAAGTGTGTTGGAAAAGCTCATCATGGATCTACGTCAACTTTTCGAATAATGTATGCTTCATATCCCTTAGTGTTAGATGCGTTTATTCCTCTTGCATATTGGAATGGATTGATTTCTGGTGTCATTCGG
>LPNX010936056.1:9831-27638 GCA_001517045.1 Pseudotsuga menziesii | reverse complement strand
GTACTAACATATTTTGTTTTTAATAAACAATAATTTAATAATGAATAAAGTTACGTCTTCTGACATGACTATTTACCATAATTTCATTACTTAAGAACATACCGTCAAACAATTGCTAAAATGACATATCAAATGCCAATAAAAAAATTCTGAAAAATAACAGATAGAAAGCTAACACGATTGTTTACAACTTTTGTTTTTACTCGAAAGTGAAATTCTAAACACAAATACAACTTTTCTTTGTTCGAAGTTGAGAAACATGTAAAAACAACTTCGATTTTGTCATAGACCCCCCCAAAATAGACACCCAACTTCATGATTTCACCCTAGTACCACTCATAGTTAGTTCTCATTGACGAAATTAAATAGTTGATGTTGGCGATCTAGGTGGTTATGCACTCAATGACAGGTTGTAATTCACTTGATGTTGGTACTCAATTCCAAGTGTAGATGCCAAGGAGGTTCTAATTCATGCTAGCCGATACCTAAACATGTCGTAGATAATGAAAGCCAATAGTTGATGTTGGTGATCCACTCGATGATAGGTTACAATTCTAGATCTTGGTGTGTTGGGATACTCTACTCAGACTGGGACACTCGGTTGGGCTTGGTTACTCGACCACGACTGCTTGGCTACTACACTTTAGGATAATTTCAAATTAGGATAATCAAATTGGGCTAATCAAATGGGAAGAGGGTATAGTCACTAATCCCACAGGAGCTACTCAATGGGGGATGATAGTTCACATGAACCTAATCCACAGGGAGGGGGACTGATCATTGGGATACTTGATATGGATGACTTGTTTGTTACTTACGATCATTTACATTGATACTAATTTATTTCACATTGATACTGATTGATTTAACATAAGGATGGTCCAACGGAAGTGGCTCTATTTGTTAATAATTGATTTCCCTAATTGGATAGGAGAGGAGAGGGGCGCTAAAATGGATGATTAACTGACAGCTTGAGTGATCACTGGCAGTTGATCAATATGAAACAAGGGAAGGCTTCCTACAACTACCAATCCCCTTTCACTTACAGATAATATGGAACAATCGTTCCTACTTGATCCTTACCGATCGAGACAGAACACATGGTTACTACAGATACTTAAAGGGAGGGGTAATAATCAAGGGGAATGAGCCATCAAAAAAGAGTAAATAGGATTCAAAATTCGATAAGAATAATATTATCAAGGAATAGCCTAAACGATAAAAGGGCTAGGATATGGCACAAGGAGAAGGGTTCTATAAGCATAGCTAGTCCTGCCATGATATAGAGGGGATGCCTTAGACCTCAACCTTGTTGGCACTTTCATTTTATGTCATCCAAAGGTCGTCCCCACCCAATAATACCCCCCAAAATCGAAATCATAAAGTCAATAATTAATCTAAAAAATAAGTGTCTCAATAGGATTATTCCAATATTGGGACCTTTAGATATAACTTGAAATAAGCATGAATATAAAGCACCCATTAAGTATGAATCCTGGAAGTGGTGGTGTTATTTCCAATCCCATCCAATAAATCACTAAGTTCAGGTAATTAAGCAAGTATATAAAGGGCTAGACACAAGGTTGTTGATAGCATCAGAAAGAACGTCTGGGTGTAGGCACGTAAATACCAAAGTTGTAAGTGCCAAGCCAAGCACGTAAGATATCATAAGAAATTAATCCAACATGGTTGTTTCTTTCTATGCACGATCCCAGGACTGGTGGTTATTCTATGCAACTGAAAGGACTTCCACTAAGGGCGCGGACTCAACATAGATAGCGAAGGGGAGAACCTTCTCTTTCTTCCCCTAACTAATAAATTGAAACTCATTCCTATTATATATGATAATATGACAACCATTTATTTCCTTTTTCCCACTAATAATATATGGACACTTTCCCTAAGGTCTTTATTTAGTCCCATGCCTTTGAGAGAGGAAAGCTTTGTTCCTTCTTCATTCAAAGAAAAAACAATTTCCTTTCTCCCTAAGATCCAGGGAAGAATAATAAGGTAATTACACCTNCCCATGCCTTTGAGAGAGGAAAGCTTTGTTCCTTCTTCATTCAAAGAAAAAACAATTTCCTTTCTCCCTAAGATCCAGGGAAGAATAATAAGGTAATTACCCCTGCCATAGAGTCAATACCACTAGCCTGACTACTTTCTTTCTTAAATTACCCACTAGACATTTCTTTCTCAAAGGAATTTTACCTAGCCAATTAAGTCCGCTAATAGTAAAGTCATAAATAAGTTGCTCGGCGGTAACTACTAGGTCTACATTAGCTGTAATTCCCTTATTTTTCCATGCTGATCCAACAAGTCCTAATTAGCTGTAGTGTATCCCGAAATGAGATTTCCCCATTCTAAGTGGTAGCGAAGCAGTCAGTGTGTCGTAGTTAAATAGAAATTATATTTACAACTATAGTTGTTTCCATATATGGAAGAAATATATATCTCTAGTTCTTTGATTCTCTTGATAACTACAAGACTATCTCTTCTTCTTTAGTACATCCAGTCGTTGTTGATAGTAGTTCCATTATTATCTCAATTTTATTTAGACTCGGTCTAAGCTATAACGACTCTATAGTACCTCTCTCCTATTTCCACTCCGAGTAGTTCCTTTCTATAAGTCCAGTTGCACTTTCTTCTATCTCTTTAATTCCTAGTAGTAGCTAAATCTCTCTCGTTCTATAATAGTGATTATAGATATCACTCCTATTTAGCATCCTCCCTGACAAGTCCAACTAGTTGCAAGTGATGCCAGAGAACAAGGCCTAACCACCACATTTATCGCTACGGAAACACAAGGTTCCTACCTCAAATGGAACATTCTAGATTTTAACCCTTTCTATATAGCTAGTAGTGCAGACTCTAGTAGTTCACTCTCTCTCTATTTCTCATTAATATATGAGCTTGAGAATATGCATTCATTTTAGTTTATTCCTACCTTCTACCAACCTTCGATTTAACAGCCTATCATTTCATCTCTCACTTAACCCACTTAGGAAGAATCCTCCCTAACTTACAACGAGTAGATTAGATTGAATGGAATATATGGAAGGATGACTTCAAATAGAGTTGTTGGACAATAGAATGGATAGGCATATGACACACAAACTTCAATCACACCTTCTTAAGGAATGGTAGCTACTTGCTTCTCTCTTACTCTGCCTATTAACCTTATTACTTACTTGCATAAAAAATAACCAGACTTTAATTGCTACTACCTCAACCAAAGTAGCTATGGATTCCCCCCAACCACTTCCTTTTGGAAGACTTAGTTCCTATGCACTTACACACCTTGACAAGAAATCCTGCTACGCCCCAGCTATCTACTTTCCCTTTACTTATGAGTATGCTATCAACCTGGTGTCAACCCTTTCAATATTGGCTCACCACTCTGTGCCTTAACTTTTAGCATTCACAGGAAGGAATACCTTGAATCACATTTGCTTAAATATTCTTGGCTTGGTACCACTAGGACTATTCTGGCCGAGCTGAAGATATGATTCATCAATGTGCGAGAACCGGCTGGGAAGTTTGATACCCATTGATTTCATGCAGTCTTATGGTTGCTGGCCTATTCCGGATTTCTTTCTAATGATGGTGTGGAAGGGGCTGCTTTCTCATGAAGTTAAGTACAATAAACATGTCATATCTGATCACCTGCACCAATAGAAGCTATTGATTTAGTTTCTATTATTATTTTAGTCTTTATTGACCTAGTTTATCAAGAGCTAGTTGACTGAATGGATGACCTTGCGTTGATTCATCACTAATAGAGAAAGTAGAAAATCAAGCAATAGAGACACAAGCAGTTGACTTTGTTGATCTTAAACAGAATCAACTGGAAGGGATGCTTCACAATCCGGTTCTGATATGAGAGGGTTGGAACATATTTATTTGTGGATCTGCTTCCACAACTTTCCCACCTCCTATGCGGTGGATAAAATGAAACTATAGGAGGAGATTAAAAAATATGTGGTTGCATGGGTGGTGATCTGATGCCTAACATTAATTATTTGTTCGTTGGGTGGTGACCACGCTAATTTCCCCCCTCTCCGAGGGCACTGTTAATTTCTTAATGACTGGGAAAAAGGACGACAATATACGACGGGTTATATACTTTATGAGATTACTCTCCCCGCTCCTCTGTCTCTTTTTTATTCCATTAGTAGTGGATTACTTTGAGAAGGAAGACCAAAGAAAGGATTTATGGATCTTTGGTGTTGAGGGTGGCGAGCTCTACCTAGAGATATTGTGGGTAAATTGTTTGATAAATAGTGGATAAATAAAGCTTGTCATATTAAGTTTATGGAAATCCTATCTGGTAAGGAAGTGAATCTCGAGTGGGGAGTACAGAATTAATACATTTTTATTATAAAACGTAATACCCTTGTTCTTTTTTGTAATAGAATTCATTTCTCTAGTGGGACACATGATTACTTTGGTGGTGTTCTTCATAGATACTTTCTAAATATTCTTAGGTATTCCAATTGGGACACCGTCTAGGAGATGTAATGTTCCAACTTGGATTCTGAGAGGCTAGGGTCTACACTCGTTAAGCTCACTCTAGATGCTCACCTTTTCTTAAGGAAGGTGTGAGAGAAGTATGAAATTGGGATTAAACGAGAAAGTTTGTCTATGCTAAAGGATTTCCTTTGTGGTTCTATTTGAGATACTTCTAGTCCTAGGTAGGTAGGAATGACAAATAGAGGGAGTGGTGGGATGAGAAGATAGATAGAGAAAACGATATCCTTGCTCCTAAAATCCCTCAATTTTTGCATTGCTACCTCTATGTCCCTTGACCTAAGTTCATGCAGGGTAAAATTCCCTAAATTAAAGGTGGCCTATTAAGTAGTGGTAAAGGACCCTAATAAACCTAAGTCATGCATGGTAAAGGTTGCATATGCAATAAGGTACTCTTATTTTATAAATTATTCAAGAGAATAATTACATAATTACAAAAAATAATAACCAACAACATTGTTAACTCATTTGGTGAGAACCTGTACTTTCCTGGCATTTGTGAAGACAAGGCACGAAGTAAAAGTAAGGCGTAGCTATGTGATATGGCCTGGATTTGTTAGGACTGAATTTTATCTCCCTTTATTAAGGAATCGAGCACTTGAGAGGGAAAAATTTCATAGGTTGGAAGGGTTATAATGAATGGAGTGATCTCTAGAGATCCTAACTTCCACCAAACCATGATGGACATGATGCACATGGATGCACCTTCATCAACAATACATTGATGGAGGATGAGGTTTTTTAGTGTGACAGGTATTTGGAATGCAACGGACGATGGTAACCGTGGTTCATATTTTTTTAAGTAAAATGTCATGTTTAATGAGTCAAATGGGTTTATAGCACCCATCGCCAATAGTAATGCCTTCTTTTGGGAAGGACAGGTTTGGAGGACCTCTAAGGAATACATGGCTGCCAGTATTTGAGCCAAGTCGTCAAAAATACTATAGCTATGAGAAATCATCACATACGGGTTATTAGAAATGCAATGTATAGGCACCTTTGGTACACATGGTGAAGGGTCACTACTAGAACGTGCAATTTGTAAAGAATTTGCTCGTAGAGGTTTGAGTGTCATCATGTTTTGCTGAATTGGGCTTGGAGTAGTCATAAGTCTGGTTGCATGTTTGAAAATTAACATTATATGAGTTCCTATAGATATTCTAATCAGATGGATCTCCTGATTGTGGGGGTTGGGAGGCTTATAGGAAGGAGTCTCCTAAAGGTTGGGAAGAGGTGGGGGCCTCTTGTTAGTTAGAGACAACCCTCAGTTGAGGAATAAAAAAGGAAACACCATTGACTATGAAGTATTAGGGTGCTTCTACCATGCGGTGTTATTCCCTTTGTGGATATTAGCACCATGATGACCCATCATTTCCTTAATTCATTTCAAATTTACTATCTAGGGGAATGGTGCATGTAATGGCCATATTCACTGCAAATTGCACAAGGGAATTTAGTTCAAATATTTTCTATGAAACCTATACCCATTTTTAGAATAAAAAACAAATTGCAAAGATAGCCAAAGTAATGACCCAAGCTGACAGACTTGTAGGAATTTGAAAGAACAGAGGAGTTTTGTTTCTTTTCCCATGTTGTGGCTCTGCCGCAGGCTCCACATCCTGAGTCTCATATTGGAACTACCATTAAGAGGGCCCAAAGACATAGGCACAATGAATGAGGGAAGAATATTAACAACAACAGTGACATAGAATAATAATCCTACTAATCCTACAAATAGTATAAGAACAAGTCATGGGATGAAGAATCCTACTGCAACAAGATAGGTAAGAAGTCTGAATTTTGAAAAGACAGTAAGATAGCCCCATTTGATATTGATAAGGAAAGGATAAGACCTGTCGATCCAGAGAGAAAGGAAAGGTGACTAACTAATCCAGATAAGGAAAGGAACAAGCCTTACAATGATCTAGAGAATTTGGAACCAGGGAAGGAGAAACACGAGCGTAAGAAAATCTGACTGTGATGTGATAGGAAGAGTGAGGCACATAGTGGGAAATTGAAGAGTGGGAAGATGGAATTTCCTATCCAACCATATTATATTGGATTAAAATGGTACTTGAGGTTGTTTAACTTGATCCAAGACTAAGGGTAGTAACTGTAGGTCCTCCAACTTCCTTTCATCCAGTAGGTTGAAAAGTAAATAGAAATAGTCTAATAAGTGTTTGCTTACCCCTTGATCATATAATCTCATCAGTCATAGTAGTAATATAAGTTCCTGTGATCCCGCCCAAAACTTAGTTGTCCAACTGGTATTCTTCGAGTAGGCTAATCCAGTAAGTGCCTCCAAATAGGGCATATGGTGCGACTGCGGACAAGTGATTTCATTCCTTCAGACATATTTTGTTCTTTATGGAAGAAACCTATCTTTATAATAAAAAACAAGTTCTATCACCCAAGATACCCCTATTAAGTGACATCCCCTTCTTATTGGGAGGGAATGGAAGGCATAATAGATAGAGACAGCCAACCAAAAATCCAGGGAATGCGACAAGGGAATAAAACAATACAGATGATAAAAGGAGGGAATCATCAAAGGTAGCTGATCCAATCAACAATAATCAAAGGCAGTGGCCTAAGAGCCTGAGAGTTGAGGAACCTACCCAACCAGCACCAAAGCAAGCCTCATGTTCATATAACAAAGTTAAGTTCTGTAAGACGATCTACATGTGAGGCAACAGTTAAAGATAAATAAAAAGGGAGGGTAGTAGGAAGGAAGTGAAAAGTGAGTAGGGATATTACCTCCTAAAAATGCCGTTTGTAAAAATGACTGAAGAGTATTATGGGAAACACTCGGTCAGAATAATAATAACAAAAGTGTGGTAAGAATATGTCCTTTCAACAAGTCTTATGGCATGAGAATGTTGTCTAGAAGACGGTTTAAAATCTCTATCTATGGGAAGCCAATGAAGTTGTTGGGAGCTAACAGAGTATGGATAGGTTTTTAGGTAAGTAGGGTGTTTGGAAACATTACAAGTTATAGATAGTTCTATTTCCTACCCACTAAGAATTATTAAAGCAAGTGTTTTTTTTTAAAGGAAAATCTCTATATAAATTATGAGTCAGCGATATATTTCCAATAAGGTTCACGCAAGAGGTTGTTGTTTATGTTGGTTACACAGCTTAGCTCTCTTACCTTTGGCTGATACAACAATTTGGAGTGATGGGCCTAATCCAATGATACAATCCCCTAACTATAATACAATGCGCTCTGCTAATTCACCATCCCCCCCCACTGGACCTTATCCTCTCTAGTCCCCTAGGCCACTTCGCTCGGCTAATCAATTACTTGGACTGGGTCAATCAAAATCAAAATCAAACTCGACATGAATTGTGTAACCCTTTCCTGTTTAACCTTCCCTCATCTTGCTTGTGTAACCCTCATTTTGTGGAACCTTCATCTAGCTCTCACCTAATTGTGGAACCCTAATTCTTAAACCTCATCTCACTCACATCACGGATAAAATGTAAAGCAACAAGGCAGGTTCATAGAAAGTTTAATTTGTATCCTCTATTTCCAATGCTATTTCCATCACTATTGCCACCACAACATCGAAATTAACATGCATTGTGGAAATGTAATTGAAGCTCACTCACATAATGTAACCTCATTGGTAACAACCAACCATCTGTAAGAGAACCTCATCCGACGAAAGGTACCTCCCATTGGAAACACCTAATAGTGTGACCCTCCCTCATTTTTTTGCATTAATGGATGTAATCCTCTACAATCCTTCCCTCTAGTGCAGGTGTTTTTCCAATCCTAGGTTCCGTACCATTCAAGGTTTGAGGTATAGTTCTCTATAGGAAAGGTGGTTGGAGTAGTAGTTTGGATTATGGAATTTGGTAGTTTGGAGTAGGGCCTTATCTGCGGATGTCACCTTATATGGGGATGTGAGAAGGGAATTTTGGGGATAATATCTAAGAAGAAAGAAGGGAGGATTCTATGTGGGTTATCTTTTCTCTTTCCCCACATGTTCAAGAAGAAAGAAAGGAATAAAGAAGGTACGTTTCGTACCATGTGTGAACAATTAATGGGAAAGTATCACTAGTTAGGTACATATTGTACCATATCAGTAGTCTATTTAATGGCTTTGCATAGTCCCATCAGGATTTCACATATGGGCAGTCCCACATCAGCAAAGAAGAAGAGAGGGGCGAGACTACGGACAGATGGTGTAGCCATGTGAGGTGGAACAATAGAGCAATAAATTTTTCCTTATCACATGTTATGCTACCGGTTGAAGTGACCAGAAGAGAGGTGTTATACGCAAAGGTGGACCAAGAGAGAGTTATATTATTTGTTGTTGGCAACTATATGTCGCCAAAGTTAAGGTGTTGTATACAAAGGTGGATTAATAAATCCTTTACACCATATTTTTTATTTATGATTTAACTTGTGGGTGAGGTGCATTCACTTATTATCCCAGTACATGTTTACGATAATTGGAAATTAAATACCCCACATTACAACAGACAATAGATAAGAAACCTAAGTGATGGCACTATAGCTTACCGATACAGAACAAGAGGTCCTACAATGACACTTAAAGCTATTCAATGAGGCCCTGAAATAGAGAAGGCCTATCAGTTATAAATTATACAACGCCTCAATACCGGTAAATTTAGGAGTGGTAAGGTGGCCTATGTAAATAACTAGGGATATAATAAAGCCAGACAACCAAGTTTGTTAGTCATCCAATTTGTAAGCCCAAAACCGCGTATTCTTAAAATATATTCTTAATGTAAACTCAGCTCCCTATTGGAGTAAGTCCTACTTCACGTATACGCACTCATCTCGGAGGAAGCCAGTGAATAATGAATTCCTTCCAGTTTGAAACCGCACTCATTAATTGATGGCTCTACAACATGTTTTTGTGCCAATTCAATGCAATTTATCCCTCACGAACCCACCCAGCTATCCATCCCATCCAGCCCATCTAGCCATCTATTAAAGAAAGAGTTGCACCAACCAAGTTGGGTGGGAATAGATAATAAAATAGGACTAGAAATATTACTTTGTACCAACTCATTAAACTATCCCAAAAACCCCATTGTAAATTTTGTACCATTACATTGGTTTCAAAGTCGTCTTAAAAGGTAGACCCTTATTCTTTACTTTCACGTTACTTTCCATCAATGTGTGAGCCAACATAGCCTTATAGGAAATATGGTCTCACAATTTGAAGTGACACATAAGCTCGTATATAATAAAGATCTAGTAGCTTCCTTTCGTATGGTTCCTGATCGAGAGCTTGCTGTTCAAAATCTAGCCCTAGTCACAGGTTATCCAAACTAGAAGTAGGGGTAGCAGATTCGGTTGAAGCACCATAAAGAGAGTGTGTGGTCCTTATTAACCGAACTGGTAACTTGTAGTTTTGGATTATCATTCATGGTATTAATAGTCCCGCCTTCTAACTTCAAGATAGATCATCAAAGACTCTACTTTATATACTATAGTCCAAGCAACATAAGGCCTGCACTGTATTTGGTAACCTCTTATTATTCATCGTTTGCTTCACTGAGGTGAACCCTTGATATTGTGCCAGATTATTAGAAGGTGGGTATAATTAAGGGCTTAATGGGTTCTTAAAGACAAATGCATTTTAATGTGTGATTCAAGAAGGTCGTAAATAGATTCCTTATTGTACTTTTGAATGCTACTATAAGGGGTATTTCCATTTGTATTAGATTATACAAGGTACACAATTATTAGTTTGAGTTCAAGTTGCGGCTACTCCCAGTTCCATCTCAACCTAAAATGAACTCTAGCATCATCAAGTTTGAGATCCATAGATAGATATGTTTACATTTTCCCAACCCTAGAAGAGGCATTGATGAATGAAATGAACCCACCCCCAACGGTCAGGGGGGGTGGGGAAGCTTAATATGCTATAGTAAAGGGGTTCTCTTACACAAACCAAGCTCCATCAACGTAAAGCTCCATAATAAGATATGACGAGGCATTGATTAAACACATGGAAGTACCCCATCCCGGTTGGAAGCAAGGGGATTGCGGCTATAACATCAGTGAAATGTTGGACTAGGAAAAAGGCAGGGGAAGCATAGGTGGCTAGAGCATAGTCTATTTCAGGTCCTTCGGTTTCAAAGCTTATTTCGACCACCCAATCAGAAGACTCATTAGCAGTTGGAATAAAATCCCAATTCAATCAGTTTATTAGAGATCTAATAAATTCTTATTTATTTCTTTGTTCCATGGAAAATTTCCCATGGAAGAGCTATGAAGAGACCGATGACCGGGGTAGTTCTTATTTTTATTCAAAGAATGGGAGACTAGAATACAATTCTTATCTTTTTCATGACAAGGATGTAGATATGCAAGTATCAGATGTTAAAATGTATAGAGCAACCATATAGTACAGGCACATGCGCTATAGCAGAAACCTTAATATATAATGTTATAACAACTCCTTTCTCTAATGTCAATTGCAATCTCTATGGATTTGCATATTATTAATTAGAAAGGACATAAAAATGGTGACATTATATATTAATGTATCGAGTTATTGTGACAATGGAATTTGTCAATGTCGATATGCAACATCATATAATACTAGGTTGTAGTAGTAGGTCTAGTGCACACTAATGTTTTTAACTACAACAATAAGTGTATCATTTCTTTTGGAACTACATGGACACATCCTTGTAGCTTCTTCATGCAAATACCATGCTTTAGGAATGGTCCCAAGTATGTTAAAGAATCTGTAACCCCTAATTGAGGTTGCAACCCTTATATTTCCCATTTTTGCTTACAATGCTCTATAAGAATAGAGGGATATGTTTTTCCTTCATAAGCTTCTAGAAACACAACACTTTTACTTTTGTTTTAGAAACATCTTAACATTAAAATTTAGGAGGAGAAACAAACCTGTGAATCATTGTGGGTTGTACCTCATCCTAAGCGAGTAGGTATTATTTACGTGTAGACCACCATCGCACAGGAGTAGCCCACAATGCCACATCCAGAGAAGTTACTCTTTGTTCTTCCATAATTCTATACTCCATAGTGCCCGGAAAATACTTAAGGCCCACTATCCCATCATACATAGAAGTATCTCGCAATTATGTTCCAATCCAACACATAGTTTTGATTGTCACACATCTTCTAGTAGATTTATCATTCCTTCGGTTCTTCCATTCATTCAAGGCCTCCTCTGAGTCATTGTTAGTCAAATGAATAAATACTCCTCCAACTAATTGATCTGTATTTTGTAGGATTAATGAGTCTCCTCTTTTCCCAGATGTTAAGTTATAGATCTAGTCTAGCACATCTCATTCCAAAATATAGCAGGTTCATTGTACCTTGTCCCTTGGTACATATCCAAGCGGGGTTGAATCATTCGGGTTGAATCAACCTAAAATTTCATAGTTTATTTTTTAAAATCAATGACAACAAGATTCTCAAAGGCCCACTAAATTCCCATCAGAGCAGGATACGGGTCCTTTTAATCCACAATTTATATGACCTCAAAGGAAGAGCTATTGTCTTTACACCAGCCAAATCCACTTCAACATTTCTCAACCGTACATAGCAGAAAAATCTTGTACTGATTAGCCATCCACAACTGTATAGGTGAATAAACCAACTAGGGTTTCCCATTGCTTCCCATAAATTATTAGGTTTAATATTGACATCGAATTCGAAATCTAACATCACATCCTTTGTATCAGATCCATCCATCTGAGCATATAATTGAAAGTATTTTATGGTTCTTATTATTTTACTTACTCTGTGTGATCTCCTCTCAAAAATATTGGCTGCAATATATTATTCTTCCCCTTCCACAATTCTAGTTAATATATTAAAGGAATTCCACAATTTCCTAGTTAACTGCTCATCATCCAAAATATCATAAAACAATTTAAACCATAGATCAATGAATTTATTGTGATTACCTTTGGATCCTCCATCTAGAATGGTTTAGTAATTTTGATTATGTTCAGCTGATGTAGGAACCCGATCCTTTTGTCTTTCCACAATTCTAGGTGTAACAGGTATTGACATATTGCATAACATTTAAAAATCATCTCAAAAAAATGCTTTCTGCTGCATCGGATTAAGTTTAGGTGCTCCTGGTATAGCTGTGTAGATTCTTGGAAGTTCTTCATTGTTAATATCACCTCCAATCCAAGTTCATCCTCTTGTGACATCATTGATTGTAGACTCGACTATTTCACCATGTAGCCTAGGTTTTTTAATTTATTCAAATACTTTTTCTCTTTTTTGTTTTGAGCTTCCCATTTATCAATTGGGTCTGGACATTCTTCTATAGCATGAGTATTAACCTGACAATGAGAGCACCAAGGTCATCCTGGGAGGGGACAATCTCAAGCAAGATGTCCTACCTCATCCATCAACCCTTTCAGCTAATGAGATCTTGTAATTACTAAGATTGACGTGTTATAGAAAAGGTCAATTATACATATGAGGTATATAATATCCCTCGGTTGTTCCATTTAGATAGTGACATTAGAAGAATTCAATTTAGTTTTCAAATGAATCCGTTGAACTCAATCAATATGCTCGTAAGTGAAAAAAGAAACTCTCTCTCTTTCTACAGTGTCGACTTGGTCATTCAATCTATCCCTCTCTTGTTCCCTCTCCAAGGAACTATGGGGGATATATCAATGAATATTGTCTTTGATAATAATATTTTTATGTCTTGAAAAACTTATATTGGATATTCATTATACCCCACCAAATCTTTAGTAATCTATTATTTAGAAACCCACCGAACTTTTAGTTTCTTATTCTTGAGTGAGAACCCCACCGAACCTTGATATTCTATTGGATGAGAATCCTCTTTATAACCTTATTATGGATAGGATTTTACACACCCACCAAACCGGGTGCCAGGTCCACCTAAACCTAGTGCCACGAGACAGACCCTCATTGTCTTAGACCAGAGCTTATAGAAAATTACTGTTACAACAAGGAAGGGGCAATAAAGACCTAGATCCCATAACTGAAATCGAATGATAGTTTGCATAACTATTTTCGAACAAGGTGTAGACAAACATCTTGGTTGAGGAAGACATACCTGTGGACTCATTGTTTGATACTAACCATCCCATCTCACTATTTGATACTAAGCGGGTATTTATTGGCTTAGTACTTGCTTTTTTGTATATGTTGGATAATGGCACCAACATGCACCACTTTTGTCGGTTAGATTGTTGTCTAGTGCAATTTTTTCTTCTTCGAAGCTTGAATTATTCGCATGCAATCCTTCAAATCATAGGGGAGATGACCCTTTCAATCCATTTTAATGCCATAAATCTTGAGAACGTGTAGTCTTTAAAGTTGGGATCTCTCCATTTAAGGAAACGTAATACTAAATCCATCGGTCACTTAAGCTAATATTATACATGGTGATCTTTGATTACAATGGGAGATTCAATATCTTATGTCCAAGAGGAATCATTCCTCCCATTAGCTACTGCTTATTCCCTAGCATATTAGTTCTTTGCATTGGAGTGATGAATCCTCATTGCTAAATTTTGGGTTGTCCACTTGTTGATGGTGGGATGAATATGAACTATTCAGGGAAATTTTGAGACCCAAGCTCCCACCTTTTCTCAATATTGTGTGAATTAAACTTTGTCATTGAACTTATTTAATTAATAGAAGTCATTCCTAGCCATTTGTGGTAAATAAGGGACCCAAGCTCAAATATTTTGCCAACCACCGTGAATGAATGAGAGTCATCTAATAGATTCTTGCAGAAGCATTCTTGATCATTTGTTACGTACTACAAACTTGAACTCTCTGTTGGCTTATAGATATTGCAAATAAATATGACCTACCATTCATCTATTGGTGGGTGAAACCTTATCCATTCGAGGAAACCACATACTTTTTAAGGTACAAGCATATGGGGTGCCGCGAGTTGTTGTTCACTATAGATCTCTCTCTTGTGCATCTATTGATCCTTTTTAGACCATGAAGGTGCCCATTACTTGCTATTTACTTAAAAATATCTTTTGGACCCTAGAAAAAAGGGAAAAACATGGGCACTTGAGGAAAAAATGCAAGGTGTAGAGGATTTGGGCCTATGGAGCTCAAGAAAGATTTATTAGAAATGTTTGTAGCAAGGGACACAAGGAATATTGCTCAAGGATTTTCCACTCATCAATCAAGGTCATTGAACTAGCACTCCATGATCTTACCTAGACCTCATGCATCACACAATAACAAGGCTTCAATATCACCCAAATCACTAGCTCTAGAATCTCTCGTTCATGTATTCTTTATGTTTGGAACCCTTGTACTACCTCATATTGCTTCATAACAAGAGCCATAACCTCTACAAGGCATTACAAAGTGTGGGTAACACAAGTCGATAAGCAAATCTCGCATTCATGTCATTCATCCAAGGTGTGAGTAACCCAGGCATTCTATTGCATTTCACAAGAGAAAACTCTCCAAAAACACCCAATTGCAATCATTCATCTCAATATCTACTCTACATTTGACATAAAAAAACCTAGGTCGTGTTGCCTACAATACTTCTTCAAGACAATTACAAAGGTAGAATACTGAGTACATCAATAGTGAGTAATGACAAAGCTTCTATCTTCCTATAGAATAGGTGAGGGAGACAACATAAAATAGGGACTAGGTCCACAAAAGTAATGCTAGACCTAATTCAACAAGGAAAATCCAAATGGAGTGTTCTATAATACAAGGATGAAAAGTGTCACACTAGGGTTTTACCCAACCCCAAGGTAGTGCACTTTCCAAGGATGATCATGCTTTGGCTCAATACCCCTCCTCCAAGATGGTGCACTATCCAACGAGTAGTTATCCCAATGATCCCTCTTCCATGGTGGTTCATTATCCAAGTATCTTAACGCAAGGCACTCCTCCTGTAGTTGTGTGTTACATGTCCTCTTGTGCCCAATGCTTCTCAACATTTTTGCCAAGTTAGTTACTTGCTCCAATGCTTCTCCTAAACATATGTGTTTGAGTCTACAACCAACCTCCATGAAGTATCCTCCTCAATCCAAGCATCCTCAAGTCAAGTATCCAACATCCAAAGTGTATGTCACATGGTCCCATGCTCTTAGGGATAAGTGACCTCCATGTGCCTAGCGCTCATTTTTCTTGGCAGTGTTATCAGAATCGGTGCCTTGAACCTGGTACACAAATGCCCGATAACGATGTTATTTATGTTAGTATCCTTAATGGTTGGGCCCAAGAATTTGTTTTCATTTTATCCGTAGTGTTAGGTATAGATACCAATTCATTGTAGAGTTGTTCATGTTTCCCATTCTTAATTGCATTAAATTATTCCGCAAAATAGTCAAGTAAGCTTAGTACCTAGCCCAATCCATCTACCATGAGTTATATAATTTCCAACAGTTTGGAAAGTTTAGGTTCAATGAATATTTGGTATATCTCATGCTTTTCCATCATGAAGACAAGTTGTATTCCCTTTATATCCAAGTGTTAAACAAATATGGACAACCTCACCCAGTCACTGAATGGACAAATTTATTAGGAAAATGGGGTTGGGGAAGAAACATGTGATTCCCCTCCATAAGTTCCTATTGACATATGGGCTACAACATAAAAGAGAAAAGAGAAAAGTAAGGGACGTAGTCGATTTAACTTACCATAGCAGGGGTTTTGAGATTTTTGACAATACGGGATACCCTGGTTATGAACCTTTGAGATTGGAAAAAAATAGCATGTGGAACCCTCCTTATATTGAGAATTGCCCTTTTATACTAGGAATTGGTACAGAATAAGGAGTAAATCAGGGAGGATATGTAATCACCTTGACGAAGAGGGAAATAATGCCCCAATAAGACCAAAGAAAAGAGTCTGATTATCCTCAGGATAAGAAGCAAGATAACCAATCTACCACAAAAGAAAATGCCTCTAAGCAACAAACTGTTATTGCCACTCAAGGAACACCAATTGAAGCTAGAGATGGGTGGCCTCTTGAAGGTCCCAATGGTGATGATGACAAGAAGAGAATACAATAAGGGGAAGCCAGAGACTGGGACTTATATTGTGTGAAGCTCTATCTTATATTGTGCGGCTTCTATCACTAGATAGTCAACTGGTCATCATCCATTGCAATTGGTATGGATGATGATGTTACCGAAACAAAACCATCGCTAGCTAACTCAAAATTGGTCTAAACCGATGTTGTACCATACAAATGAAGGAGAGAGTCGGGCCTTTTATTTATGCACTTTTGGCCCCATCTCTCTTACAATAAATAAGTAATTGTTTTCCTAGATCCACTAATTTCTCCAAGGAATCCATTACAATAACCTCATCAAAACTTCCTTGCTAAAAATGGAGGGAGATTGCTTACTTGGAGGACACCTTGCACCAGTGGAGGAGCGTTGAGCATTAAGGAAGATGAAGTTTAGATCTAGGAGGCATGGGCACACTTGTTTGCTTGCATGGAGGATTTTTTTTACTTGGGGACATCTGGGTTGAGGCAGTGATCATGTAGGTGGGGTGGACCCGAAAGAGCACATGGCTTAGGAGAAGCGTTGGAAACATCTCGTGTAGCGACATCACCGAATCTCTTTGCTTGTGGACGACACATTGGAGCTTAACATGTGTACCCTTGGAGCATAGCGCTTCACATATGTGAGGCCAAATCCTTCTCTGTTATATGAAAGCATCTTCAATGCCCTTATTATTCGATGTACAACCACTTTATATCAATGTGTTAGCCAAACCTTATTGGGAAAATGAACTGGCATTTTTTCTAAATCAAACTCACCAGATAGAAGTCTTGGTAAGAAAGTGAGCAACATAAAATATTTATAATTAATTAATATGTAGGTTAGGTATTATAGTGCGAACAAATGACATGATGTTATTTCTCTTGCTTGATCCAGGTTTTTGTTGAGTAAGATACGTGGCATAAAACCAAGCCACAACACCCCTACCTGTTGCGTACCATGAATATATATATGAAATTATAAATGAACCTTTACTACTTTGATTTTCGTAGGGTTCATCCACAATGACCAAATGGGACACACTCCACGAAGGAAACAACACACTACCAACCTCACTTCCCCACTTGGTTACTTTTATTGCTTTCTTCCTAGAAGGACCAAGCAAATAGCCAAACTTTCAATATTGAAACATATTTCGACTAATTTGTTGGAGCTAACCTAAAAAATATTAAATGTCCCTACTGATTGGGGTGGTAAATTTCCCTCTATAAAGGTGGCCTATAAAGACCTATCAGACCTTCCTTTAAGTG
>LPNX010936035.1:112346-123674 GCA_001517045.1 Pseudotsuga menziesii | reverse complement strand
ACTCATTCAATTTACTACAAAGTGTTGTAGCTTGCTTAGTGCTCCTTAGGATGCTAATTTTCAACCTTAGGATGCCAATCTCCACTATTTTTGCACCCATAACGTCACAAAAACTCTATGAAAACAAAGAGTTTGGAATTTGTAGGTTACTAGAAATGTGAAAAAATTGGAGTTACCAATAAGAGTGATGGAATATCAATTGATATTAGTGATCAAGTAACTTTTTTTTTCCAAGGGAAAATATCAGTTCCTTGTTATTTCATTGAATTCAAAGGTAACTTAGTTACAACTTCAGCTATTGCTGAGCACATGGAATAGATACAACTGTGTTCATCATCATCAGACAGATGACAATTGATCAACTTCACAGGAATAATGGACAAACCTTCAAGGTAACACCTATAATCTAGGAATCTTGACTACATCCACATCACTAACCTTCAACAGACAGAGAATTCAAGTCTAATACTGAAGTAGCTAATCCAAAGAAGCAATAAACAAGAGAGATCAATAATATGAGGGGATCATCCACCTCAATCATCCAAAGGATGTCAATAGAAACAACACATAAAAGACTCAAGTGCTAAGGGCTAGAAAAGCTGGAAAGTGCCCTGATCAGTAAATTCACCATTAGTGAATTCAGTAAACTGAACATGGCTTGAGGCCAAGGTTAATGCTTCTTTGGATAAGCTATTAGCCTTAGTATTGTGTTCTCTGAATATGTGAACTGCTTTTAGCTGGATGAAGTAAGGTTAACAGGATAGAGCTGAAGTTGTTCCCTGATAGTGATCAAGTAACTAGCAAGAATTGGATGCATACACGATCAAATATGTGGTATAAACGCCAATACATCCCTAAACTAAGACTGTCATTGAGAGAAGGTACACATACCAATAATAATAATGTTGATAGTAGGTTGAGATAGGTGAGGCATGCAAGCAATGCATGTAGCGGAAGATGTAGGTACAATGATCAAAATAGTTTATTTAGTCAAACTGATTACCTTTTTTTGTGTGTTAAATTAGCCACTTTCAATTCATTAAATCTAAAATAGCTAACAAGTGTTGGCTAATCATGGGGACGATTCATGGTATTATGTTTCATGGGGTTGCAACATCGCAAACTTGTGAGGCATAATACCACGAATCGTCACCGTTGCTTGGCTGAACACTTGTTATCTTTTGTGAGATATAGTTCATGTGGACAGAGTTCTTGAACTATGTCCTCATGGACAATTTTGTTTGATGATGATATTAACAGGTATGTAGAAAAAAATTTAATATTTTGAAAAAATAGTTATTGTAAGTGGATTACTTCATTCAATCACTTAATGAAAATATATTGTATAGTCCAAGCTCTCATGGTGTTTAGATCTTGGGAATTACTAGGTAAGGTTCGAGTTGCTTTCTAATATAAGGTTTCAATAATAAAATTCCTTAAAGAAGAAATCCATAACATTTGGCATAATTCTGGCAAACCCCTGTTGTCGCTACAATTTGGAAAATACTGGGTTAGGTTCAAGTTTCTTTCTAACATTGACAAAATAAAAGTTGCATGCAAAACAATGTCGTGCCAAAAGGCCCTATAATATAGTTGTTTTGGAGAATAAAGAGGAAGAAGACTGTCAGTGAGAGAAGGTACACATACCAAAAATAATAATGTTGATATTACGTCGAGATAGGTGAGGCATGCAAGCAATGCATGTAGCGGAAGATGTAGGTACAATTATCAAAATAGTTTATTTAGTCAAACTTATTAACTTTCTTTTTCGCGTTCACTTAGCCACTTTCAATTCACTAACTCTAAAATTGCTAATAAGTGTTGGCTAATAATGGTGACGACTCCTCGTATTATGTTTCATTAGGTTGCAACATCGCAAACTTGTGAGGCATAATACCAGGAATCGTCACCGTTGCTTGGCTGAACACTTCTTATCTTTTGTGAGATATAGTTCATGTGGAGAGAGTTCTTGAACTATGTCCTCATGGACAGTTTTGTTTGATGATGATATTAACAGGTATGTAGAAAAAAATTTAATATTTTGATAAAATAGTTATTTTAAGTGGATTACTTCATTCAATCACTTAATGAAAATATATTGTATAGTCCAAGCTCTCATGGTGTTTAGAGCTTGGGAATTAGTGGGTTAGGTTCAAGTTGCTTTCTAATATAAGGTTTCTATAATAAAACACCTTAAAGAATAAATCCATAACATTTGGTAGAATTCTGGCAAACCCCTGTTGTCGCTACAATTTGGAAAATATTGGGTTAGGTTTGAGTTTCTTCCTAACCTAGGGATTTTATAATGATCTTCAATGATCTAGGGGTTAGGTTCTAGTTGGGTCTGTCATTAGCTGATCAATGTAAATGCATGCACAGTGAAGAAAACCCATGTTTGAAAGCAAATAAGGAAGGATTCAAGTTGGTGAAGAAGCAGGCAGTATAGACAGAGACCCTTTGGGTTGTTGGTTATGAAAGAACCCATTCTCCTATTATATTACCTCATCCAAAGAATATGAATTAGATGGTCCATATTGTTGAGATTCTGATGAGGAATATTTTGTAGGCAGACCCTTGTTTGATGATGAGATGGAAAATGCATGCATTTATCCATTTCATGAAGAGTTGGATGTTATATTTGAAATCAATAATCATAGTTTTGGGGGCCCCATATATGATTCATATAGTGAAGCATCTAATGAGGAACCTAAATATTTGGAACCTATAGAGCAACCAAGCATCCACTCTATAGGATCTCCAAGAACTAACATCATTATATCTCTACTCATTCGATTTCCTACAAAGTATTGTAGCTTGCTTAGTGCTCCTATTTGTTTGTCATTTAGGTTCAACTTAACAGTGAAATCAACAAGTCTAGGCAAATCTTCTAGTACATCTCCTTTATAGTAATGGAAAAATAATGATGTTAGTTCTCTGGAGATCCTGTAGAGTGGATGTAAATGTTGGCTCAAACTCATACACGGGTTTGCGTTAGTGTCCAAAAAAGGTGGTATATTATAGTCCAAGCATTAGCATATTCAATGCCTTTCCCTCATGTTGGTAATCCATGTGTTTCCCCTGTCCAGTGGACGACCCCCCTGTTGTATATGCTATCCATTCGATTTGATGCATAGCTCGGATACATATAGACATGGATGTTCTAAATGACACGAAGAAAAATCCAATCATCCATAAACTGAGTTAGATCAATTTTGGAAACCGAGTGGTTAATCGAGTTTATTCCAACATTTACAAACCCTTTATAATCATATAGGGGTGGGGGATTCATCTCATTCAAGTCAGATTTCTAATTGTTGTAGCAAAATCTCTGTGCGTAATAAAGAGTGGGAACTATTTCTGAAGGTAAACCAGTGCTCTATTCAGGTCGAGTATTCACATAGAACTGCTCCCTACTCCCTTGTAGCTCCGCTAATGGGTTGGCTACGGTGAGACAAGAGATAATGTTGCCCCTAGCTCTCATCTATCCTAATGTAATGTGGCAATCTAGGGCATCTAAAATTTCAGTTTGGAATTGATGTGGTTGTAGATGTTTTCCCACAAATACATAGCAAACATCACAACATGCCCAAAAAAACTAAAACCCTGAACCGATTGCATGCCCATCCAATCTAAAACCCTGAACCGGTTGCATGCCCAAAAACCCTTGTCACAGCATGCCCAAAAAATTAGGTGATGCTTACCTGTTGAGCCATGAGCTCCAAATCGAAACTGTGAGCTCCAAACATGAACCGTGAGCTCCAAATAGAAACTGTGAGCTCCAATTCTCAACCGTGAGCTCCAATTCTGAACTCTGAGCTCCACCAGAGCTACTCCAAAATTCACAAAAATGTCCAAATTGCATAGAACTGTCCAAAATGAGTCGCGACAATGTCGAAATAGACTATTTATTTTTTATTATATATTATTTAATATTATATGTATTTTATTTTTATTATATATTATATGTATTGCCATAACAATATTTTTTTATTAGGTATAGTATTTTTAACTTAGCTATATGTATTTTTTAGTAGATGTATTTTTAACTTAGGAATAGTATTTTTTATTATAATATGATGATGATGATGGCGATCTCACCTAATCCCTACAACGAAACCCCTGAAGATGAAGATGATGATGGCGATCTCAGCTAATCCCTACAATCTCACCTAATCATTATCGTTATGTTGATGATCATCATCTTCATCATCATGATCATGATCATCATCATCGTCATCATCATCATCATCATTGTCTTCGTCGTCTTCAACATCGTGGTCTTCATTATCATGACCCTCATCATCATCATCGTCGTCGTCGTCGTCTTCATCATGATGATGATGGTAATGGTGATGATGACGATGATGATGATGGCAATGATCACCATCATCACCATAATCATCATCATTGTTGTCGTGATCCAGATTTATGCGTGAACGAAATGAAAGAACATATACAGAATCATAATAACAAACATTTTGCAAATATAACAAAGATACAGTAAACACATATTCTATTAAATGGCGGAAATAGAACAGACTGTAATACAATTGCTAGAATGGTGGTAGCTATCTCTGAGAAGAGATGTGGCTGCTACGCTCATTCATGCCAAGCTTGATACGAAATGAGGCCAAAGGGGCCTATTTATAATAAGAATGAGGTGAGAACCCCAAGAGTCCAAAACGTAACCCTAGAAGATGAACTGTCATAAAGTTTGCGGCCACACGGTGGTAACTTGAACAGTCAACTTCCCGGGGTCATAACTTTTGCATACGATCTCCGATTTGGGCGTTCTATAGCTCATTGGAAAGGTATGTCTAAGCTTTACAACTTTTGGTTGGCCAAATCCATGTTAATATCAACCATTTGGCCCCGAATCTCCAAAAAACGTCGTTTAGGGCCTCAAAACGGCCCTGAAAGTTTAGGACTCGAAAAATTGCAGAAAAATAACTAGGAAATTGAAACAATGGACAATTGTTTTGAGCTAGTGGAATAGGTGGGTGGCCACTGATCTCCATCTGGATCAATCCTCCCTCCTTAGGAAGCAATGGTCTCCATTGCATCGAAGCCCATATCATATCTCGAACTGTGTGTTGAGTTGATCTCCTGGTGCGACATTTGTTGAAGTGAAGAGGCTTCTTTTCTTTGACATCCCGAGAAGGCTGTAATTGTTGTATAGATGATTTGTTTCTGGATGAGCACCTTGAATGCGTGGCCTTGCATCATATAGGTAATCGGATAGATGAGGAAACAATGGCTCTGTCTTCTTCTTGTGTCTGCTGAGCAGAGACACCCTGTGCAAAGGGTGTGGAGGTCTCTGTGATCTTATGTTCTCCTTCACATGCAATTGTGAAGAGGAATAATTTTCTAGTGTGGGAGCTTATCTTCCTACCCTGCGAGACTTTGTTAGGTGCAACTGTCTCTGGAATTCGGTAGAGTTGTCCTCCCAAAGTGACAATGACATTGCGAGGCCGTGACTCATATACAACATGACACTTCCACATATATGGTTGTCCTAAAAGAACATCACAGACTTCAAGTGGGGCCACATCACACAGTACCTCGTCTTTGAAAGGCTTGATGCCATATGGTAGGAGGCATTATTGAGTAATGCGGATACCTCGTCCTTGGGTTAGCCAACCAATATTGTAAGGTTGCGGGTGTGGTGTTGTAGGAAGCTGCAATCTCTTGACGACTTCTGTTGAGATCAGGTTCTTTTGGCTGCCGTTGTCAACAACAAAATGTAGAGGCATTCCCTTCACCCACATCTGCGAGTGGAAAAGGCGCTCCTATGCCTCTGACTCTTCAGGATCCTCTAGTTGAATCTGTGCGGTAGCAACAGTGGCAGTGGGGTCTGCATCAATGATCTGCCTCCCATTGTGTGCGGCTGTGGCATTGGGTTCAGAATCAGAATCAGGATCTGATTCTGAAGATTTGATCTCGGCTACTAATGACTGCTTTGAGCGACATTCATCAGTGTTATGCCAAGGGATTTTATGAAATTCGCACCACTTACCAGTGTCCTTCTTTGTCGTTCGATCTCCCTTCTTTGCTTGTGGTGGGGATTGGTTGTCGTTTTCTTTTGCTGTGTTCTGTGGGCCAGGGTTTCCCTTGCCTTGCTTCTGCGGTGGATTTACAGGTCCAGAGTCTCGCTTGTTCTTTTGTCGAAATTTCTCCTCGATTTTGACAGAATACCGATAGGCGGATCCAAGTGAAGAGATGTCGAGGAATTCCATCTCAGTTCGGATGTACCAATGTAGACCACTACGATATTTCAGGATTAGGTACCGCTCGGAGTCTTTAATACTCAGCTTTGTACGTAGGGTATGAAATTTGTTGGTGTACTCCGACACCGTCTGGTCCCTTTCTTGACGCAGAATGGTCCATTTTGTGTACTGGTCATCATAGTTTCCCACATGGTAATACTGTTCCATGACGGCATCTATGAAGGAGGCCCAAGTGGGATTTGTTTCAAACATTCCAGACTCGTCTGATGAGTCTTGCTCACAATAAGTACCCCACCAATTTTGGACATGGGGGACTGCCTTAAGGAGCGCAAAGGTGATCTTTTCTTTGTCGAAAAAATTGTGGACAGAGAAATACCCTTCTAGAACATTCAACCAATTATCCAGGGCATTTGCATCAATATTTCCTTCAAATAAAGGAATATCAAAGTTAACTTGTACCTTGAAGGGAGTTGCATCCCCGAACCAGCTGCTTGTTGAAGATGCACTTTCCATTGCCGACATTCGCCGAAGGATTTGGGCGAAACTATCCATCATCTCGTTCCTCTATCGGTCGAGGGCTTCCTAGAGCAGCGACTTGATAGGATCTCCTGCTCCGTTGTCTCTCTTTTCTTTCGCCATGGGAGGTCGTTTGGGACGGCGAGAATGATCAAGTGAAACTAGTTCGAGACCAAACTCTCTGTATTCGAACCTCGTCGAGGACATGCGTCGAGAAACAATCAAAGAGCAGATTGCTCTGATACCACTGATCCAGATTTATGCGTAAACGAAATGAAAGAACATATACACAATCATAATAACAAACATTTTGCAAATATAACAAAGATATAGTGAACACATATTCTATTAAATGGCAGAAATAGAACAGATTGTAATACAATTGCTAGAATGGTGGTAGCTATCTTTGAGAAGAGATGTGGCTGCTACGCTCATTCGTCCCAAGCTTGATACAAAATGAGGCCAAAGGGGCCTATTTATAATAAGAATTAGGTGAGAACCCCAAGAGTCCAAAACGTAACCCTAGAAGATGAACCGTCATAAAGTTTGCGGCCCCACGGTGGTAAGTTGAACAGTCAACTTCCCGTGGTCATAACGTTTGCATACGATCTCCGATTTGGGAGTTCGATAGCTCATTGGAAAGGTCTGTCTAAGCTTTACAACTTTTGTTCAACCAAATGCATGCCGATGGCAACCATTTGGCCTCGAATCTCCAAAAATCGTCGTTTAGGGCCTCAAAACGGCCCCGGAAGTTTAGGAATCGAAACATTGCAAAAAAATAACTAGGAAACTGCCACAATGGACAATTGTTTTGAGCCAGTGAAATAGGTGGGTGGACACCGATCTCCATCTGGATCAATCCTCCTTCCTTAGGAAGCAATGGTCTCCATTGCGTCGAATCCCATATCATATCTCGAACTGTGTGTTGAGTTGATCTCCTGGTGCGACATTTGTTGAAGTGAAGAGGCTTCTTTTCTTTGACATCCCAAGAAGGCTGTAATTGTTATATGGATGATTTGTTTCTGGATGAGCACCTTGAATGCGTGGCCTTGCATCGTAGAGGTACTCGGATAGATGAGGAAACAATGGCTTTGTCTTCTTCTTGTGTCTGATGAGCAGAGACACCCTATGCAGAGGGTGTGGAGGTCTCTGTGATCTTATGTTCTCCTTCAGATGCAATTGTGAAGAGGAATAATTTTCTAGTGTGGGAGCTTATCTTCCTACCCTGCGAGACTTTGTTAGGTGCATCTGTCTCTGGGATTCGGTAGAGTTGTCCTCCCAAAGTGACAATGACACTGCGAGGCCGTGACTCATATACAACATGATGCTTCCACATATATGGTTGTCCTAAAAGAACATCACAGACTTCAAGTGGGGCCACATCACACAGTACCTCGTCTTTGAAAGGCTTGATGCCATATGGTAGGTGGCATTGTTGAGTAATGCGGATACCTCGTCCTTGGCTTAGCCAACCGATGCTGTAAGGTTGCGGGTGTGGTGTTGTAGGAAGCTGCAATCTCTTGACGACTTCAACTGAGATCAGGTTGTTTTGGATGCCATTGTCAACAAAAAAATGTAGAGGCATTCCCTTCACCCACATCTGCGAGTGGAATAGGCCCTCCTCTGCCTCTGACGCTTCAGGATCCTCTAGTTGAATCTGTGCGGTAGCAACAGTGGCAGTGGGGTCTGCATCAATGATCTGCCTCCCATTGTGTGCGGCTGTGGCATTGGGTTCAGAATCAGAATCAGGATCTGATTCTGAAGATTTGATCTCGGCTACTAATGACTGCTTTGAGCGACATTCATCAGTGTTGTGCCAAGGGCTTTTATGAAATTCGCACCACTTACTAGTGTCCTTCTTTGTCGTTCGATCTCCCTTCTTTGGTTGTGGTGGGGATTGGTTGTCGTTTTCTTTTGCTGTGTTCTGTGGGCCAGGGTTTCCCTTGCCTTGCTTCTGCGGTGGATTCGCAGGTCCAGAGTCTCACTTGTTCTTTTGTCGAAATTTCTCCTTGATTTTGACAGCATACCAATAGGCGGATCCAAGTGAAGAGATGTCGAGGAAGTCCATCTCAGTTCGGATGTACCGATGTAGACCACTGCGATATTTCAGGATTAGGTTCCGCTCGGAGTCTTTGATACTCAGCTTTGTCCGTAGGGTATGAAATTTGTTGGTGTACTCCGACATCGTCTGGTCCCTTTCTTGACGCAGAATGGTCCATTTTGTGTATTGATTATCATAGTTTCCCACAGGGTAATACTGTTCCCTGACGACATCTATGAAGGAGGCCCAAGTGGGATTTGTTTCAAACATTCCAGACTCATCTGATGAGACTTGCTCACAATAAGTACCCCACCAATTTTGGACATGGGGAACTGCCTTAAGGAGCGCAAAGGTGATCTTTTCTCTGTCGAAAAAATTGTGGATAGAGAAATACCCTTCTAGAACATTCAACCAATTATCCAGGGAATTTGCATCAATATTTCCTTCAAATAAAGGAATATCGAAGTTAACTTGTACCTTGAAGGGAGTTGCATCCCCGAACTGGCTGCCTGTTGAAGATGCACTTGCCATTGTCGGCATTCGCCGAAGGATTTGGGCGAAACTATCCATCATCTCGTTCCTCTGTCGGTCGAGGGCTTCCTCAAGCAACGAATTAATAGGATCTCCTGCTCCGTTGTCTCTCTTTTCTTCTGCCATGGGAGGTCATTTGGGACGGCGAGAATGATCAAGTGAAACTAGTTCGAGACCAAACTCTCTATATTCGAACCTCGTCGGGGACATGCGCCGAGAAACAATCAAAGAGCAGATTGCTCTGATACGACTGATCCAGATTTATGCGTGAGCGAAATGAAAGAACATATAAAGAATCATAATAACAAACATTTTGCAAATATATCAAAGATACAGTGAGCACATATTCTATTAAATGGATGATATAGAACAGACTGTAATACAATTGCTAGAATGGTGGTAGCTATCTCTGAGAAGAGATGTGGCTGCTATGCTCATTCGTGCCAAGCTTGATACAAAATGAGGCCAAAGGGGCCTATTTATAATAAGAATGAGGTGAGAACCCCAAGAGTCCAAAACGTAACCCTAGAAGATGAATCGTCATAAAGTTTATGGCCCCACGGTGGTAAGTTGAACAGTCAACTTCCCGGGGTCATAACTTTTGCATACGATCTCCGATTTGGGCGTTCGATAGCTCATTGGAAAGGTCTGTCTAAGATTTACAACTTTTGGTAGGGAAAATGCATGCTGATGGCAACCATTTGGCCTCGAATCTCCAAAAAATGTCTTTAAGGGCCTCAAAACGGCCCCAGAAGTTTAGGACTCGAAAAATTGCAGAAAAATAACTAGGAAACTGCCACAATAGACAATTGTTTTGAGCCAGTGGAATAGGTGGGTGGCCACCGATCTCCATCTGGATCAATCCTCCCTCCTTAGGAAGCAATGGTCTCCATTGCGTCGAATCCCATATGATATCTCGAACTGTGTGTTGAGTTGATCTCCTGGTGTGACATTTGTTGAAGTGAAGAGGCTTCTTTTCTTTGACATCCCGAGAAGGCTGTAATTGTTGTATGGATGATTTGTTTCTGGATGAGCACCTTGAATGCGTGGCCTTGCATTGTAGATGTACTCTGATAGATGAGGAAACAATGGCTCTATCTTCTTCTTATGTCTGATGAGCAGAGACACCTTGTGCAGAGGGTGTGGAGGTCTCCGTGATCTTATGTTCTCCTTCAGACGCAATTTCGAAGAGGAATAATTTTCTAGTGTGGGAGCTTATCTTCCTACCCTGCGAGACTTTGTTAGGTGCAACTGTCTCTGGGATTCGGTAGAGTTGTCCTCCCAAAGTGACAATGACACTGCGAGGTCGTGACTCATATACAGCATGACGCTTCCACATATATGGTTGTCCTAAAAGAACATCACATACACTAGTACAAGTGATCAATTTTGCCAAGGCAAAACGTGGCAATATCCACGGAAAAGCGTGGATATTGCCACGTCTAAGTGTTTTTTTTCCCATGGAAACAATTCCGTCGCAATAGAGACGACTTCTAATTTGCGTTGCAAGAGCGACAATGTTCTATATTTCGTTAGATGTCTAAGTCGTCGCTATATCCACGTTTGGTCGTCTCTGTATCCACGCCTGGTCGTCATTGTATCCACGCCTGGCCGTCGCTGTATCCACGCTCTGTATAAGGTTTAAAAAAAAAGGCAAACCCAGGAATAAGACGTCGCTATAGCCACGCCTTGCCGTCTCTGTATCCATGCCTTTCCATCGCTGTATCCATGCCTGGCCGTCGCTATATCCACGCTTTGTATAAGTTCAAAAAAAAAATGCAAACCCCAGGAATAGCGACGGGGATGCTATACCTGCGACAGGCAGACTAGGCAATGTTCCATCATGATAAAATTATGATCTCTCCTTTTTTGAACTTCTAGATCCTAATGGCCTCCTTTATGTATATTATGAACTTTGTAGAACATATCAAACATCCAAGCAAAAACCATATTTTGAAAGAGCTAGAAAAGGCTGTTTAGATCTGTAATACTATCATTAAATTTTCCAAACAT
>LPNX010936035.1:96841-108806 GCA_001517045.1 Pseudotsuga menziesii | reverse complement strand
AAATAGTTATACAACCTCTGTACACTCTACTAACAGCTCAAGAGAGCTTCGTTCTTCTAATCAATAGCCCTACACTAAATGATTCAATATGCAGATCACAGCATAAGATTTATCATCTATTACCTGTGAATTTATGCATTACTAAACTATCACTTTCTTAAATGCAACCCCTACCCAAAGGGACCAACTTACCAAACATGTAACAGAGCTTTCTATTTTCCATAAAAGAAGGAAAGAAGGTTGTCAAAAGGCTATGACATATGTACTAGTGTATCAAAGCGTTAGCTTTAACATGTCAGGTGGCTGCATTCAAGGAAACATAATTTGCGCTGAAGCAAAAATCTCCAACATGCCAGGGATTGAAGCTTCACTAATATAGAAAGTAGTGACAATTGAAGAGAGGAATATGCCTCAAAAAAAAATTTAAAAACCAACAAAAGTAATTGTGATGCACCACTTTCTTAGTTGCCAAGAAAAATTGGAAAACATTAGCCCAGACTCAATGTTGCATACAGCAGGAGACACATACAATAATATATTGAAAATGTATGTTGCAAGCTAGAACTATCGCACTAAAATTACAGACGAATAGTTAATGATCAAAGTACTGAATGTACTGTTAAATGAAGTGTTGTCACATCCATAGGTTGTTCAGTCACCTCGCTTCATGGAATTAAACTGAATGCAACTTATTTTTCCCTAGGGCAACATTTCAGTACCTAAAGGCTAAAATGCAGAAACTTTAAGACATGAAACTTATATAATTTGGGTTGCTATAAGAAGTAAAGAATATAACCTTCAGTGAATCAGTGGGTGTTCCCAACCTTTCATCCTCTAATGCATACCATCAGAATCATGCTAGCATTCATACTCAAAGTAAGGGCCACAACAACTTGTTGACATGGAATGGAGAATTCATGATTCACACATATGACCTATGGCCTCTTTTTTGATGAACTTCAGATTTTGCACACATTTACATCACAACGCAAATGTGTAAAGTCACTCACCATCCACGTGTATTTGAAATTTTACAGATCATGCAATATCATCTTAGATGGCATGAATGTTAAAGAATACCTGTCTTAAACTGCAAAGGCTATGTCTAGGTATAGTTTCACATGCCATGGAGGTCAATGAAATTTTAATAGAAATCTACAAATGTACCCTCAAACTTTCTATGTAACATTTTCTGGTTTTAACTTTTACCTATGGCTAAAAAAACATCCACACAGGCTACTTCTCAACAACCATACCTCTAATAGATTAAGTTCCAAGTTTTTCTTCAATCTAAAAAGCAAGATCAGTTACTGTTCTAGGAAAATACCAGTAAAGCAGACAAAGTTGACTTGCCACAACCACTTGTACCGCAAAGTAAAATTGTCATCGATTCCTTCCGTCCACGTATCCTGGAGTGGGATAAAAGCAAATTTAAAATAAGAATAAAACTTTTTGAACTTCGTATCGTTCAAAACTTATTTCAGAAGTGATACAAATAGAATAACCCAGAATGTCACAAATACAATGTAGGTTAATATTTATAATCTAGAGATATTCCATTGGATAATCAGGAATGACAATTATATGGTGGACTAATGGTCAAACATATTTTCTCGTTGAGTTCAAATCATTTTTAATCTACAATGTAAAGAATATATTCTTCCAAATCCCACTTCATTGTTGCTTCTCCACTCCATAAACCTTCACTGCAACCTCCCTTGATAGAACCTTCCTATTACCCTACATGCCTCATAAAACTCGATATATACTGTAGAATCAGTTTAACCAAGGCTAAGCAGCCTTGTTCCAAGCATTATAATCCATATAGTACCTTATGCACCAAATTACCAATAGACATGGTAGGTTAGATAATCTACAATATCTAATGTCATGGATGAACAACTTATAAAGCCTTAGGACTCTTAGTGCATAAGTATCAGAAAAAACACTTCTGGGAAAATGATAGTAAGAACAGAATGTGGGGAAAGAGCAAATGTTCCTCATACTAATGGTTAGAGACATGAATCTAGGTGATCAATTGTCATACATGAATCCAGGTGAATAAGAACCAACCTTGCAGACAGACACCCTCGGTGAAAATGTTGGAAATTGCGAAGCACAGGCTAAGGCAGGTTTCCCTTCCCAAGAAAATTGAACAATAGACCAAATTGTGCTTAATCTTTCCAGCACTTCTTCGACAGACAGCTAAAGATATGAACAATCAAAAAATGGTGATAGATCATGAATAGGCTATAGCTGACCCTTTGTCAACCAAAACAGGGAAACAGAAGAACAATGTATTTTCCTATATATATATATATATATATATATATATTAATATCAAGTTCTACTGTTTCTTCCTTGTTTCCATTTGATTTTCCTTTTTCTTTCCTGTTTTTAGTTGTTGGTGGGCCTCATGCCATTTGGCAAAAACATAAACAATAAAAAAAATGTTTTGTGGGGGCTTCTCAAGTTGGTGAATGTGTGGTGCTGCTAATGCTCCCACCAGGGTTCAAAACTTCAAGGCTCCCCTGTGACATGTTTACCCCCTATGGACCACATGGACCACTTGTGCTTGTGCTTGCGTTTATGGATGGAGCCAGGTGCAAGTCCTAGGTAACTTTGGCATAATAGATACCCCCTAGTCGCAGCTGCTTAACCAAAGAGATACTCTCACAGCTTGTACGAAAAGTTTGTTTCATGTATGTAAACATCCAGGATGCACTCCTAAGGTGTTTCTCATGAAAATGCCAGAAAACATTTCCAGGGCATCTCTAGCCATCCCATACAAATTCCCCTACAAGATGGGTTCCCAGGGATGGAAACAATGGAGCACACGTTTCAGTGACTTTGACTTGGAATATAAAACGTTTAGCACTCTTCAGATCATAACCACATCAGGGATGTAAAAATACTGAGAGATTATGCAAATACCATTTTCAAGTGATTCGATTCCTGTACAACTTTCAGACAACACATAAATTCAAGTGCTCCTGAGAGGCAAAGGTAATCTTATCGTAGTGAAAGATTTCCGAAACTAAGTAGAAAAACAAACAAACTGCTAGAATAACAAAAGTAAAGAATAATAACAATCTTAACCATGGGTATTAAGAGCCTCCCACAATAAATTCTTCGGCATAGGCTTGGACATGTCTTGAGCTTGCAGAGCTGCGGTACGAAGAATCCCAATGGTCAATATATTAGCTTCCCAGAATGGCACATTGTTATAGGGCAAGCAGTGTTTGGCACACAGGGATTGCACGAATGGAGCAATTTTCCTTAGATTGTGCCTGGGCAACCTTGGGAACAGATGGTGTTCAATCTGATGCTGCAAACCTCCATGAAACCAATCCATCCATGGAGAGCATGAGATGTCAACAGTCCCACTTGCCTGAGATTGGACCCATGTATTACTACAAGGTTTGCCGATGTAGACATGACCAGAGATATGATTCAAGCAGAACTGAACATGCTGGATCCCGGTCACAGCAAAGCTGGACAAAAAAAACCCTGTCCTCTCAGCCCAAGTGGGCAAGCAGGAAACCAAAAATGGAAACCAAATCCAGAACACGACAATGCATGCAAGCTCCATACCCTTGCTTGGAACTCTTTTCTTAGACAAAAGCAGAGCAATCGACTGCCCAAACAAGTTAACCCTCGCAACGGCCATGACAGGATAAAAGCTCCAATGCTGGTAACTCACAAAAAATCTAGCAAGACCACCAAAATTCATTTTCCTCTCGTAAAACTTAGAATACAAAGAAGCAAAATACCCGGAAGATACCGCAAACAAGGGCACATACTGAAGATCTGGATCAAAGTCCAGACTATTGCATGAAATATGATGGGCATTATGATTTCTCTTCCACCATCCAATACTAATCCCAGACATGCAATTTCCAGCCACCAACTGAATAATCCTATCGATTTTCTTATGACCCACAAGCCCATAGTGAGCTGAATCATGCCCAATCCATCCACTCTGAATCCACACTGCCCCCAACAAAACCCCACAGCTAGCATGAAGCCAAAACCCTTCATAAAACAACACACCCACTACACACAAAGCCAGCATTGCCATCATCCATAAGCCTATCAAAAACTAAACTAACAGAGGCCCCTTGAAGAGCCCATCCTTCTTCAACTCCCCCAGAAGCTTACGATAATCCTTAGAAACCTCAGAAACCTCAGAAACCTCGTAATCTTCATGAATTCCAATCATAAACTGATCTAAATACTTCCACGCGAAGCCCGGATGACAGGAAACGAATGCATCCGTCACATCTTGGCCTGCCAGATTCAAAAGAGGCAGATCCCCTCCAGGATGCTTGTCTAACGACTTACTAACATCATAAACCTTCCCACTTAATGAAATCGACAAATCTCCTTCCTTATCATGTGTTTTCAGCTCTGATGTACTGATTTTCCTCCATGAGAGACGCTGTTTCGGGCTCGAAAGATTATCCATGGCCGGTTATTTGAGGTCCCGACTCGGATCTGAATACCCTGAAAGATATATTTCTCAAATCAAATCGTTCACATGCTCATTCCCAACATACAAAATTCACAAAAAAAACAAACATAACCGCGCTGAACAAAATTCACAAAAAAAACAAACATAACCGCGCTGAACAAAATTCACAAAAAAATCAAACATAACTGCGCCTAAACTCTTGGCCGTCTCTGTATCCACGCCTTGACCGTTGTAAAAAGTCAACAAAAGACGGTGCCGTCGCTATAGAGATGGTCAGGCGTGGATACAGCGACGTCCAAGAGTTTAGACATGGATACAGAGACGTTTAAGAGTCTAGGCGTGGATACAGCGACGCCTCGTTCATGTTACATCGGATTTTACACCAAAAAGTAAGAAACATGGAAAACCTCCGTGGAAAAATCTGCGCTTTTGTACTAGTGATACTTCAAGTGGGGCCACATCAAACAGTACCTCGTCTTTGAAAGGATTCATGCCATATGGTAGGAGGCATTGTTGAGTAATGCGGATACCTCATCCTTGGCTTAACCAACCAATGCTGTAAGGTTGCGGGTGTGGTGTTGTAGGAAGCTGCAATCTCTTGACAACTTCTGCTAAGCCTGCAGGTTCTTTTGGCTGCCGTTGTTAACAACAAAATGTAGAGGCATTCCCTTCACCCACATCTACGAGTGGAATAGTGCCTCTGACTCTTCAGTATCCTCTAGTTGAATCTGTGCGGTAGCAACAGTGGCAGTGGGGTCTGCATCAATGATCTACCTCCCATTGTGTGTGGATGTGGCATTGGGTTCAGAATCAGAATCAGGATTTGATTCTGAAGATTTGATCTCGGCTACTAATGACTGCTTTGAGCGACATTCATCAGTGTTGTGCCAAGGGCTTTTATGAAATTCGCACCACTTACCAGTGTCCTTCTTTGTCGTTCGATCTCCCTTCTTTTCTTGTGGTGGGGATTGGTTGTCGTTTTCTTTTGCTGTGTTCTACGGGCCAGGGTTTCCCTTGCCTTGCTTCTGCAGTGGATTCGCAGGTCCAGAGTCTTGCTTGTTCTTTTGTCGAAATTTCTCCTCGATTTTGACAGCATACCGATAGGCGGATCCAAGTGAAGAGATGTTGAGGAAGTCCATCTCAGTTCAGATGTACCGATGTAGACCACTGCGATATTTCAGGATTAGGTGCCGCTCGGAGTCTTTGATACTCAGCTTTGTCCGTAGGGTATGAAATTTGTTGGTGTACTCCGACACCGTCTGGTCCCTTTCTTGACGCAGAATGGTCCATTTTGTGTACTGGTCATCATAGTTTCCCACAGGGTAATACAGTTCCCTGACGACATCTATGAAGGAGGCTCAAGTGGGATTTGTTTCAAACATTCCAGACTCATCTAATGAGTTTTTCTCACAATAAGTACCCCACCAATTTTGGACATGGGGGACTGCCTTAAAGAGCGCAAAGGTGATCTTTTCTCTGTCGAAAAAATTGTGGACAGAGAAATACCCTTCTAGAACATTCAACCAATTATCTAGGGCATCTGCATCAATATTGCCTTCAAATAAAGGAATATCAAAGTTAACTAGTACCTTGAAGGGAGTTGCATCCCCGAACCGACTGCTTGTTGAAGATGCACTTGCCGTTGCTGGCATTCGTCGAAGGATTTGGGTGAAACTATCCATCATCTCATTCCTCTGTCGGTCGAGGGCTTCCTCGAGCAGCGACTTGATAGGATCTCCTGCTCCGTCGTCTCTATTTTCTTTCGCCATGGGAGGTCGTTTGGGACGGCGAGAATGATCAAGTGAAACTAGTTCGAGACCAAACTCTCTGTATTCGAACCTCGTCGGGGACATGTGCCGAGAAACAATCAAAGAGCAGATTGCTCTGATACCACTGATCTCGATTTATGTGTGAACGAAATGAAAGAACATATACAGAATCATAATAACAAACATTTTGCAAATATAGCAAAGATACAGTGAACACATATTCTATTAAATGGCGAAAATAGAACAGACTGTAATACAATTGCTAGAATGGTGGTAGCTATCTCTGAGAAGAGATATGGCTGCTACGCTCATTCATGCCAAGCTTGATACAAAATGAGGCCAAAGGGGCCTATTTATAATAAGAATGAGGTGAGAACCCCAAGAGTCCAAAATGTAACCCTAGAAGATGAGCCGTCATAAATTTTGCGGCCCCACGGTGGTAACTTGAACAGTCAACTTCCCGGGGTCATAACTTTTGCATACGATCTCCGATTTGGGCGTTCGATAGCTCGTTGGAAAGGTCTGTCTAAGATTTACAACTTTTGGTTGGCCAAATGCATGACAATGGCAGCCATTTGGCCCCGAATCTCCAAAAAACGTCGTTTAGGGCCTCAAAACGGCCCCGAAAGTTTAGGAATCGAAAAATTAAAGAAAAATAACTAGGAAACTGCCACAATGGACAATTGTTTTGAGCCAGTGGAAGAGGTGGGTAGCCACCGATCTCCATCTAGATCAATCCTCCCTCCTTAGGAAGCAATGGTCTCCATTGCGTCGAATCCCATATCATATCTCGAACTGTGTGTTGAGTTGATCTCCTGGTGCGACATTTGTTGAAGTGAAGAGGCTTCTTTTCTTTGACATCCCGAGAAGGCTGTAATTGTTGTATGGATGATTTGTTTCTAGATGAGCACCTTGAATGCATGGCCTTGCATCGTAGAGGTACTCGGATAGATGAGGAAACAATGGCTCTGTCTTCTTCTTGTGTCTGATGAGCAGAGACACCCTGTGCAGAGGGTGTGGAGGTCTCTGTGATCTTCTGTTCTCCTTCACACGCAATTGTGAAGAGGAATAATTTTCTAGTGTGGGAGCTTATCTTCCTACCCTACGAAACTTTGTTAGGTGCAACTGTCTCTGGGATTCGGTAGAGTTGTCCTCCCAAAGTGACAATGACACTACGAGGCCGTGACTCATATACAACATGACGCTTCCACATATATGGTTGTCCTAAAAGAACATCACAGACTTCAAGTGGGGCCACATCACACAGTACCTCATCTTTGAAAGGCTTGATGCCATATGGTAGGAGGCATTGTTGAGTAATGCGAATACATCGTCCTTGGCTTAGCCAACCGATGCTATAAGGTTGCGGGTGTGGTGTTGTAGGAAGCTGCAATCTCTTGACGACTTCTGCTGAGATCAGGTTCTTTTGGCTGTCGTTGTCAACAACAAAATGTAGAGGCATTCCCTTCACCCACATATGTGAGTGGAATATGCGCTCCTATGCCTCTGACTCTTTAGGATCCTCTAGTTGAATCTGTGTGGTAGCAACAGTGGCAGTGGGGTATGCATCAATGATTTGCCTCCCATTGTGTGCGGCTGTGGCATTGAGTTCAGAATCAGAATCAGGATCTGATTCTGAATATTTGATCTCGGCTACTAATGACTGCTTTGAGCGACATTCATCAGTGTTGTGCCAAGGGCTTTTATGAAATTCACACCACTTACCAGTGTCCTTCTTTGTCTTTCAATCTCCCTTCTTTGCTTGTGGTGGGGATTGGTTGTCGTTTTCTTTTGCTGTGTTCTGCGGGCCAGGGTTTCCCTTGCCTTGCTTCTACGGTGGATTCACAGGTCCAGAGTCTCGCTTGTTCTTTTGTCAAAATTTCTCCTCGATTTTGACAGCATACCGATAGGCGGATCCAAGTGAAGAGATGTCGAGGAAGTCCATCTCAGTTCGGATGTACCGAGGTAGACCACTGCGATATTTCAGGACTAGGTGCCGCTCGGAGTCTTTGATACTTAGCTTTGTCCATAGGGTATGAAATTTGTTGGTGTACTCCGACACCATCTGGTCCCTTTCTTGACGTAGAATGGTCCATTTTGTGTACTGGTCATCATAGTTTCCCACAGGGTAATACTGTTCCCTGACGGCATCTATGAAGGAGGCCCAAGTGGGATTTGTTTCAAACATTCCAGACTCGTCTGATGAGTTTTGCTCACAATAAGTACCCCACCAATTTTGGACATGGGGGACTGCCTTAAGGAGCACAAAGGTGATCTTTTCTCTGTCGAGAAAATTGTGGACAGAGAAATACCCTTCTAGAACATTCAACCAATTATCTAGGGCATCTGCATTAATATTGCCTTCAAATAAAGGAATATCAAAGTTAACTTGTACCTTGAAGGGAGTTGCATCCCCGAACCGGCTGCTTGTTGAAGATGCACTTGCCGTTGCCGGCATTCGCTGAAGGATTTGGGTGAAACTATCCATCATCTCGTTCCTCTGTCGGTCGAGGGCTTCCCCGAGTAGCGACTTTATAGGATCTCCTGCTCTGTCGTCTCTCTTTTCTTCTGCCATGGGAGGTCGTTTCGGACGGCAAGAATGATCAAGTGAAACTAGTTCGAGACCAAACTCTCTGTATTCGAACCTCGTCGAGGACATGCGCCGAGAAACAATCAAAGAGCAGATTGCTCTGATACCACTGATCCGGATTTATGCGTGAACGAAATGAAAGAACATATACAGAATTATAATAACAAACATTTTGCAAATATAACAAAGATACAGTGAACACATATTTTATTAAATGGCAGAAATAGAACAGACTGTAATACAATTGCTAGAATGGTGGTAGCTATCTTTGAGAAGAGATGTGGCTGCTACGCTCATTCATGCAAAGCTTGATACAAAATGAGGCCAAAGGGGCCTATTTATAATAAGAATGAGGTGAGAACCCCAAGTGTCCAAAACGTAACCCTAGAAGATGAACCGTCATAAAGTTTGCGGCCCCACGGTGGTAAGTTGAACAGTTAACTTCTCGTGGTCATAACTTTTGCATACGATCTCCGATTTGGGCGTTCGATAGCTCGTTGGAAAGGTCTGTCTAAGCATTACAAATTTTGGACGGCCAAATGCATGCCGATGGCAACCATTTGGCCTCGAATCTCCAAAAAACGTCGTTTAGGGCCTCAAAACGGCCCCGGAAGTTTAGGACTCTAAAAATTGCAGAAAAATAACTAGGAAACTGCCACAATGGACAATTGTTTTGAGCCAGTGGAATAGGTGGGTAGCCACCGATCTCCATCTGGATCAATCCTTCCTCCTTAGGAAGAAATGGTCTCCATTGCGTCGAATCCCATATCATATCTCGAACTGTGTGTTGAGTTGATGTCCTGGTGCGACATTTGTTGAAGTGAAGAGGCTTCTTTTCTTTGACATCCCGAGAAGGCTGTAATTGTTGTATGGATGATTTCTTTCTGGATGAGCACCTTTAATGCGTGGCCTTGCATCGTAGAGGTACTCGGATAGATGAGGAAACAATGGCTCTGTCTTCTTCTTGTGTCTGATGAGTAGAGACACCCTGTGCAGAGGGTGTGGAGGTCTCTGTGATCTTATGTTCTCCTTCACACGCAATTGTGAAGAGGAATAATTTTCTAGTGTGGGAGCTTATCTTCCTACCCTGCGAGACTTTGTTAGGTGCAACTGTCTCTGGGATTCGGTAGAGTTGTCCTCCCAAAGTGACAATGACACTGCAAGGCCATGACTCATATACAGCATGACGCTTCCACATATATGGTTGTCCTAAAAGAACATCACAGACTTCAGGTGGGGCCACATCACACAGTACCTCGTCTTTGAAAGGCTTGATGCCATATGGTAGGAGGCATTGTTGAGTAATGCGAATACATCGTCCTTGGCTTAGCCAACCGATGCTATAAGGTTGCGGGTGTGGTGTTGTAGGAAGCTGCAATCTCTTGACGACTTCTGCTGAGATCAGGTTCTTTTGGCTGTCGTTGTCAATAACAAAATGTAGAGGCATTCCCTTCACCCACATATGTGAGTGGAATATGCACTCCTCTGCCTCTGACTCTTCAGGATCCTCTAGTTGAATCTGTGTGGTAGCAACAGTGGCAGTGGGGTATGCATCAATGATTTGCCTCCCATTGTGTGCGGCTGTGGCATTGAGTTCAGAATCAGAATCAGGATCTGATTCTGAAGATTTGATCTCGGCTACTAATGACTGCTTTGAGCGACATTCATCAGTGTTGTGCCAAGGGCTTTTATGAAATTCACACCACTTACCAGTGTCCTTCTTTGTCTTTCAATCTCCCTTCTTTGCTTGTGGTGGGGATTGGTTATCGTTTTCTTTTTCTGTGTTCTGTGGGCCAGGGTTTCCCTTGCCTTGCTTCTACGGTGGATTCACAGGTCCAGAGTCTCGCTTGTTCTTTTGTCGAAATTTCTCCTCGATTTTGACAGCATACCGATAGGCGGATCCAAGTGAAGAGATGTCGAGGAAGTCCATTTCAGTTCGGATGTACCGAGGTAGACCACTGCGATATTTCAGGACTAGGTGCCACTCGGAGTCTTTGATACTTATCTTTGCCCGTAGGGTATGAAATTTGTTGGTGTACTCCGATACCGTCTGGTCCCTTTCTTGACGCAGAATGGTCCATTTTGTGTACTGGTCATTATAGTTTCCCACAGGGTAATACTGTTCCCTGACGGCATCTATGAAGGATGCCCAAGTGGGATTTGTTTCAAACATTCCAGACTCGTCTGATGAGTTTTTCTCACAATAAGTACCCCACCAATTTTGGACATGGGGGACTGCCTTAAGGAGCACAAAGGTGATCTTTTCTCTGTTGGGAAAATTGTGGACAGAGAAATACCCTTCTAGAACATTCAACCAATTATCCAGGGCATTTGCATCAATATTGCCTTCAAATAAAGGAATATCAAAGTTAACTTGTACCTTGAAGGGATTTACATCCCCGAACCAGCTGCTTGTTGAAGATCCACTTGCCATTGCCGGCATTCGCCGAAGGATTTGGGCGAAACTATCCATCATCTCGTTCCTCTGTCAGTCGAGGGCTTCCTCGAGCAGTGACCTGATAGGATCTCCTGCTCCGTCGTCTCTCTTTTCTTCCGCCATGGGAGGTCGTTTGGGACGGCAAGAATGATCAAGTGAAACTAGTTCGAGACCAAACTCTCTGTATTCGAACCTCGTCGGGGACATGCGCCAAGAAATAATCAAAGAGCAGATTGCTCTGATACCACTGATCCAGATTTATGCGTGAACGAAATGAAAGAACATATACAGAATCATAATAACAAACATTTTGCAAATATAACAAAGATACAGTAAACACATATTCTATTAAATGGCGGAAATAGAACAGACTGTAATACAATTGCTAGAATGGTGGTAGCTATCTCTGAGAAGAGATGTGGCTGCTACGCTCATTCGTGCCAAGATTGATAGAAAATGAGGCCAAAGGGGCCTATTTATAATAATAATGAGGTGAGAACCCCAAGAGTCCAAAACGTAACCCTAGAAGATGAACCGTCATAAAGTTTGCGGCCCCGCGGTGGTAAGTTGAACAGTCAACTTCCTGGGGTGATAACTTTTGCATACGATCTCCGATTTGGGTGTTCGATAGCTCGTTGGAAAGGTCTGTCTAAGCTTTACACCTTTTGGTTAGCCTAGTGGATGCCGATGGCAAC
>LPNX010936035.1:49341-94341 GCA_001517045.1 Pseudotsuga menziesii | reverse complement strand
GGTGGTGATGATGATGATGATGTTGTTGATGACGATGAAGAAAATGATGATGATGATGATCTTGATGATGTTGATTATCATCATCATGAGGATGACGATGATGATGAAGATGTTGTTGATGATGATGATGATTATGATGTTGATGTCGACGATGAAAATGATGATGATGATGATGATGATGATGATATTGAAGATGATGGTGATGGTGATGATGTTAGTAACTCTTTAAAAAAAAAGATAAAATAATAGTTGTAATTAAATATTTACCTTTCAATATATTTCAGCGTCTTCTTCATCCATGTCATCATCTTCTTCATCCAAGTCATCATCTGTATCATTAGATACATAGTCAACATTGTAAGGATTGGCCATATCATCATCGTCATCATCATCAGTTATGCTCATCGTGTCATCGTTGGAATAATCTTCATCGGCATTATCTGCTACATCATCTAATTCAACTATTTCTTGGACATCTTTTGTTGGATCATCATCGTCAGCTAACTCATGTTGATCATGCTCTTCGTCATCATATTATTCTTCCAGAGAACCCTCTTAATTACCCTCATCTAGGTTATACTTTATTGGCCTTCCCCTTGGATCATGACTCACAACAAACGACTAGCCTGCTTTACCTGGAACCTCTGAGTAACATACTTGTTCACATTGGCTTGGAAGAACATAGGGCCCTGTTCCTGGCTCAAACAACCTTGTGTTTACCATGGTAAATCCATTATCATGTTCAATAATAGTTCTATCAGGATCACGTTGATTCAATCGTAACCTGTACCGTTTGACAACGAATAGAACTACCTTAAAGGATTTAAAGTCACACTGTATAATATCTTCCAAATACCCATAGTATCAATTTTCTGAGACTTCTGGATGTCTGTTAGTTCTAGATGAAACATTGGTAACCTCAAAGACAACCAAAACCCCAGAATCTGATGTTTTCTTTGTTTCATCCAATTTTTTGATCCGATATCTACCTCCATTGCAGACCATAGCCTTATGGTGTTTTACCTGCAATAAGCAATACACGAAAAGATTACACAACCATTCAGTCCTTATTCAACAATACATGGAAAAGAAGAACATGTACGTCAAAAAGTAATTTGCAAAATAAAAGATTTAGAGGGATTGATTAATTATATGCTTGCCATTTTATCTTTTACACAATATGCCAAATCGATTTCCCTTTCTGTTAGATTTTTATCTCCATTGCATTGTGCTGCTTTTACCAATGAAGCCACACCTTCCCATGATATTTCATGACCCGATTGTGCGCGTCGTTCAATCCATACCTTCATCCAGTCAAGATTGTTTGTGATATATAAATGAATTGCATCCCATTCTCGACCAACTGTTGAATGACAATAACCATTAAAATGAAAGAAAGGTGTAAATCTCATGAACAAAGTATATGCTCTTAATTGAAGCAATTATGACTAGAAAATACAATTAGAATATGAAGGATATAATAAACATCCACTAGCCAATAATTACCTTTCAGCTTCCTCAATCTACCTTTCCCCTTCAGTTGCTCCCCTTAAAATTTGTTATTGGAGTTTGGATCACAAATGCGACGTAAATTGAGCTTTGACGCTAAAATAGGAAGATATTCACTAACATACAACATTTTTTGGTATACCGTATATCCTTCCATCATAGAACCCTCTGCATGTGCTCGTTGTCTCACCAAACCCTTCATAAATTTCAAGTTCCTCTCAACCATCCACATGGACCTGGAGTGCACAAGTCCACACAACTCAATCTCCTCAACTTGGTGTATGAGGTAGTGTTCCCGTGCATTGAAAAATGCCGATGGTAGATGCTTCTGCATTTCACACATGAGACGCAGAGTTTCTCTCCTCCAATACTTTATATCTTCTTTATGGATTTCTTTAGATGTCAACCATCTACAAGTGACGCAAACCAATAACGATATTTAACAAAAATAAACATTAAATTACAATATATTCTGAAATAGTGCACAAAAAAAACAAATATAAATTATACGGAGAATTAAAGAAACACTAAGCACATGCAAGTAATCACTAGTTACCTCATGTATTTACCAAGATTATATATAACTTGTTTGACATTGTTGTCGAAGTTGTTCGGGAGGGAGAGAGGTAGAACATATTGTATCAATATACAAACCACGCCATTTATTAAACAAAGAGTATACAAACAAGAAAAAATTATATGGACATAACAATAATAATTACCTTGATGAAGACATGCCAATCATGTGTTTTGACCCCCGCAAAATCACCTTTTTTGGTTATGATATTCTTCAAGTTTGCACAAAATCCAGTGGGAAATTTAATTTTCCGCATTACTTCTTTGACAACATTGCTTTGTTGCTCCGTAAACATCCATGGAATTGAGTTTATATTAACTTGTTCTCCATTGGTATGAAATTGGATGACGTCTTTCATTGCATGGTTTCTTTCTTGAATGTCTTTGCAAGCTTTCACAACTTTATCTTTCTCCCTCCTTAGCTCTAGTAGTCGCCATAAGGTTTCAGTAACATTCTTTCCAATATGCATTGTATCAAACAAATCAGTAATCTGTAGGTGCTCATAGTACGAAATTGGATGACGTCTTTCATTGCATGGTTGATTTCTTGAATGTCTTTGCAAGCTTTCAAAACTTTATCTTTCTCCCTCCTTAGCTCTAGTAGTCGCCATAAGGTTTCAGTAACATTATTTCCAATATGCATTGCATCAAACAAATGAGTAATTTGTAGGTGCTCATAGTAGGGAAACCTGCTGAATTGAATAGGATAACTTTTCATTCCTCGTGGAAGCCCATTAATGCCTTCATGATCATGATGGACATCATGAATATTAGTTTATAAATAAATTACATCATAAATCAAATATGGCCACTATAGCAAACAACTCACAATAAAAATTAAAATACATAACAATTCATATACGATGATCCATACGTACCATGATGACGATTTCTATTGTATTGCATCTTCCAAAGGTGAGGTGTCATTCTCCATGGTTTTAATGCAGTCTCTTGCTTCCCATTGAAAATATTTCTTTCATTTGTTCTATACCTGTGATTCTTAGAGAGGAAATGCCTATACTCATCAAACACCTCCTTTCTTAAGCTTTTTGAACGACGAGATTTTATCTTAGGACCACTAACTGGACATGCAAATTTACCCTTTGTATGAAGACCTATAATATTTAGATATGGAATATCTATATCAAATATATTCATATATAAACTATTCTAACTACTCCATATCATTAAATGCAATTAACGTGGAACTTAAAATTACAAACCACAAAATGAAGTTAACCCAGGGGCATCGTGTATTGTCCATACAACCATTGCATGGAATTGAAATTGCCTTTGTCATATTGGTCTAGATACGTCATACATAGTTATTCAATTCCATAACTTCAGTATCTCATCTATAAGAGGTTTGATGTATACATTCATATATTTGACTTGGAACTTATCTGATTCATTTGAAGTACATATAAAATATATCATTATGAGAACCATTAAGATATATAAACCATGCACAAGAGTAAAATAATAGATATATATATGAAATTAAGAAACATAATACGACAAATGAGATGCCACAACTGCATTATAAATAAAATAGTTTTTGACAAAAAAACACGGAATAATCATCGACAACATTATGTGATCCCTCTTTATTGACAACCATGGAGGAATGTTATTGTTGATAACAAAAATAGGACACACCATGTAAATGGATTAACACCATCTGCTGCCAAAGAAATCCTAAGTTTATGTGGTTCTTCTTTAAAGTGATGCCACTTTTCCTCCATATCTCTAAAAGTAGAACCATCTGCAGGCATTCGGATAACATCATCTTGACTTCTGTTCCTGGCATGGTAATCAATAAATTGCGCTATGTTTTTGCACCTGAACAGTCGTTGCAAATGTGGAATGATGGGAATATAACGAAGAACCTTATGAGGCACTTTTTTTGTTACTTTATCTGTATGATATCTACTTACATGCATTCCAGAAATTCTGTTGCAAATTCATGCAGATTATAATATATAACATGGTCATCGGGGCATGCATGAATTGCTTCATAATGCATTCCAATCTCTTTCATGATGGAAGATAAATCTCGATATGTGCGAGGTAAAATATTTGATGGTGGTAACAAAAATTCAGCTATCAAGCTACAAAAAAAATAAAAAAATTTAATGTAATAAATAAATAATATTAACGAAACATGCTTCATCCATACGATGATCAATAATGAGTTAACAATACAATTATTAGAGGAATACTAATAAACTTTATCATGATCCTATATATGTGATGGATTATTTTACATACCTTAGCATCGTGTGATTGCAATGTTTGAAAGACCATTCATAACCTTCAAGTTCATTATCAACAATACAGTAGAGAGAAGATTTGTTTTGGAGCCTTCATAAAGGGGTCCATATGCCTTATTGAGAAGAGGTATATCGTGAACATCATCAAAGTCATCATCATTTTCATTATCAACGTCATCGTCATCATCCATTCTAACATTAAATGAATCATGGATCAATGTATTTGTACCATCATCTTCAATTACATTATCGGTATGATCATTCACTTGTTCTCCATTAAACATACACGCTCCATGATCGTGATCCTGAACTTGTTCTGAAAGCACTTCCTCTGGACGATATGCTGTAGGGTGTCTTTCCTTTAATATAAATACATGGAAACATTAATAGATATACATTAATATATGAAAAATAAAAATAATACATACAATTACCAAAAAAAATGAATATAATAAACTTTAGAATGCTAAACCTACAAATGGACGATATTCGTTCCCCCCCTCAGTGTGTCCATGTTCCCTGCAATTTTTTGTGGCTATTGAGATCAATATTCTTCTCCTCTTAAATCTCCTGCATTGAGTACACGGACAATAACATTTGCCATCACCCCTTCGTTTCGCTGCATCCCATAGTCTACCAAGTAATTGTCGGTTGTCTTCGTTTGGATCCAGAATATTTCTATTTGACATTTTGTCACAAACTTCGTTAATGAATATAACTGGTTGTCTTAACAAATCAAGTTCCACGCATCAAAATTTTGTCAAACAGAAAGAAGTCAAAGAATAAAAAATTCCCGGCAAACTGTCTATCGATGAATTTTTTTTTTCCCACAACCGCCCGTTGAAGAATAAAACAATTCCTGAAAACGTCCGTCGAGGAACAAATAATTTTCGCAAATCGTCCGCCGCTTCTACAACAAACATGTCGAAATGTTTAAAACAATTTATATTTATAATGGCCATGCATCGGATATTTTACACCTTGAACATAGTTACCGTTGAAAATATGGGACCCTAAATTTAAAATCATGTAAACCTTACATTTAAAAAAAAAAACCTATACATCCCGTCAGATCTCCGACGCTAAGGGGTTGGAGATCCAACACTATTGGGTTCATAGGCTGTTAGTTATCCGACACCCTACCATCGGATATCCGACATCCGACCGTCGGAGATCCGACACTTAAGGGTCAGAGATCCGACACTTAAGGGTCGGATATCCGACACTATAGGGGTCAGATATCTGACGCCTTGGTGTCGGATATTCAACGACGCTATAAATATTTTTTGATCAACATTCTTTTTAGTGATTGATGTCTGACACATCCATGCGAAATGTCGGATGACGTCAGATTTCGGGTTCAAATCCTGTTGTGTAATCCAGAACGAATCAAGAGTAGCGCCAGGGGAGATTCTCGTAAAAGGTCCCATGTCTCCAGGAGGGCTTCCAGAGACAGAAGGGATACTCTAGAATGTCCTACCAGTGGGTCATTTGATTCTGAAAAACCCATTGGTGATTCAAGATCTCCATCTCGCAGGAATAAGAGGAGGAGATGTTACAATAACAATTCACGAGATGAATTCAAAAAGGCAAGGCCTCCTACTTTTAATGGTCAGGTCAAGACTAGTCAAGAAGCTAAGGCTTGGCTTCTTGGGATGAGGAAGTATTTTCAAGTTCAAGACTACTCTGGAAATATGAAAGCAAGGGTAGCTATATTCAATTTTACTGGTAGAGCATCCATATGGTGGGAACATCACACATAAGTAAAGAAGGTTAATGAAAGAAGAATTGTGTGGAAACAATTTAAGAAATACTTAAAGTTGAAGTACCTCTCCGACAGGTACTATGATGATAAGATCAAAGAATTCCATGAGTTGAGATTGGGACAGCAGACTATGGCAGAGTATGCCAACAAGTTCCTAGAACTTTTGAGGTATGTCAGGTACATCAAAGATGAAAAAGTGAAGATCCAGTGTTTCCTAAGTGGATTGCCTCAGTCTTACAAAGACATAATTGAGTTTTACGAACCTAGAACTCTTGAAGAAGCAATAAGGAAGGCTAACTATTGCTATGAGAAAAGTAAAGGTAAACCTGATTACCATAAGACATGGAAGGACAAGAAGAATGAGAAGTCTTACCATAGGAAGAAAGGTTTCAAACCTTATAACTTCAGGAATCAGCAGAAGCAGCCATCCCAAGCTGTGAATAAGCCAATTGGAGTGGTGGGAGAAAAGCCTAGAGACCCACAACATAATAGAGAACCTCTCCAATGTTGGAAATGTGGAGGACCCCATATGCGCAGGAATTGTCCACTTGAGAATGAGAATGCAATAACATCTTACAACATTCAAGAAGCATAAACAATGGGTCAAGTAGCAAGGGCCGTCCCTAGGATTTATGCAGCACTGGAGGACAGCCAGACATATCACCAATCAACAGTGGTTGAAGTTGAAAGTAATATTGTTGAGAAATCTGTTTCTATTTTGATTGACCCTGGTTCTACTCACAGTTACATTACCCCTAGAGTAGTGGAGATTTGTGCTTTTAAGAAAGTAAAGCATAGAAAATCTTGGTTAGTTCAGCTAGGCACTAGAACCAAGAGAAAGGTTAGTGAAGTGGTAGAGAAATGTCTGTTTGTTATGAATGGATTGGTCACTTGTGTAGATCTGAATGTTTTATCGCTTGGTTCCTATGATGTTCTCATTGGGATGGATTGGTTAGAAAATCACAGGGTAAATCTTGACTATTATAATAAGAATTTTGAATGCATGGATGAAGAAGGGAACCCAGTAGTTGTAAGAGGTATTCCAAAGGTGATTTATGTGAGGCACATTTCAGCAATGCAGTTGAAAAAGTTATGTAGGAAAGGTTTCCAGTTGTATGCAGCTCATATTTTGGAGGCAACAGAGAATGAAACTCCTAGGTTGGAGGACTTTCATGTGTTGCAGGAATTCAGGGATGTGTTCCCTGATGAGATTCCAGGGCTTCCCCCAAAGAGGGACATAGATTTCACAATTGAACTTGTGCCAGGAGCAGCACCAGTGTCCAAGACACCCTACATGATGAGTACACTAGAAATGATAGAACTAAAGATGCAACTGCAAGATTTGTTGGAGAAGAAGTATACCAGGCCAAGTGTGTCTCCTTGGGGAGCACCAGTTCTGTTTGTAAAGAAGAAAGATGGTACACTTAGGTTGTGTAATGATTACAAACAGCTAAACAAAGTCACTGTGAAGAATAAATACCCGTTGCCTAGGATTGATGACCTCTTTGATCAAATGAGAGGAGCAAAGGTATTTTCCAAGATTGATTTGAGGTCTAGTTACCATCAGGTGAGAATCAAGGATGAAAACATTCAGAAGATAGCCTTTAGAACAAGGTATGGGCATTATGAGTTTGTATTGGTACCATTTCGTCTCACAAATGCATTGGCTACATTTATGTGCCTTATGAACAGTGTCTTCAACAGGTATTTGGACAAGTTTGTTCTTGTTTTCCTTGATGACATTCTTATTTATTCTAAGAATGAGGAATAGCATGAAGATCATTTGAGATTGACATTGCAGTTGCTCAAGGAACATCAACTGTATGCAAATCTGAGCAAGTGTGACTTCTATAGAGATAGAATTCAGTATTTGGGTCACATTATCTCAGAAGAGGGTATATATGTGGACCCTGAAAATATTGAAGCTATTATGAATTGGCCTACTCCAAGAAATGTGATATATGTAAGATCTTTTATGGGACTTGCAGGATACTACTGGAGATTCATTGAAGGATTCTCCAAAGTTGCACATGCCATCACTTCTTTGCAAAAGAATGGGATAAAGTTTGAATGGACATCAAGGTGTGAAGAAAGCTTCTAGCAGTTGAAGAATCTTCTCACCAGTGCACCAGTATTGAAAGTTGCAGTATTGGTGTTTACTGATGCATGCAGACAAGGGCTTGGAGGAGTCTTTATGCAAGAAAACCATGTGATATGTTATGAGTCAAGAAAGCTGAAGGAGCATGAGAAGAACTATGCCACTCATGATCTAGAACTTGCAGCCATAGTACATGCTCTCAAGATGTGGAGGCATTACTTAACGGGAAGAAGATTTGAGCTAAGGACAAACCATTGTGGTCTGAATTATTTGTTTGATCAACCTACTCTAAATGCTAGGCAAGCTAGATGGCTGGAGTTTTTATGTGAGTTTGATTTTGAAATCAAGCACATAAAAGGAAAAGAGAATAAGGTAGATGATGCACTGAGCAGGAAGGTGCAGGAAATGCATGTGGCATCTCTTAGTATTTTGCCAATCAGATTTGAGACAGCAGATTGTTAATCATACTACTAGAGATGAATTGTATGAGCAGGTAAAAGACAAATTGCAGCAGCAAAGTCTTGAGAAGAGGTATAAGGGATATAAATTGGAAGAAGATGGACTTCTTACTTATAAAGAAAGAATTTATATTCCAAATATAGCAGAGTTGAGGAGAGTTGTTATGGATGAAATCCATCAAGCTCCATATTATGGTCACCTAGGATATCAGAAGACAATTGCTACAACTAGAAAGTAGTACTTTTGGCCAGGAATGAAAAAGGACATGGCTGAATATATTTCAAGGTGCATGAAATGTCAGCAGGTAAAGGTTGAGCATCAACACCCTGCAGGTTTGTTGCAGCCTTTTCCAGTTCCAAAATGGAAATGGGAAGTTATTTCCATGGATTTTATTACAGGATTGCCAATGGCCTAGAGACAACATGATTCCATCATAGTTATGGTGGACAAGTTGACAAAGGCGATGCATTTTATACCGGTTAAGTATATGCATAAGATTGATGATATTGCTAAGATCTTCATGAAGGATATTTTCAAATTGCATGGATTTCCCAAGGCAATAGTCTCTGACAGAGATGTCAAGTTCACTTCCAATTTTTGGAAGTGGTTGTTTGCAGATTTGGGTACAACGTTGAATTTCAGCACTGCCTACCATCCTCAAAATGATCAACAGACAAAAAGAGCCAATCAGGTGCTTGAAGACATGCTTCACATGTATGTGATGGACAAACCAACCAAGTGGGAAGTATACTTACACTTGGTAGAGTTTGCTTATAACAATGGACAACAAGCATCCTTGGGGATGAGTCCAGATGAAGCTTTGTATGGCAGGAGGTGTAAGACACCAGTGACTTGGGATAATCCAGTGAACAGGGTTGTGCTTGGTCCAGAATTGATCAAGGAGATGGAGCAAGAGGTTGTAAAGATTAGACAGAATCTGAAAGCAGCCAAGGATAGACAGAAAATCTATGCATATTTGAACAGAGAGTTCAGCATTGGGGATCATGTTTACCTCAGAGTGAGGGCAAAGAAGAGTTCCTTGAAGCTTGGAAGTTGTGCCAAACTGTCACCTAGATATTGTTGGCCGTTTGAAGTGCTTGAAAGAATAGGGCCATTTGCATATAGACTTGCATTTCCTGCTAACACTAGAGCTCATAATGTTTTTCATGTTTCTTTGCTTAAGAAATATGTACATGATCCTAACCATGTGATAAATTGGGATGTGATTCAGGTGGAATCTGAGGGAGAGTTCCAAATCAAGCCAATGCGCATCCTCGATAGGAAGGTCACAATGCTCCGAAACCGAGCCATAGGGAGGGTAAATGTGCAATGGGAGCACTACGGTCCCGAAGAGGCTACGTGGGAGCTGGATGATTACATGCGATTGGCACATCCATTTTTGTTCAATTCTGCAGAACACTGAGGCGTACTAGTGTATCATTTTGTTCAATTTTGTAAAGCACCGAGGACAATCCTATTCAAGGGGGAGGGGAATGTAACACCCTGGTTTTGACCCTGTTTGCATTAAATGTATATGATGTATACATTGTAATTAATCATGGTGTGGATCTAGAGGAAAAATCCCCACCATCGATTTAACGTTTAATGTTTCGGCGATTAAAGTCGTTGCCGATGGTATTTTGTGCTAGCCGACACATTATAATTTTGGAATCATGTAAATATGCAATTTAATTAAAAACCCCAACCAGCTATGTCTATGCAACAAATAATGAGATGGGGGCATGATTTACTAAGGATAAGGAGGGGGGAATATTTAACCTTTGGGGCCAATGGGGAAAAGCCAAATGTCAAAGGGAGAACCCATCAAACAATCAACTACCTTTCTTGTCTCATTCACCTAATCATTTAATTTTTCCAGAAATTGGTTGAAGTAGTTATTGCATAAAGATGGGAAGAGTATGGGCAGGAAATTCGAATTTGGGGAAAACCCATTTTTGGGGAAAATCAATTTTGACTTTTGGTGCAAGTAAACACCCAAAATGCAGGCCCATTTGGCCATACATCCACGTTCTTCATTTTTTTGCTGACGTAGGGAAGCTTGGGAAGCTGTGGTTATTTAGTAAATACTTTTTGCTGGATGTAACTATCAATTTTTGATACAGCTTTATTAATATAAGGTTGTCTATTTTCACATGAAAAAAAAGAGAAAATGTCCAAACTTCTATATTTTTTAAAATACTGAGACAACCACATAACATAATTAAAGATGGTTGAGATATATCATTTAATTTTATAGAAAATGTTCAAACTTCTATATTTTTTAATATACTCAGACAACCACATAACATAATTAAAGATGGTTGAGATATATCGTTTAATTTTATAGAAAATGTCCAAACTTCTATATTTTTTAATATACTCAGACAACCACATAACAAAAATAAAGATGGTTGAGATACATCATTTACTTTTATAGAAAATGATCTTATAGGATTTCCTGAGTATCTGTTATGCAAATACCTAATAGCATAATTATGGTTGAAATTTGACATTCTTTTATAGAAAATGATCTTATAGGATTTCTTGAGTATGTGTTATGAAAATACTTAATACCACAGTCATGGTTGAAATTTGACATCCTATCTTGTAGTCCAAGAAAATGTTATATGACCTTTTAATTTTAACATTACCTTTTATTTGAAGTTTAAATTTTAATTTTACTTGTCATAAGAATAATTGATTTTTTTTTAAATAACATTTATAATAACTATATTAAACATTGAATTCACATACATTAATCTTATAATACAAATATAAAAAGTTAAAAAAAAACCTTTAAATATGCTTCTTCACAATCAATAAAATAGGTCATTACCATGGGCCACCAAATACCATGGGTCCAAAAACCGTGACCAAGTCAAGTTGACCTAACAAGGGGAGACAATGAGATCATGAAAAAATAAAAATTTCCATATATATATAGATATATCACACATGTAGTTACTAATAACTTATATATATCACACACCTATAGTTACTAATGACACACACACACACATACACACATACACTTGGGATATAGATATTAATGACCTATAAAAATAAAAATAAAATGCACTTCAAAATGACAGGTGAAATTAAAGCTCACACAAATAAGAGCTATTTACTCGTCAAATTTCAACACTCAGCACAATCACAATTTAATTTGAAGACAATATTTATTTAATGAGAGCCATAAGGAAAACTAGGTTTCAAAACTTTACAACCAACAACAACAATCGCATATATAACTCCTACAACGATGGTGGGAGGGGGGACTGAAGCCCTTCCTTCAAGGAGGCTCTTTCTGCTGAGAAGAGTTGGCATGCCTTCACCTTTGACACAATCAATAAACCAATAAGCATCTCAAGGGAGCCAAAGGGAAAGGGAGGCACATGAAATGGGAACAACTTGCTAGAATCAAATCAATCAACATATCTAAACTTGCACAAAAAAAAACAGTTAGTAACCTTAGGCTATGCCTATCAAAAGTAGACAAAATTACTAGGTGTGAAATCTCGTCAAATAAAATTAGTGAATATATTGAGTACATGTAGGACAATGTAGTCATTGGGAAATTCATGGGGATTTGGCCCTCCAAAAATCCATAACCCAGTGAAGGTGGAAACCCAAAGGCCATATTGACCTCAAATTGGGATCCAAAGGGTATTTCACTGCCATAATCACTGGTCTGCAGGATAGGGAGAGAGCCTTTGACAACGTACCTTATTTATTCAACTCAATAGGCCTATATATTAGGTTATGGATTGAAAAACTCATCCTAGAGAGGAAAACATTACTACTTCCCTAGTATGGATCCACCTCTACTCTCTTCCACATGAATACTAGGATGATGAAACCATGGCAGGAAAACGTACCTTGAGGTCGTTTGTCAAAAGCTCAGAAGTCACCAAACATGGAAGATATATCTCATATGCCTAGATATGCATCTACATGAATGTTTCAACTACTATGTATGAATCCACTTTCCTTAACCACCATAGACTATTGACTATGAGTACATACCTTTTAGAACTTGAAAATGCCATGAACATGGACATGGACATCTCTGTAGAGATTTCCCACTCAATAAAAATCTCATCACCAAAACTCCAATAGAGAAGATGGATCCAAACGGTTTTTTTTGAAGTTCTAAAGAAAATAATAACAAGGAATAATCGATGCATTTATGACCAAACAAGTGCCATTAAAACATTAAATATTTTAGAAGCCACCCCAATAAGTATAAACAATGACCACAATGGTAACTTTCCCCTTGATCCCACATCGATTGATACCCCAAGCAATCAAGAACCCACCAATTGAAGAAGAAAAACATGTTAAGAGGCGTAAAGTAGAAGACAATCCCCAACCAGAAGGTGATGACAAGGAAAAAGATATAAACATGGAGGAATAAGCCCAAATAGAGTTGGGTGAGGGGGAGGATATGGATCCAGCGGAACTAAACCTCCATGGAATAATGGATACTTGCGAGCACCAGGAAACATAATTAATTCTAGAAAGGAAACTTCAACTACTTCAAGATGTTATTGTTTAAATCAAAGCAAAATGACATAAACCCTCCTTGAGAAAAGGGTAGTCCTCATCATCCCTAAGAGGAAAAAATGCTAACCACAAAGAGCATTCCAAATCCACAAGGGATGAGAAAAAGTGAGCTAGGAAAAGCAATCAACAACTTCTCAAAGATATCTGAGAACAATTGAGTCACTCAAGAAAATAAATCCCCGTGACATATAAGTTTTCCCTCACCTACACCCCTAATTTATCATGAAGATAATCACTTGGAATATAATAGGCCTTAGGGGAAAACAAAGCACATTTTTTTATGCAATAAAGTTATTTCGAAGAAACCACCATTAGAATGATCCAAGATACTAAGTATTCAAGTGAGATTATAAATATAATAGCTTACCATTGTTGGAAAGGTTGTTAGACAATAGCAGTAGATGCTCAGGGAATGGTCAGAGGTTTAGTGATTCTATAGAGACCTTAGGAAATAATTTTGGAGAATTTTTTCACTACCCTAAGAAATCTCTCAACCAAATTTTATCTAATCGTAACCACACCAATCAAATTCCTTGCCAATGTATATGGACCTCATACTCTAGAAACCAAAGATTAAATCCTCAACTCTATGTAGAGATTAAATCCACTCATAGAGAATAATCACTAGATTGTACGAGGATACTTCAACATAATAACCTCCATAGCAGAAAAAAGGGAGGAATAATATGGTTGCAATTAGATAGTGCCTCTTTCAAGGAAATGATTCAAACCTTGAAATTAGTAGATATAGACACCAACAACGACATATAAACATAGAATAATAAACGAGGAGTAGATCATTAAGTCAAACCTAGACTAGACAAATTTATAATCTTAGAGCCTTTGTTGAATGTGGGTGTCAACATTGAAGCCACTATTTTACCTTGTGTCGGTTCCAATAATTTGTTAGTTCGATTAATTATGGATTTGGGAGAACACCCACTAAATATACCATTAAAATTTAGAAATTTATGGTTGGAGCACCTAGGCTTTCATAACAATATTGTTACCTGGTGGAGGGATGCAACTACAAGAGCACAAAGATGTGCAAGTTCCAATAATGCTTAAAAAAGATGAAGTTCAAACTAAACAATGGAAGAAGGAAGCATTAGGGAACATACTCTAGGACAAAAAAGGAGTTAGAAACTGATATGGAGCATCTTTAGTAGAGGATGATTTTTGAAGGAGGGACATAATATTTCTCCAAGAAAGAATCCAATCTTCAGGACCAACTAGACATGTGAAATAAACAAGAATAAATCCTATGGAAACAAAATCTTGGTTCCTATGGTTGAAGGAAGGGTAAATAAATTCCAAATTATCTCATCAATGGATGATCCAACTGTAGACACCATAGTCTAATAAGCTCTCTGAAGGAATTCATGGAAACAAAGTTGGTCAAGCATAAAGAGATCAAGAAAGAACTTGTTTTCTTCTACCAAAATCTTCTCAAGGAACCACAGAGGGACATTATTGAAGCCATTAAATTAATTTTCCCACTACATCCCAAAATTGGTCACAAATGAACAAAATTATAGTCAGTTGCAAGGAATAACCATCATGGAGGAAGTGGAACATGCAATCATGGAAATGCAAGCAGAAAAATCTCATGGAACAGATGGGTTTACCATTGAATTGTTATTCTTGCTAATCAATTATTAAGAGGGATGTTTGGGTGGTTGTAGAGGAAAAATGAAAAATATCAAGAAATCTTCGTATGCTCAATTCCACCTTCTCTACTATGATTCCCAAAGAAGAGCATGCCAATGACCCCAGTAATTTTTTCCCTATATCCATCTGGAACATCATTTACAAAATAATCACTAAAGTCATTGCTAATAGGTTGAAGCCTCCTATGCCCAATCTCATATATCTAAAGCAAACGGGTTATGTATAAGGGAGACAAATTTTGGATGGCATCATCCTGGCTCATGAAAAAATTTATTCACTAAAAACTACCAAGAAGTTAGGCATGATGTTGAAGCTTCACATGTCCAACACATTTGGAAAAATCAATTGGTAGTATTAAAGCATGTCCTCATTGCCTTTGTATTTTCAAATAGATGGACTAACTAGTTTTTATTTCTTACTTCAATAACATTTTTTCCAATCTTGGTATATGGATCTCCCTTGGCCAATTCCCTATCCCCTTTTTGAGGCATTTTCCAAGGGGCAGGGGGGAGGTTATTCCCCTTTTTCTTTATTCTTATGGCAGAGGGCTTAGGAAGGAATATCAAGGCAATAGTGCTAGAGGGAAAAATTAAGGGCTTGGGGTTGTATGGAAACGAACCAATCTCAACACACCGAAAATTTCTAGATGATACCATGCTCATGTGAGATCCCATCCATATAAAAGATAAATCCATAAATAATATTCTTCAACTATGTACATAAGCATTGGGCACTACAATAAACCTTAGTAAGTCCAACCTCTTTTTCTTCAACACCACTCTCACCATTCAACATATCATATCTAGATTAATTGGCATTCAAGGAATATCCCTTCCATCCAAATACTTAGGTGCTCCTCTAATTGAAAATTCCCTTTGCAAATCCTCCTAGGAATATCTCCTCTCCAAGCTAGAGAAGAAACTCTCAAATTGGAATTTTTGCTATTTTAAGTTGGTTGGTCTCCTTAGTCTCATCAAATCATTTATGCAATCCATGCATATTTATCTCTTCTCTATATTGTCTTCCCCCAAGTTTATCCTCAAGGAATTCACAATCTTCAAACATCCTTCTTATGGGCCATTGTAGCTTGGGAAAAAGTCTACCTCCCCAAGCCTTTTGGTGGGTTGGGGTTAAGACATTATGAAAAAGAGTGCTCATCACCAAGAACCAAGACATGGTGGAGATGTATAAATAGCAAGAATTCTATTTGGAACAAGTTATGGAAACAAAAACATGCTACAAACATAGAGGATCAATATCTATTTAGAATGGCAGGAAGTTGGAATGGGTCTCTCATTTGTAACACAACATGGGTGAGTAGAACTTAAATTTAGGATCACAACTTTTGGGAGATTAGATATGTCCATTTTTCTCTATTATGGGATGATGCATGGTAGCATATCCCTAAGCATGGGGATTTATATGATACTCAAGAATGTAAGAAGCTCCTAACTATAGAGAGAAAAACTCAAGTCAACCACTACTATGAGCCTACCAACTCTGATTTTCCAATGGTGATATTGGCTTCCTAAATAGGAATGGAAAGTAGGTAATGATCAACATACTGTTGGCCTACTTTTCCCCACTCTCACAATTGAGGTTCAAAAGACACACGAAACCAACAAAACACCCAAAGACATCGACCCAACAGAGTAAGCTCAGTCGACAACACCTGTGAGGAGAGCGCAGTCTCACCTGAGATATCTTAATGTGTAACTGCCCGAACCATGTTTCCACAGTCAGAGAGGGATTATAGTCCCTTGGAGCGTGGCCAAGGCACTTGACAGAGTCTGAAGGATGGAGTGTTTTATGAGCTCGACAATGGCGCAACAGTGCGACACAACCTTGTCTTTGACAACTTAACAACTAGTGCAACGATGCGACACAAATGATTCCTTAATATTAAATGACAATGGCGCGGCAGTATTACAACTTAACAACTTTAAACATGAAATAATATAAGATGCTCGACGATGTTTTATTCATTCATCCATTACTTCTTTTATTAGTATTGAGACATTCATTCAAGCAATAACCATAAACAGTGCAAGATAATCAAACATTCAAAATTAATCATTAAACATTCAACATTCATATTCAACGACACAAGAAATAACATGGAAACCCATCTCGGTAAAAACCACCAAGGTGCTCTTCATCTGGAATGAGAAATATATGGCACCTTGTAGTCTACGACTTGCAAACTGTTTTGAGATATGTCTTATTTAGCTCAGACTCTTCCTTCTCTCATGCTCTCTGTTTTATGCTTTTATTCTACTCCTATTGATCCATACACAACCTTGATCGACTCTTCTACCCTACTATATACACACTCAACTGCAGATGGACTCTTACAAAATGGTCTGCGCACATAGCTGCAGATCCGCGACTCAACAACCTTCTACTATTAGACTTCTCTCTGATCTCTTCTCTATACTTCTAACTATTCTCTAAACCAACTGAACCGACTGAACCCTTATACATAGTGGGTTTTTCCTATTTATCATAAGTTACAAGACCGCACAGGGTCGACTGAGAACAACTCAGTTATTATAGTCACAAGTAGCCTCAAAAATGTCTTTCATACATTTATTACAGGCCATACTGGCCGTAGGCCATAACTAGCCGCAAAAAGCGTCCTTTAGTCTTCCGCTGACTCGAACCCCTACGGTCTTCTTACCTGTCACTTTCCTGCCTTTACTCTTCTACCTGCCAATCTTCCACTAACTCTGGGCCTACTTTCCTTTGTTGTAGCTTTCTCTGTTCTTCACTTCATTTCCATCCTTACCTGCTTTTACTCCACCACGCATCTGCTTTTCCTCTTGTGCTTGCACTTCAGTTTCTTCCTTGTGCTCTATCCTAGCCCAACACATACCGTGGGGGGATTTTTGGTCCAAGCTATAGGAGCAAAAGATAAAAAAAACAACACAGTCACAAGTAAACTTAAATGGGGACATAAGGAAGGAAGTTTTTTTAACTGAAAGGAAGCATACTCCTTCGTTGCAAGGCACTCAATAAGCCCATGACAAAATTTGGGAGAAAATTTGAAAAAAAAATCTTGGATGAATGTTTCCACCTTCTTATGGTTCTTTTCTTGGAGAAAAACTATTAACTTGGGATCAACTTATCCACAAAAGAAAAGAGGGCCATTCTCTTTGTCATCTTTGCATAGAAGTTGAGGAAAAAATGGAGCATTTACTGAACCAATGTTGTTTTGTTGAGAAATTGTGCAACATAGTTGCTACCCTCTTTAGACAAATCAACATGGACAAAAGCAATGTAAGATCCACCTTACCGCAATAGGGAGAGGAAACTTTCAACAACCCTATCTTAAATAGAATGTGGCAATTACTCCCATGATTTATCCTATGGGAAATATGGAAATGATGTAACAGAGGTATATTCAAGGACTCATCATTGACCAACCTCCAAATATGGCATAAGATAATATATGACATAATGGAGACACTCCAACTAAACCAATGGACATAATAGGATTGGAAATGTCATGGAAGAGAAGGAATCATTATGCAGAATTGGAATGTCATCCCCATCAATGCAATCAATAGAAATATTCACAAACATCCGACAAACTCAATTTCAAACAAATAGTATCCTCCTTCAATAGGCTTCAAGAAACTAAATTTTGATGGGGCCTCAAAATGAAACCCTACCCAACAAGATTTGGAGGTGTCATTTGCAATGATAAGGGGGGAATTATCTATATTTATGTAGGCTCTTTGGGAATCAAGGGAAATAATGTGGCAAATCTCTATGCTCTTGAGTATGGGCTTTGCATTGAAGCTAGACAAGGCTTCCAGAATTTTATTATTTAAGGAGGCTCTTAATTAATCATATAGGTGCTCACTAAACATTAGAATAATACACCCATAACCAAACTATCTAATAGCTGGAGGTTGGAGGGGGGATGGAACAATTAGCTTTAGTCTCTCTCAAATTCATGCCGCTCATTCCCTCACATGTGTTATATTTTTATCATTCAAGCTAGCACTATATTAGGATCTTTAACTAAGAGAATAACAAGCACAACAATCAAACATAAGAGATAATGAACACAATGTTTTTCCTCGGGGAAACCATAAATGGAGAAAACCCCGCAACTTCCTCAGAGATAGAATCAACACCAAAAGTAAAACCCCAAAATAGTAAGATGATCTACCGACAGCAGTAGTCTCTTTATTTCTAGCCCCAACAACTTCTTCTCCCTCAGCTATGCGCTACAACTGAGTGTGAGTGAGTGTGTGTTAAATAGAGAGGCTCACTCTCTATTTATAATAATTCCTGACTTGACAATAACTCACTAGGGCCGACTTCTCTAGGAGAGTCTAATAACCCTAGGGCCCTACAACTACGGGGACTTTAACCCTTGAACAATAGGAGGGTTACCCAAAATTACTTGACATGACTTGTTTACATTATTGAATCTCCTGATAGGGACATCGGGGCATGACATGACTCAAATACATTACAGATACTTCCCGGAATAAATATAGGGGTATAAGACATAACATATACAGGTGAATACATTCCGAAGTTACAAATACATCAACACTCCCTCTTAACTAGGAAGGTATTCTCTTGAAACAATTTATCAGCATGGGTCTTCTTCTCTATATCATCTGGATCATCAACGAGTTCTCGTCATCTTCATCTTCAAGTAATCTTCATCTTCAAGTCATCTTCATCTTCAAGTCATATCCATCTTAATCTGGATCATCACTACATCATCATCACTGGATCTGGATCATCACTAGGTCATCATCATGGGTGCTACCTCTTGATTCTTCTTGTCATAGGATGTTCTATAGATCCAACCATTTTTCATGCTGGATGTACATCTACAGAGCCAGTCCTTTTTCATACTAGATGTATCATCACAGAGCTAGTCCTTTTTCATACTAGATGTGGCATCTACACAGAGCCAATCCTTTTTCATAATGGATGTGTCATCATAGAGCTAGTCCTTTTTCATACTAGATGTGGGATCTACACAGAGCCAATCCTTTTTCATACTAGATGTGTCATCACAGAGCTAGTCCTTTTTTATACTAGATGTGGGGTCTACATAGAGCTAGTCCTTTTTCATATTATATGTGTCATCACAGAGCTAGTCCTTTTTCATACTAGATGTGGGATCTACACAGAGCCAGTCCTTTTTCATACTAGATGTGTCATCATAGAGCTAGTCCTTTTTCATACTAGATGTGGGATCTACACAGAGCTAGTCCTTTTTCATACTAGATGTGTCTTCACAGAGCCATCCCTTTTTCATGCTGGATGTGGGATCTACACAGAGCTATTCCTTTTTCATACTAGATGTGTCTTCACAGAGCCATCCCTTTTTCATGCTGGATGTGGGATCTACACAGAGCTATTCCTTTTTCATACTAGATGTGTCTTCACAGAGCCAAACCTTTTTCATGCTAGATGTGGGATCCACACAGAGCTAGTCCTTTTTCATACTAGATGTGTCTTTACAGATCCAGCCCTTTTTCATGCTGGATGTGGGATCTACATAGAGCTAGTCCTTTTTCATACTAGATGTGTCTTCACAGAGCCAACCCTTTTTCATGCTGGATGTGGGATCATCACATACATCTGACAATGGAAGGAACCAGTCCTCTCACCATGTCACAGCTCTTACATATGACCATGGAAGGAACCAATCCTCTCACCATGTCAGAAGGGCACAACACTTACATCTGACCATGGAAGGAACCAATCCTCTCACCATGTCAGAAAGGAACAACACTTACATTTGACCATGGAAGGAACCAATCCTCTCACCATGTCAAAAAGGAACATCACAGACTCATCACTTCCTCTTGGAAGGAACCTCGATCTGGAGAACACCAAGCTTCTCCCTGAAGTATTCAAACTTCACCCTAGCCAATGGCTTAGTCAACACATCAGCTATATGTTTGTCCGTCGCAACATACTGGAGCTTCACTGCTCCTCTCTGCACCATATCCCTGATATAGTGATATTTGATCTCGATATGCTTCGACTTGTCATGGAACACCGGATTCTCCGACAACTTCATGCAACTCTGGTTGTCACAATATATACAAGTAGCATCTAACTGGAGATCAAATAGATCAGACAGTAGCTTCCTCAGCCATACTGCCTCACAACTAGTTGAATAAGTTGTGACATACTTTGCTTCAGCTGTACTTAGTGCCACATAGGATTGCTTCCTGCTAAACCAAGAGATCACACCTGATCCCATATTGAAGCAACACCTTGAAGTGCTCTTCCTATCAATGGCACTACCTGCCCAATCTAAATCAACATAACCCTCCAGGTTAATCTTCTGATCAGCCTTATACTTGAGCCCATAATCAACTGTACCCTTTAGGTACCTCAGAATATGCTTTGTAGAAATCAAGTGAACATGTCTCGGATATGTCAGGAACTAGCTCAAGGTGTTCACGGCAAAGCAAATATCTGGTCTTGTATTTGTGAGGTACATCAAGGACCCAATCATCTGACGATACATCGTGGCATCAACCGACTCAGATGAAGCATCACTCAATAGCTTTAGGTTCGATGCCATAGGTGTGGTTATGGCCTTGTAGTCCATCATCCCAAATATATTCAGGATCTCTACTGCATACTTTCCTTGTTCAAGGAAGATTCCATTCGCATTCTGCCACACCTCCATGCCTAGAAAATAATACATCATACCCAAGTCCTTCATTTCGAACTCGGCAGCAAGCTTTCTCTTTGTATCAGTAATCAATCCATCCATACTTGTTACAAACAGATCATCTACATATAGTAGGAGTATCACTGGATTGCCTTCTTCAACCTTGTAGTAAAGGTTGGAATCTGCTTTACTTTTGGTAAAGCCCAAACTGGATAGAAAGCCATCAATTCTACCGTACCATGTCCTGGGTTCCTGTTTCAAACCGTATATGGCTTTCTTCAACTTACACACATGAGTCTCCCTATCATGTGTCTCAAAACTGAGTGGCTGCTCCACATACACTTCCTCTTCCACTACACCATTCAAGAAAGAAGTCTTGACATCCATTTGGTGTATCTTCCATTTCATCACTGCAGCCAAAGCAAGTACTAATTTGATGGAAGTGTATCTGGCTATAGGTGCAAAAGTTTCTTCATAATCTATTCCTTCTTTCTGGGAGAAGCCACGAGCCACGAATCTTGCTTTATATTTTTCTATGCTGTCATCTGCAGCATGCTTGAACTTGTAGATCCATTTGGAAGTCACCATAGACTTCCCCTTAGGTCTTGGGACAACATTCCAAACATCATTCTTCATGATCGATTGGTACTCTTCGATCATAGCACCCTTCCATTCTTTCTTTTATGTTGCTTCTTCACATTTGGAAGGTTCTTTATCAATGAAATCACATAATAAGGCTACATAACTAGAATAAGATCTGGTTCTTTTCCTTTCTCAGTGTGATTCTTCTGGAGCCCCATATCTTTCTACACCTTGGACAACTTCTTGTACCCAAGCAGGTTTCCTCTTGTGAGGATTATTCTCCTGAGGTGGATCTGCAGGTTCTTGAGGTTCTTCTATTTCTCGATCTTCTTATTGATATTCTTCGTTCATGGTTGTGTCATGAATTCTGGGTGCTTCTGTTTCTTCAGCAGGTCTCTTTCTGGATTTGTTGTAAGATGAGTCTTCATGAAATGTTACATCCCTACTGATGTCGATCTTCTTGAATCCTGGGAAGTATATTCTGTAAGCCTTCGATCTTTCAGAGTATCCCATAAATATACCCTTCCTTCCTGAAGGATCTAACTTTGTCCTCTTTTGTTTTGGAATGTGTATGTACATTGGACAGCTGAATATTCTGAGATGGATGACTTCTGGTTTCATGCCGGAAAAGACTTCTTTAGGTGTCTTATTCTCAAGTACTCTGTGTGTAGTACGGTTCTGTACATACACTACTGTTCTGGCAGCTTCTGCCCATAGATGCATGGGAATATATTGATCATGAAGCATGGCTCTTGCAGCTTCCATGATCATTCTATTCTTCCTTTCTGCAACTCCATTCCGTTGTGGATTATATGGAGTGGTTAACTCCCTCTTAATCCTTGAATCTTTGCATAAGTCTTTGAATTCATTCGATGTGAATTCTGCACCATTATCTGATCAAAAAATCTTGATCTTCCTTTCTGTGTGGTTCTCTATCAAGGATTTGAATTCCTTGAACTTGCCGAATACTTCATCTTTGTTCTTCATAAAGTATATCCATGTATTCTTAGAAAAATCGTCAATGAAAGAAACATAGTAAACATACCCGCTTAATGAACTAGATGACATCAGAGTGGATGATTTCCAAGATTCCTTTTGCCTTGCTCTCGCTACTTGGAAATGTATTCTTTGTGTTCTTTCCTTTTGCACATCCTTTGCAGACACCATCATGTTTTGTTTGCATTTCTGGAAGACCTTCAACAACTTTGCTTGCAAGTGGTAGTGCCCTGTAATGCACATGTGCAAGCCTTCTATGCCAAAGTTCATCTGGTTCTAATGAGTCATGAACCAAAGATTTTTCTAGTTGGCCCTTCAATTTGTATAGACCTCCTTCTTGTTCCCCAATCACTACTGTGTTAGAATTTCATCATTAAGCTAGCATTATATTAGGATCTTTAACAAAGAGAATAACAAGCACAGCAATCAAACACAAGAGACAATGAACACAGTGTTTATCCTCGGGGAAACCATAAATGGTGAAAACCCTGCAACTTCCTCAGAGATAGAATCAACACGAAAATTAAAACCCGAAAACATAAAGATAATCTCCACAGCTTCTGTCTCTCTCTCTCTCACACTGAGAGAGCTTCTCCTCTCTCACTCATGTGCCCCAATGAGTGAGTGTGTGTTGTAAATAGAGAGTCTCACTCTCTATTTATATTCTTTCGTTCACTTGAAACCCACTCCAACATGTCAGCTTCACTTAACAATTACTTATTAGAGCCGACATCTCTAGAAGTGTCTAATAACCCTAGTGCCCCACAACTTGTGGGGAATTTGCCTCCTTCGACCAACAATGAGGTTTATCCTTAACACAATGGTGGGGACTATTGCCTCAACTTACAATGACTCACTTAGGTTCGACTTCTCTAGGATAGTCTAATAACCCAAGGGCCCCACAACTGCGGGGACTTTAATCCTTGACCAATAGGAGAGTTACCCACAATGACTTGACATGACTTATTACATTATAGAAACTTCCCGGAATAAACATCGGGGTATGACATGACTCAAATACATTACAGACACATCCCAGAATAAACATCAGGGTACAATCCATAAGATATATAGATGAATACATTCCGAAGTTACAAATACATCAACACTCCCTCTTAACTAGGAAGGTATTCTTTCGACACAATTTTCAGCACAAGTCTTCTTCTCTGTATCTTCTGTATCATCATCGAGTCCTTGTCATCTTCAAGTCATCTTAATCTTCAAGTCATTAGATCTAGATCATCACTGGATCTAGATCATCACTCGATTTGGATCATCTTCACTGGATCTAGATCATCATCACTCGATTTGGATCATCTATGGGACATCATCACTGGATCTGGATCATCATCACTGGATCTTCATCACGGGTGCTATCTCTTGATTCTTCTCATCATAGGAACCTATATAGAGCTAGTCCTTTTTCATACTGGATGTATCATCACAGAGCTAGTCCTTTGTCATACTAGATGTGGCATCACAGAGCTAGTCCTTTTTCATACTAGATGTGGCATCACAGAGCTGGTCCTTTTTCATACCAGATGTGGAACCTACTCAGAGCTGGTCCTTTTTCATACCAGATGTGGAACCTACTCAGAGCTAGTCCTTTTTCATACTAGATGAGTCTTCACAGAGCTAGTCCTTTTTCATACTAGATGAGTCTTCACAGAGCTAGTCCTTTTTCATACTAGATGTGGCATCATAGAGCTGGTCCTTTTTCATACCAGATGTAGGACCTACTCAGAGCTAGTCCTTTTTCATACTAGATGAGTCTTCACAGAGCTAGTCCTTTTTCATACTAGATGTGGCATCACAGAGCTGGTCCTTTTTCATACCAAATGTGGGACCTACTCAGATCTAGTCCTTTTTCATACTAGATGAGTCTTCACAGAGCTAGTCCTTTTTCATACTAGACGTGGCACACACTCATAGCTAGTCCTTTTTCATACTAGATGAGTCTTCACAGAGCCAGACCTTTTTCATGCTGGATGTGGCATCCACATAGAGCTAGTCCTTTTTTGTACTAGATGTGTCTTCACAGAGCCAACCCTTTTTCATGTTGGATGTGGCATCCACATACACCCGACAATGGAAGGAACCAATCCTCTCACCATGTCATAGCTCTTACATCCGACCATGCAAGGAACCAATCCTCTCACCATGTTGGAAGGGCACAACACTTACATCTGACCATGGAAGGAACCAATCCTCTCACCATGTCAGAAGGGCTCACAAAATCATCAATTCCCTTTGGAGGGAACCCCGATCTGGAGAACACCAAGCTTCTCCCTGAGATACTCAAACTTCACTCTGGCAATTTCTAGCATAGAATCACATCAGGGCTGATTACATCCTAGGATAACTTGCGAGCTTTGCCAGGACCGATTACATTCGAGGACAACCTACATGACCGTTTACATCTGAGCAACCTACGAGCTTCACCAGGATTTATGCTCAGACAACCTGTCTCACCAGCTATGCTAGAACTCCCTCTTTTGAGAGATCTCAATTTGTATCATAAACTGGAGCTTCACTACTCCTCTCTGTATCATACCAAAAATTCAAGTTAGATCAAGCAAATCAAATAGTAGTTTTCAAAGGAAACATACTACCTCCCAAATAACAAGTGGCAACATCTTTTGCCTCGGCTGTACTCAGCGCCATGCAGGACTCCATCCTGCCAACCAAGAGATCACATATGATCTCATACTGAAGAAGCACCCCAAAGTGCTCTTCCTATGAATGGCATTGCCCAATATGAATCCGTATAACCTTCTAGGTTAATCTTCAGATTCATATCATACTTGCAACCATCAAGTGAACATGTCTTAATGTGTTCACAAAAAAGCAAGTATCTGGTCTCGTATCCATCAGGTACATCAATGAACAAATCATCTGACGATACATCGTGGCATCAACCGACTCTGATGAGGCAACACTCAATAGCTTCAGGTTCGATGCCATAGGTGTGGTCATGTAGTCTATCATCCTGAACCTCTTCAGGATCTCTACTGCATACTTCCCTTGTCCACACCTCCATGCCTAGAACATAGTGCATCGACACATAACAGGAGCATCATTGGTCTTCCTCCTTCAACCTTGATGCAAAGGTTAGAATCCACTTTACTCTCAATAAAGCCTAGAGTCATCAGTAATCTGTCCATCCTGTCGCACCATGTCGAACCTTAGGATCTTCTGCAGTCACTCCCTCTGTCTTCCCTACTCTATGCACTGAAACATTTTGTATCAGAGTGACAAGTAGCTTCCTATGCTACTAATCTTCCATGTATCCATCTAGGATCTCTGGATACCAAGATCCTCTATCTTGAACCTTTTCAAAAGTTCTTCTTGCACCCATCTGTGAGCTTGTCATCCTCTATCAACCTTGTAGCACAGGTTCAGATCTTCATCAAGCTCCTCATGTATGTGTTATGCCATGGGTGTCTTTTGAGCTCGTACAAGGACTTCTTTCATTTTCACACATGATTCTGCCTGTCATGTGACTTCACTTCCAATGGCTGCAAATGTCTCTTCGTAGTTTATCCCTTCGTTTCGTGAGAAGCCTCGTGTTACGAATCTTGCCTTGTATCCCATGATGTTTCCATCTACTGCATGATGGAACTATGAACTTTCCTTCATGTATCGATACTGCATTCACGATATCATTCTTCTTGAACTAATCTTCCCTTTGTTCTTGGAAGGTTCTGCATCAATGATGTCGTTGCATTCGTCATATTATTTTTCATTTTGAAATGTCGTCACTTGTTCTTCAGAACAAGTCTCATCCTTCTTTGCTTGTAGCCGATTATGTATGCGATCTTTCCTACAAGTCAAATGAATTTGTATGGTTAGAAACATTTCATAAGGAATATTCATACTGGAAAATTCTTATGCATAAATATATTAAATGCAACTACTTCAGCCAATACAACATCCATCCATATCTCACAGAAACTTTTCTAGATGCCTTCCATCTCTACTAGGACAACATTGAGATTGTGCACTAATCAAATATGTCAGCAAAAAGGTTTCATTCTAGATAAGTAGCAATGGAGAGTTGTATAGCACCATGAGCTACTTACCCATCACATGCATATTAGTAGTATACTGTCATTAATGCAAACATTCTATCATGCATACTAAATTAACTGAATATAAACAAATGCATAACAAAACAATATCATGAAATGATAATTGAATACTTATCTTTATTTGTTTAGTGGTTAGACTCCTTCTTGAGCCTTCAGATTCATCATCTTCTTTATTCATAATAGAATCGTTTCTCATCCAAATGCTAAGATGGATAAGAGGTTCTTCAAGAGTTGAGATCTTCATATTCCTCATCTCTTGAGGGATCTTCTTTGGATGGTGAGAGCTTGATCTTCAGTTGCTCCCATCTTCTTTTCTCTTATTATTAGTTGAGCTTCTTCTTGTATGTGCTCTTCTCAGAGTTTGTTGAAAGTAATCACTTTCTTCTAGAACACATTCTTCATATGAATGAATCCCATGATCCTGGGAGGCCATTCAAGGTGGTTATCACCAATTCTTCATTCTTTACTTCTTCTTTTACTGCTTCGAGTTGTTCTTTGATTTGAGAGATGACTGTATGGTCTCTGCATTCTGGATCTTCACATTCTTCAACTGGTTTCTTAGGGTCATATTCTGATTTATGTTCTTCCCTTAAAATATCTTGGTCAAGGAATCAAACATCTTCGGTGTCTTTAGGGAAGACACTTGTGGTACAAGTTGATCCGTGATTGAATCAACAATGATCTTCTTGGCCTTGACCAAGTTCTTCTAGTGTAAGGCTTTTAGCCTCATCCCCCTCTGAAACTAGAACCTCTCTACTCATGTAGGTGTCCAATTCATTTTCTTCAGAGAGATCAAATACTTCCATGCTTGGAATTTTTCAACTTTACCAAGCTTATCATCAAGCTGATGTGATAGATCACTTTGCAATGAGAACCTCAAATGCAAATAGCAAAAGATTAGATCTTACCGATTTGAGGTGTCCGTCCTGGTTCCGGAGCTGGCTGATCTAGGGTTTGTCAGAGAAACCCTAATTTTCAAAACTTGGAATCTTTTATATCTGATTGGATAGAAATATAGATCTCTTCAAATGGAGCTGTCCAATGTACTCCTTTTCTGAAACAGTGGAGGGAAGCCCTAGTTTTCCAATTTCTCCTGCAGAAATCCTTGTTACTGTTTCTATAGTATCTCTGAAATTAATGCTCCTGTATGTTTGAACCTTCGTACTGAGGTAGCCTCACATGTCCCTGATCCAACACCATAGGTTTAATTAGAATTGGTTTCACCAATTGGGACTTATGATTTTTTTCCCAAGGTGACCTGTTACCGGACGTTTCAGAACAATGAAGTTGTGCGGACTGCCACATGTCACTGGTTCATCGTCTGAGTCTGAAACTCGGACCAATGAAAGTAAAGTCTGTTCCATTTCTGGAAAATCTTTAGGAATTTCATTTGGAACTTTGTAGCCCAAGATATAGCAATTCTCCCCAGGTGTCCTGTTTATCGATGAATTCTGGAAGAGGTTGGAACCCTAACTTGGAGGGATCATATCTCCCAGAATATAGTGAATCTGAGGCTGAATTGTGGACGCAGTGTAAATCAGGATTTTATATTCGGCCTCTGCAATTTTCAGCTCCTAATATTTCACCAATCTCGGGATATAGCAAATTTACCAAAACTTAGTAGTTTTAGTATTTAGGGTTTTTCTAGCTCGGGGTCAAACTAGGGTTTGAATTTCCCAGAGTTTCACCCAACCAAAAATCTTGATCCAGGTCTCTAAAATTTGATTTTGATGAGGCGAAAAATCCTATCCCGGGCTCACTCAAAAATTCCTCTTCCGTAGAAAGCCCTAATTTTCCATACCAAAACTAAAAATGCTGAGAATCGAATTCCGCTTCGACAGAAAGATGCGCCCTTTAATGAAGAGTCAGCCTAGAATACGTTTGCTGATGGATTGTGGAGAGAGACCCAAAAATTAAGAAGCCTTAGCTTCTGCAGCTGCACAATGTCTTCTTCTCAGGTTAGCTCTGATACCATGTTAGATTTTCATCATTAAGCTAGCATTATATTAGGATCTTTAATTGAGAGAATAACAAGCACATCAATCAAACAAAAGAGACAATGAACATGGTGTTTATCCTCGACGAAACCATAAATGGTGAAAAACCCGCAACTTCTTCAGAGATAGAATCAGCAACAAAAGTAAAACCCAAAAACATAGATATGATCTCCACAGCTTCTGTCTCTCTCTCTCACACTGAGAGAGCTTCTCCTCTCTCACTCATGCGCCCCAATGAGTGAGTGTGTGTTGTAAATAGAGAGTCTCACTCTCTATTTATATTCTTTCATTCACTTGAAATCCACTCCAACATGTCGGCTTCACTTAACAATTACTTACTAGAGCCGACATCTCTAGGAGTGTCTAATAACCCTAGTGCCCCACAACTTGTGGGGAATTTGCCTCCTCCGACCAACAAGGAGGTTTATCCTTAACACAATGGTGGGGATTATTTCCCTAACTTATAATGACTCACCTAGGGTCGACTTCTCTAAGATAGTATAATAACCCAAGGGCCCCACAACTGTGGGGAACTTAGCCCTTGACCAATAGGAGGGTTACCCACAATGACTTGACATGACTTATTACATTATAGAAACTTCTCGGAATAAACATCGGGGTATGACATGACTCAAATACATTACAAACACATCCCATAATAAACATTGGGGTACAATACATAAGATATACGAATGAATGCATTCCGAAGTTACAAATACATCAACATATTGCATCATCAAAAATCTTTCCATTTGGCCACATAAGAACTTGGCCATCTACAAAAGCAACCCTCATTCCTTTTGCATCCAATGCAGATATGGAGAGGAGGTTCTTCTTTAGTCCTGGTACAAACAATACATTTTTCATCTTCATTGACTTTCCAAAGTCTAGCTTATAGGAGGATTCACCACTACCTTTTATTGGATACTGGTAGTCATCCCCAAGTTTCACCTTGTGAGGTGACTCATGTTCAGATAGTTTCACAAATGATTATTTGAATCCTGTCATATGTTTGGAAGCACCATTGTCTATAAGCCAATCATTGCTTCCATGTGAGATAGTTCCCATGAGAGTGGAGATCAGCACATATTCTTCATCACTTGAAGAATCACCACTTTCTTGTCTGATTCTCTTTGTGGAAGGTTCATCATCCTCTGCAACATGAGCATGATGTCTTCTCTTATTTCCCCTTGTCTTCTTTGAGTTCCCTTTGTTAAGGTAGTATTTGGATATGTGTCCTTTCTCATCACATGTGTAACATCTAATAGTAGACATATCTCTTCTAGAGCGTGAATTCTTACGTTTGGAGTGATGATGGTCCCTTCTGGTTTTCTTGGTGTGGACCGTGAGAGCTTGATCTTCACTTCCCATCTTTTCTTCTCGAGCTGCTATCCGAGCTTCTTCTTGAGAGCATTCTTCCCATAGTCTGCTGAACTTGACTAGCTTCTTTCTGGCATAGATCCCTTGAATGAAAGAGTCCCATGCCCTAGGAAGACCATTCAAGGGGGTCATCACAATCTCTACATTCTCCACTTCTTCATCTACTGCTTCCAGTTGTTCCTTGATCTTAGAGACCCTTGTAAAGTAAGACTGGATGGTCTCTGTATTCTGGATCTTTACATTCTTCAGTTGTTTTCTCAGAGTGATCTTCTGGTTTATATTCTTCCCTTCAAACAGTTTGGTCAAAGCATCAAACACAGCTTTAGGTGCCTTTAGGGAGGACACCTATGGTATGAGGTGATCCTTGATTGAATCAGCCATAATCCTCTTAGCCATGCCCAACTTATTCTCATGTAAGGCCTTAGCCTCATCTCCCTATGGAATTGGAACCTCGTCATTGATATAGGAGTCCAACTCATTTTCTTCCAGGACCAGGGAGATCCTATACTTCTAGGCTTGGAAGTTATTAACTCCCTCAAGCTTTTCATCAAGATTGGTATGATGAGATATCTTAACTAAGAACCTCAAATGGAAATACAAAATATTTAGATCTTACCAGGTCAAGATGTCAGATCTAGATCTGGAGCTGAATTTCTGTAGTGTTGGTTCAGGAGCAGATTAGGGTTTTTCTTTCCTGGAGTTCTGTCCAATCAAAAAAATTGATCTTGATCTCTAAACTTTGATTTTGAGGAGGAGATCAATCCAGGCCCGGGCTCACTCAAAAATTCCACTTATGTGGAAAGCCCTAATTTTCAGCAGTAGTGTTGAGCAAAAAACTGAAAATGCTTAGAATCAGATTCTGCTTCGACAGAAAGAAGCGTCCTGGAGAGGAGAGTCAGCCCAACCTTCTTTTGCTGAAAATCTATGGAGAGAGATCCAAAAAGTAGGAAGCCATAGTTTCCGCATCTGCACAGTGTCTTGTTCTTAGGTTAGCTCTGATACCATGTTAGATTTTTATCATTCAAGCTAGCATTATATTAGGATCTTTAACTGAGAGAATAACAAGCGCAACAATCAAACACAAGAGACAATGAACACAGTGTTTTTCCTCGGGGAAACCATAAATGGAGAAAACCCCGTAACTTCCTCATAGATAGAATCAACACCAAAAGTAAAACCCCAAAACAGTAAGATGATCTCCCGACAACAGTAGTCTCTTTCTTTCTAGCCCCAACAACTTCTTCTCCTTCAGCTATGCGCTACAACTGAGTGTGAGTGAGTGTGTGTTAAATAGAGAGGCTCACTCTCTATTTATACTAATTCTTGACTTGACAATAAATCACTAGGGCCGACTTCTCTAGGAGAGTTTAATAACCCTAGGGCCCCGCAACTGCGGGGACTTTAACCCTTGAACAATAGGAGGGTTACCCACAATGAATTGACATGCCTTGTTTACATTATTGAATCTCCCGATAGGAACATCGAGGCATGACATGACTCAAATACATTACAGATAATTCCCGAAATAAACATCAGGGCACAAGATATAACATATACAGGTGAATACATTTCGAAGTTACAAATACATCAACAACATGTGCACATAATGACTAACGGAGTGGTTGATCGCTTATCGAACAAAGGGATTAGTTGCAATCAGAGTGTTGTAGACAAGAAATGGAGCGCACAATTTGGCTTACTATTAATCATTGATTGTTTACATCTAGATAAGAAAGAGTGTCCTTCCCTAAATGGAGTGCTAGCGTGGGATCAAATCAAGGATGACACCGATGGCCACCAAGAAAATACACATGAGGCTCCAAGTGGAGCCTATAGTAATGACATTTGGAATGCCTACATTAACATGCTTGATAATGCATGCCAATAAGGAATTATGAGACTAGGATGAGGCCCTGGTACAAAGTATCTCAAAGACATTATGTTAACGTGGATGAAGTTCACAAGTATGATGTTTGGTGCATTTGGTGTGATGTGAGAATGAAATTTGTAAGTCTTCCACCAAAGGAAACAATAAAAATACAGGCAGGAGGGTACACCATTGTCTTGGTGTTATTTTCCATTCTCTTCAAGTGATTTCCATGCGCTATTGCTTCACAATGGCCCTAAGATGGGTATGTACCTGCCTTATTCTATATGTTATTCCATTGCAATTTTTCTCATGGTTAGGGTTCATTGGGTTCAACCCTACCTCCTAGTTTTCCCCGTCCCTATTCAATAGTTGACACCTTCTCTTTCCAATCTTACGATGGTCTCTCCTATCTTGGAACTATTCCTGCATTTGTGGTATCTTAGTATTCCCTAGTTGAATTTTTTAATCCTTCCCTCCCTTTTCCCGGTATGCATGGAAAGCAGAGGCACAGGAAAACACATACACTGAGGTAGGGGGAGCTTCTTACCCCCATGTTAAACATGAGGTGAAAATTGTGTATTGGCATCAAGTTCCTAAACATATCCAACGGGAAATTGCATAAGCTAAGGAAGAGGTGAATTTGGACAGGGACTGCATCAAATATGAGGTGTAGAAAGATATCTAGAATTGAATCCTTGATGTTGGCACATCCTACACTCAATAAACAAAATATTTTAAAACAAATACTCTATACTAGAAAATGAAGGCATTAATGGGAAAGGTGTTGTGTCACGACCCCAATACCTTAATTGAACCATTAGGGTCGTGAAACACTCAAATTTACCATCGAATATACTCCATAGACCTGGTACCTTAATTGAACCATTGGGGATATAAAACACTCAAATTTACCATCAAAGATACTCCATATATTTCATTTTTTTTTCCCATTGTATAAAAATAGTAATTACAAAGAAAACTAGATATATGCATTGATTACTTGTAATTCAAATAAGCATATATGAAAATATTACAAACAAATATACGTGAATGCATCCATATAAATTCAATTATTTCAAGAAAAACATTCAACACATAATTGTAACTCCATTAATCACATATCAAATATAATATTGTGCACACTTATACTCATTCCATAGATTATAAATACAACATATATAAACACCAATGAATACTTATATGTAAATGCAACTTACTTCCTAAAAACCAACAACGTTCCATCCGGCCATAGGCTCTATCAAGCTATATCTTTCTTTGATAGAACCGCCCCCGAGCTAGGGCTATTCATCCATAAGAAGTTTCTAGTTCTTTCTCTATGGCTATCCTAGTCCTCTAGCACCCCTTTCCCTTAAGCATGTTAACCCAAGGAACGAGGCTCCATTCTCTGAGCTAACAATCCCTTGGCATACCATAATTCTCTTTGAGGGATCTCACGCAGGTGGATAAGAACTCTTTGCGCCAAGACCCCAAAGGATTATATTGTTCTCTATATAAATCTAGTCTATAATATGGTTCGTCGTGGTATGGTGAGGGTGGTATCACATACGTGATTCCCTTCCAACATTCAATGCTAGTTCTGTTCTTAACATAGGTTGGTTCACTTCTGATCATAGAGACTGGCTCCATCCTAGGAGAGTGGATCCTTTGAGTGGACTTAGTTCTCATAATTATAGGCATATTAATGAATAACCAAGTGGCACCAAGGGTGGTGATAGCTAGCCATGTGGCATGCATGCATTGGGACACCTTTTTCTCGTTCTTGTGGACTGTTATTGTAATGTCCCTCCCAAGTCACATATTAATGTTGTGTGTCCCAACCCCTAGTGGTTCTAGCTAGGAGGGGTTATTTATAAAATAATAATAATCATGCATATGCAAATGCTAGACTAGGATGCAATTTCTGAATTTTAATTCATAATTTTGATATTTTAATAAATTTTATGTCAAAGTAATGCCTAGGTGACAAGGAGGGCTCATGAGGCCAAGTGGACTATGAGTTGGAAATCATAAATTGAAACATTAGAGAAAATCAAGAAAATTCTAAAAAGAAATCAAGCAAAAAGATAGAATCTCTCCAAATCAATCAGAAGAGAAAATCCAGGACAAAGAAAGCAACTGCAAAAATGTTGTTAGGACCAAAATAATGAAACTTTTGGAAGATGCAGTTTATAAAAGAGAAAGAGGCAACTTAGTAAAAAAGGCAGGAGGGGGAAGTTTCTAAAAGGACTAAGGCATGTCATCCATGTTTCTAAACCCAATGCCAACCTATCAAGAACTAACCAATAAATGGGAAAACGACACCTAACAAATTAAATTAACCTAAAGAGGTTGGACTTCCCAAGAGAGGAACATTATTTAAAATTTTCTATTTTAATTTTAACTTGGAAGAATAAACAAGTGTGGGGAATTGAGTGATTGAGGTGTCTGAGAAATGTTAGGAAGGTGGTGGAGTAAGCTAGAAGGATTCTGGAGGAGGAAAAATTATTTATGAGAGTTTTACGGGACTAGGAGGGAGAGTTTTGATTTTGGAGAATATGACTAAGTAATTTATGAGAAAGGAGGAAATTACTGATGAGGGGGTTGACTCGAGTATTTGAGGAGGTGGGAAACTAAAAGGAGGGGGAAAATGCATCATGGATTGAATAATTTTTGGAAATAAGGAAAGATGCTATTTGGATTATCGAATCGTGGGATCGGGGGCTAGGAAATCTACTGGTGGGATTGGGGGCTAGGAAATCTGCTGATTTCCTAGGGCCAACACAATAGGCTGGTTGGAACAATGGTTCATCTATTTTGATTGCTAAGGTTTGGTGAAGAGAAGCTACGAGAACCTAAGGAATCCTACTACAATCTATGGAAAACTAGGTATTCTATTTATTTAAATTCCTCAGTTTCAGTACTGAACATCGAAGGATCTTTCACACCATGCCCTCTTCAATGCCATTTCTTGTACAAAGAAACGTTGGGAGAGATTTACTGTGCGTAAATTGAAACATTTTTGTAATTAAAAATTGAAACGCCTTATTGATCCTTTAGCTCAAGAAATGCAAAGGTTAACCCCGCTTAACCTTTTGCTCCCCCCTATGTGGCAAGAAACTTTGTTTAGAGATTAAACTAAATGTTTGATGAGAAAAATGACCTCTAAATGCCTATTCAATCAGATCCCTCCAATTAATGTGCTCAAATATCTAATTGATATCAAATACATATCAAACCTAGTTCGTCGATCACTAATTAGTGATTAAAAAAGGTCGTAATTTCCCTCTAGCTACAATTTTGATTGATTTCGCCTATCGACGAACCACTCTAAGAAATGTCATATACACTAAGATAAGAACAAGTATTTATGAAATCTCATATGGACCACTCTCATTATTTAAGGAAAACTCATCGTCAATTGATTTTCAGTGGAAATATTAATTACTCATTTATCCTCATATCATCTTAGCGGACTCTGTCAGAGTTAGTAGATGGTCAGTTTCTGTTAGTCTCTCTGAAATGATGAAGAGTTCACGTCTCTCATATATAAAGTAGTCGAATTAAATATCTGAAGATAAGTTTCTAGGTAGATAGTTATTATAGTCTTTAATGTAAGTCGGTAGCTTCCAAGAGAAGCAAATTTTAATCTATGTATATGTAGAAGAACAAAAAATGAAAACTAGTGAGAAGAGAAGAGAGAAACATATAAGTGTGCGGAGAAAGGAGAAGAAGAAAAAAAAACTCTATGGAGAGTTCAAGTGCTCAAGCTATGTGTTTTTGAAAAGTGTTGAGGGCTGAAGCTCTGTAAAAGGTGAAACATTCGTGGGTGCATCCATGGAGGTGGGTTACAATTTTTGGCAATGCAATTTCAGCAAAAAGCAAAAAATGCACCCTCGATCAAGGTCTTGATACCTCGATCGAGGGTTTAACAAGCACTCGATCGAGGATTTTTATAACCCTCGATCGAGCTAGCGGTAAACCCTCGATTGAGGTATTGATATCTCAATTGAGGGTTTACCACTAGCTCAATTGAGGGTTAAATAAATCCTCTATTGAGCTTCAGACTTCGATCGAGGTTCCTGGATTTTTATAAAATTGTAATTTTTATAAAATGCTACTGGATTTTTATAAAATTGTAATTGAAATTTGTTATTTATTTAAAATTTAATTTTTTGTTTTATATATATTTTGTCAACCGGTAGCGTTTATGCTGCCAATTTAATTTTTAAATGTGTGCCCGATAAGCAGAAATGCTACCGAATTTTTTTCAATCCTCAGAGAATACACAGAGGATTGAAAAAATTCAAATTTGTTAAATTTAAAATTAAACTTTATAGTTTGTATAAATGTTTCTATCAATAGGCAACGTTTATGTTGCCGATTTAATTTTGAAATGTGTGTCGGGCAAGTAGAAATGCTGCCTAATTTTTTTCAATCCTCCGAGAATACACGGAGGATTGGAAAAAATCCAAACCCTAGACACGAGACAATCATGAACCTTAAATCGACGTATACATTTATCTAAACACCCTTATATTCTACTTTAAATATTTTGATATATATATATATATATATATATATATATAATTAATTATAATTATAATTAAAATATTCTATTAATTCATATTTATATTCTTTATAAATATTTTTTCATAATAAAATATGATAGGTATGTTTTGACTTATTAGTTGAGATATTTTGATTTTAGTTTATTGAAAAGTGTACTTATGTATTTTAGTTTTTTTTGAAGCTCAAACAAAAGTATGATGAAAATGTGGATCTTCATTTTTTTGTTTTTTTAAGGAAAAAAATATTAATAAAAAAGTGTGTAAATTTGAAAAACAAATCAAATTAAAAAAATTAATAGAAATTCATGATTTAGTTTTTTTTTAAAGAATATCAAATTAAAAAATTAATAGAAATCCATAATTTAAGGTAAAATTATATTTTTGATATTTTATAGAAAAAATATATAGATTTATATTCAACATTTTGAAAATTATAAATTATAAATTTAGAATATTTTAAAATAATAGTAAAATATATTACTAATAAAATATATAAACTTATACATTAAATTATGGAAAACTGGAATTGCAATTTAATTTTTAAAAAATGGATGATGGTAGAATTTACATAATTATAATTTTAAAAATCTAAAATTATATATTTTTTAAATGTTTATGAAATAGTTAATGAAATATATAAATTTAAATTTTATATTTTAGAAAATTAAATTAATAGTTTAAAGATTTTTCTAAAAAAAAAGAAATTATTAATAAAATATATAAGTTTTGGTTTGAATTTATAGAGAAGTGGAACTATATCTTTTTGTTTTAAGGAAACTCAAATCTAAGTATTGTGGTTTTTCTTGTATTTCAACAGAAAAAATAAAAATAAATAAAAACAAAAACTAAATAAAACATGAAACTTGTTATTCAAGTGTGAATCAAAGTTACCTAGGACAATATCAGAGAATCAGGCTAGCCTCTTGTAACAAACATAGATTCCACCAAGAACAATCCATAAGCAACCAACATTCCCTATGTAGACCAAAATAAGACTAAAGCACATGGCTTGACTGACTTGTACCTAGTGGAAAAAAATCGACATGTTGAACATATTGTTGTATCTTTTCATAATATCCTTGATGGAATGGTTGACTTGTACCTAGTGGAAAAAATGACATCGACATAAATTATGTGTATAGGTAAAGTTTAAAAAAATTTGAAATGAAAAGTTAGAGACTGTTACTGGATTGGGATGAAAAGTTAGAGCTTCGAACTAAGCGAAAACCATGAGTCCCAATAACACTTTTGCATTCACACACATGACATGAATGATCAAGCTCAACTATCTGTGAAAAAAACCTTTGCATGTGTCATTTCCTTATTGATTGTGCTCACACTCATGATCTCTTTCCCATTATTAATGTGCAACATGTGATGATATATTAATCATCTCAAATCTACATCTTTACTATTGACATATTTATCATTTATCTTATATTGTATGCTGATTACATTTATTATGCCTTATTTCATGTAGATGCATCTCTACAACGGGGTTCTTCGGTTCGCCGAAGGCAGAGCACTGGAATATCTGTGGCCATTCCTCGCCCCAGAGGTCGGTAGANTTTGAGTTATCAGTACCTTTAATTTATATTGATTTCAAATTCACCTATAGTTAATGTATGTATTTTGACTGACATTTTTGTTTTCATCTAATTTTTCAGGTGCTACACAACAAGGCCTAGACCCTCCTGAGGAAGCACCATGGGAGGATGAGATCACATGTATCACACTCCAAGACATTACCAGTGAGTGTGAGTGTTTGCGGTTTAATGTCCGCTCCATTCTAGACCACTCTCCTGCATCATGTTCGATGTGGATGATGTTAGAGGCAGTATACAATCTACCGAAGGTCTACAGGTCCATTGGACCAATGAGTTCTCTTTGGGCCTCTGCATGTCAGAGAGTAAGGGACACAGTGATGGGTCATGGTAACTGGGCCGCAGTGAGAGATGCAACAACTAGCCATGATGTGAAGGGAACATTATTTGATATCCCTCATGACTGCGCCTCTTGTCAACTGCTTAGACTCAAGGAATTTAAGCTAGAGGCTGTAGTTCCTTATGTATATGACAGGTTCATTGGAGTGTTGGGCATGTTTCCCCACCATGAATAGGTCCCACTATACTTTGCAAAACATATATATGCAGTGTTTGTCCTGGAGATGCACCCATATTACACCAGCACACCCTCGAGCTTCTATGGTGCTGGTGGGGGACGCAGTCATGTGCATCCTCAGGCTAGGAGAGACCCTGGAGCTCAGCTAGAGCCAGGGCCTTTGGTAGGCCGCCCTAGCAAGACCATTCTTAGGACATATGATGTAGCTGATTCATCTCAGCTAGCGACTGAGGAGCGTAGTGCATTGGCATAGGAAACATGCATGACGATGCATGGTACCATGATGGCTGTGCAGGAAGAGAGACGTAGAGCACCCACTGCACCTGTAGAGCCTGAGTTACAGTGGGTGGTCGATGATGTTCTCAACATTCTTGATCACGACATAGTGCTACAGTATGCTATCATGGGTCACGATGCATATTTTGTATTGCATCATAGATGCAGGCCTCAACTGATGGGACAGGTATATCTTTATTGTCATCATTTGATTGTCATGATTGTAATGTATCCTCAAATGAATAATTTTTTTAACTAATAATTTTCTTTGTGTTAGACCTCCATGCAGGAGCCCGGTTTCATGGAGGTCCTGTTTGGTAGTGATGCATCTGTTCGAGGTCCCGCTGCAGTTCCGTTCGCCCATGTCGATGAGGTATGTGTTAACTGTCATCCTAAATTTGAATTTCTAAATGAGTCAATTGTTGAACACGTAATATTTTGGTTTGTTCTAACTTTCATCATTTATCTTGTTCATATTGTACATGATAGAGGCAAGGACATTGCACATGATTCTACACAGCCCTGCTTGAGTCCTACTCATGACACGCCAATCGACGAGGTACTAGATTATAATTTACATGTTCAAATTGTAATTCTAAAGTTCAAATTGTAATTCATTAATATAACTATTTTCATGTCATGGAAATAGATGCAGACACAGGCAGTTGTAGATGAGGGCGTTGAAGTCGTCGTGATGTTTACGGATGAGTGGGTTGCTGCTCATCGGCTGGATCTTAATGAAGGCTTGTATCGACAGATACCCAACCTCCCAAACCTAACACTCAACTCAAGCGAGGTGAGTTAATAGATCTGTGTTTCATATATATATTTATTTTTTTGTCACATTCTACATGTAATTTAAATATGTGGTATGTATCTGACTTGTAGAGTTCACGGTTTTAAATTTTGCAGTTCTCAGACTCGGGCAATTTTCTTTGTGATGTGCATGCAAAAAGCCAAGGTCATAGTGCAGCTGGCGGTAGTGTCCATGATGGTCAATCTCTCGATCAATGGCATAGGATTGATCCGTAGACTGTTATTTGTGGACGTTATTATTTTGGACTTTATTATTTTGTACTTTATGATTATATATATATATATATATATATATGGACTTATTTTTAACATGATGGTTTGTTAAATGTTTTAATTATTTGCAGTTATAGTTTAAAGTTATTTATGTTTTACAATCTTAATGTTAATTTTAACAATCATTAATGTTTTACAATCTTACGAAATTGTACAATTTTGCAATTTAATAAATTACAAGTTTACAATGTTTACAAAGTTTACAAGTTTACATGTTTGCAAAATTGTTAATCGAACGCAACTTACAATTTTTAACATAACTTGCAATTAAAATGTTACAAAATTTACAACTTTACAATGTAAGATCTACTATGTGCAAATTACAACTACAATGTAAAATTTGATTTGATTTACAAAAAAATTTACAACTACAATTTTAAATTTGGTTTCATTTGTAAAAATAATTACAAGTTTGCAAAATTGTCAATCAAATGAAACTTACAATTTAACATAACTTGCAATTAATATCAATTGCAATTAGTATATTTAATGAGGACGCAATAAATGTATGTGTTTTTTTTTGGATTGCATATCACTAACAATTTACAAGTTTACAATTTACAACTTGTCTACAATGTAACATGTAATTTATAACATTGTTGGTATTCCTAGATATAGGTCTTCATGCACATCATAGTATATGTAAATGCACATACTCTCATATATAAGTTTACAAAAATTACATTTAAATACAAATGATATATTTCAGAAGAAATTTTGATTTGATACATTTCAAAAGCATGTCAACTATGTCAATGTATCAAAAGTGGCATATAACTTTCATTCATCCGGCCAATGGGTTATAGGAATGCACGTCTCCATAATACAATCATGGTCAGCTACTGACATCTTCCATCTCTTTGGTTCACCCCTCTTCACCTTGATTTCAATGAGATGTATCTGAGATTCCACCACCAAATGACTGTACTGACAAGATATATGTTCAGGCATGAAATCTCTGTAAATAATGTAGTCACCTTGTCTTCTCACTTTTCAAAAAAGTGGCCCATCACAACTAGGTCACGAGTTTGGTACGTGAGCTCTCCATTGACATAGGGGCGCACCAACCTGCTTTTGATTTGTGTACACCGCATCAAAAAGTATTCCACATGCTTGTAATTTCCCAGTGGTGCAATTACAACAAATACATCACCTGCATCAAGATTTTCAAATATTAAACAAATCTTAAATATATATATGCACGTGTATAAGACTAGAGGTTTAAACATTCAATCAACTATAATGTACCTTTCTTAACCAAATCAGAAACCCAATCATGATCTAGTGAAACCACTACCTCGTCAGTGTGCATAACTTGCCACGCTGGAATTGGATGTGTCCCCTTTGGATTAAGAGGGACATATTTCCATTGTTTGACATATGCATCGTTCACGCAATGATCAACCCCCAGTCCATTGGCATCAATGCAGAACTCACAGAAACATGCATACTTCCTTGTTTCAATGGAAAATATGTCACCCATGTCTTTACTATGAACTGAATTTGGTTCTCTTGTACCAGGTATGGCCTCGCAATACCATGGCATGGATATATTCACATCGCCAAGGGAAACATCCCAAAAAACCTACATCAAATAAAAACATCATATATATATAATATAGACACATTTATTAAATTCTAATTAAGTTGTTGTTCCTACCTGTGCACCGGCCTTGCTTGTTCATGACCTTGGTGACCCAAATTTTGTGTGCACCAATCAACTACTTCTGCTGAGCACTTGAGTCGAGATGCACTATTACTCATTTGGTACCTCCTAAGTGCTCATTTCACACATGTACCTGCGCCATCATGTTCACCCTTTCTGTGACCTATTTCAAAAAAGCTCCAGGTATGTTGAATACTTGTCTCTTTGTGAAGACGACTCAACCAATAAAAGGAGCATGCCGATTTGAACTGCTCCACACACCCATCTGACCAAATCCAGTGTTCTGTAAATGACACCCCATTCTTTTTTAATGAAGCTTAAATCAACCCAAAGCAATGTTGAAGAAACAACATATAATGCTCACGATCATCACTGACATAAAAATGGTATTCCTTGATCACATCGCGTGATTGAGGAGTGCTATCCCTACCATCAATGCTCGCTTGAGCATGTCTATACAATACATGTACGAATATGGACACGTGGTCGGAGTGATAATACTCACATTGTATCTCTCTCCGAGGAGACAATGTGTAATTCTTAGCAAATTCTACCTTCGATAGGATTGTGCCTAGCTCAAAAACCTCACGAGAATGCTTAAATTATAAAGCTTGCCACCTAGACCTGTGGGAGTGTTTAATGTATTTGTAAATTTGACTTTGAAACTTGTCCACGAAGTCTGAAATAGGAATATCATCCTCGAGCAAGTCGATACTCTTAGATGGAACATGTGAAGAAGATGATGGATTCATGGAGACATACTCATATCTCTTCCACTTAACTGTGATATTTGACAATCCAAGGTGTGTTGGATCGATAGAAAAATTCCTATGGAAAAATGCCAAATCACCACATTCATGGAAGATTCTCCCACGTACACACCTTTTAATGAAAAACATATTTTCAGGATTCCTATTGCATAGTATCATAGAAATAAAATCCCCCACTGTGTGAGGAGCTGGTTCACCATCCCAATGTTTTTTGCAAAAATCCACAAATGTGTCATAGTATAACTGGAATTCAACGTCGTTTCGTCAACAACAAGTGTCCTAAATTGTATTCAGTCTGATATACCACGGTTTCAACTTACTAAACATGGTAAATGAGATCTGGACATCGGGATCTGATTGTTGTTCAAAGTACAACTTGATTAGGTTACTAACATGCTCTCTTATTGTCCGATTAGGGGTCGGGTTCCCGAACTCTTCTTGAGTGGAATCATCCAACACTCTTAAACAATTAGTAGTCATTCCAATGTCATTGAAGCTCCCAATTACTCTTGAGAAATCAGAGGGTGCACGATCCTATGATGGTTGGCCAGGATCTAGCAATAAATAAATACAAACTTAAAAATAAATACAAGCTCAAGAATAAATACAAATAAATGCAAGCTCAAGAATACATCATTGTCATATTGTCATTGTTTTGTTAGGAATTTGAATGAGAGTTAGAGGCCGTGTGTCCCTCTTAAGGTGAGGATTGTTGTCGATGAGGGATTCGACGGTGATGGTCCAAAGAACCAAACTGAGGGGATCACCTCCTAAGGCGAGAGGAAGAACGTGGTGGAGAAATGATGGCTGTAGTAGTAACTGGAGATGAATATGGACCCCGGTTTAAATCGGCTTCCTAATGGTTCAAAGGTAGTCACTCAACCATCAAGGTTGTCTCAGGCTTGAGTATTGGGTCAGTACCCCTCACTTCACGGTGCAGGTAAAATTGCTAACCGCTTAGCCACAAATGACAACTCTTTGGTTTTCCTCACAGGTGGGAATCTATCCAATCCAGTGGCAGTCATTTCCCTTTTCGCTTGGTAGGTCCTCTCAATGGACAACTTCTTCGGGGTTCCTGTGGTACTCCTGATAGCGAGTTTTAGGGAAAATCCCAAGTACTTCCCATGGTTGTTGCGGATGAGACTTATGTCCCAAACCAGATGTTATTAAGTAACTTAGGTTATTAAGTAAAATAGGATACTCTACCTTACTGTCCCATTGACGTAAAGTTGGTGCTTCTACACGTTAATGTGATTGTAATTGTAGTTGTGATTATAATTGTAATTTTTGATTTTCTTTGAGACCATCATTATCATCAATGCTTAAAGCCATATGATTCATAGTCATTTGTACATGATTGTAATGTAATGTAATTGTAATTGTAATGTGATTGTAATTGTAATTGTAATGTAATTATCATCATTATCATAATGTAATGTAAAATTGTAATTTGAACACTATGAAAATGTTCATTTATGAATATGAAATTAAAATCATATTAAAATCGATGAAAGGAGAGATAAGGCTATAGAAAAGATGAAGAAAATAAATGCAATGTTAAGAGGAGAAGATGCAAGTCAACCTATGATGGTGCAATCAACTCCCATTGAGAACAATCTTTGTAATTTTTAACATAAAAATTATATATATGTGTCTATATTATCAAATTTTAATTCATTTACATGTGAGGCTATATCATCAAATTATAAAATTCATTTGTATGTGAGGTTATGTGAGGCTAATGGATATATACGCATATTCATTTAGAACTAGATATTATGCTATAATATTATGCACTATATAATTATATATATTCATCAACCATTCTCTAATTTCATTTGACAACTAGAACTACTCCTACTATAATACACTTACAAGTTGTATATATGTAATTTAGTGTAGTGGTTAAACATTTTTTTTTTCAATTCTTTCACAACACATACCATTATTTCACATGTACATTAGTGGTTTTAGAAGGTTATATATATACATGCACATACAATGTAT
>LPNX010936035.1:6720-44340 GCA_001517045.1 Pseudotsuga menziesii | reverse complement strand
ATATATATATATATATATCCATGGTTAATGGTTGAATGCATGTTTGATTTATGCTGCGCATATTTTCCATAATTACTTGAGTAAATGTTGTTTACATTTATAGTTTAGTGAAAGACACAAAGGATCCACAAATATTTCACCGTGTAAAAGTTTGAGTTTTTATCTGCAGAGTGCTCGACACAAGTCTTCCTTAATACTTTAGTTATATGATATTCTGAGTCTCTCGCAATATAGTTGTGTCGCCATTTATCCCAAGTCATAGTCGGTGAAATTTTTTTCTCATATTATAAGACTTTAGACTAAGATATATTTTTATAAAGTTCGACTAAAAGTGGTTGGATCGAAGTGGGAGTTGGTTGCAACTGAAAGTGTGTTGAGGGTAAATCTTGTCATGGTAAAAGTCCATCGAAGTCAAGTGGATGTCCGTTGAGGTAAAAAGTGTGTCGGGTCCAAATTCAGTAAAAAGTATCTCGACCAAAAAGTGAAGTTTGTTGCACACACGTTTGTAGTAGACTTCTTGGCCGAAGTAAATCCACGTCGTAGTAAATATCCGTCATAGTAAAACTCGATCGCAGTAAATTTCGGTCACAAGTATTTTTGTCTCAAGTATTTCCATCGATGTAAAAGGTGGGGTTCCCAAGGTAGCATGTCACAACTCCAAAAGTTAAAAGTAAAAAGAAAAGAAAAAATTATGACTGTGCGATAACTCAAGTTAACCACTGCAGTTGTCATCCCCAAGATATGGTTTCAGAGCCGGTTTAGGAAAGAAACCTTGCCTTAAAAAGGGAAAAAGTATTTTTATAAAGAAAATTAAAATTAAAAATGGCTTCCGCTTCTGGTGCACACATGTTGAGATTACAAAATCCAATTTTCTTGGAAAAGAACTATGACTATTGGTCTCTAACAATGAAGGCTTTGTTCAGAGGTCAAGATGTTTGGGAGATAGTTCAAAATGGCTATACAGAACCAGTAGATCAAGCGACATATAATAATCTAACGAAACCTGAGAAGGATTCTCCAAGGGAACGGAGTTAGAAAGACAGAAAGGACTTGTTCTACATACAACAAGCCATGCATGAAAGCATATTGCTAAGGGTTGCAGCAACAAATACCATGAAGCAGGCACGTGACACTTTAGAAACGACCTATCAAGGATTGGACAAGGTAAATACTTGTAAGTTGCATATTCTTAGAAGAGATTTTGAATCGATGTCAATGAAAGATACAGAGTCAGTAGACTCATTCTAGAATAGAGTTTTTGGTTTGATAAATCTACTAAAATCTCATGTAGAAAATATGGAAGACAAAAGGGTTGTTGAAAAAGTTCTTAGAAGTCTTCCCCAAAAATTTGAATCCTTGGTCATGACCTTGGAAGAAAGAAAAGACATGTCACAGTTTACCATTGATGAGTTACAGGACTCACTCATCAATCATGAACATAGAATCAGTAGATCAAATACATCATTGGAAGGTGCATTTTCAGCACAGTCATCCAAAAGTCGTGAAAGAGGCAGGGGGAGATATAATTCTAGAGGTAGAGGAAGATTTTTTTCCAAAGGAGGATGCAACAACAGTCCCACAAATATCATTGGTAGATGACAGAATCGGAACACCAGTTTCCCAAGTGGCCACATGTTTGATAAATAAAAAATTCAATGCCATTGTTCCAAGAATTTTGGTCATTATGCATATGAATGCAAGAAGAAGCAGTATGAACAAGGAAGGAAAAGCCAAAACCTGTCAAACAACATCAGCACTTCGTCGAACACAATGTTGCTGGAATGTGCATCCCTGATTGATTGCAACGTTGACTAAGAAAGTCCATGTGACATATGGTATTTAGATTCAGGCTGTATCAATCACATGACTGGTAATTTAAATTTGTTTTCCACTCTAGATAAATCAGTTCAAATTGATGTCACACTTGGAAATAATTTTCAAGTCACTGTTTTGGTAAAAAGGTACTGTTGGTATTCTAACCAAACAAGGGGAGTGAAATATCATGCCTGATATTTATCATGTCGAAGGTATTAAACACATTTTTTTGAGAATTAGACAACTGATACAAAAATGTTACAGAGTCTACATGGAAGACAACCATTTTGTGATTAAAGACATTCGTCCAAGCAACTAGCTGATAGAAAAAGTCTCAATGAAAAGAAATCACTTGTTTCCTTTGAGAATAATTCCATACATGAAAGGAAAGAAAAATATAGGAGTTGCGTTTAAGGCAGAAAGAAAATAAGGAGACACGCATTGCGATAAGAAAGAAAAAGACGACGCTGATTTTCAAGCACCATTTCAAACAGAAGTTCAGGATGAGTCCTGGTTGTGGCATTTCATATTTGGACATCTGAATTTTGGTGGGCTGAAGCTATTGGACACAAATAATATGGTGAAAGGATTGTCATTAATTGACAAACCAAAGAGAGTTTGTGAAGGCTGCATTTTTTGCAAGCAACATAGAGAGACTTTTTTTAGTCGAAAATTCATACAGAGCATGCACACCACTCGATATTGTGCACTCTAATATTTGTGGTCCAATGCAGACATCATCCATGGGTGGCTGCAATTATTTTCTTACTTTTATTGATGACTTCACAAGAAAAACATCGGTATATTTTATAAAACATAAATATGATGCATTTAGTTGTTTTTAGTAATTCAAGGCACTTGTGGAGAACCAAAGTGGAGATAGGATCAAAATATCAAGGATGGACAGAGGCAGTGAATATGTCTCAAATGAATTCCTATATTTTTGTAAAACCCATGGCATACACAAGCAATTCACTATGTAGTATACACCCCAAGCATTTTCCAAATGAATATTAGGCTTAAACAGCCACAACTGTTGTATATATTATGTAACAGTGTCTGACAAATAGCGTGAAGAACAAAGTCCCTCAAGAAGCATGTATAGGTATGAATCATAGTGTTTCTCATTTAGAAGTTTTTGGTTGTGTTGCATATGCTCATGTTCTAGATGAGCTGAGAAAGAAACTAGACAAGAAGGGACATACATGTATTTTTGTTGGTTATTCTAAAGACACAAAAGCATACAAGTTGTATGATATTGTCGCAAGGGAAGTAATCATCAGTCGCAATGTTCAATTTTTAGAAAATGAATCATGGGATGGAACCATAGAGAATAATGTCAATATTGTGTCGAATGTCGAGCATGATGACATGACAGAGGAAGTGGTTCAAACACCACATATAAATCAAAATGTCGTAGCACCGTTGACTCCCATGACATTGCGACATGGTCCAACACAAGTCACAACTCAAGCTACGCCAACAAGCACACTAAGAGGCTGGCAAACTCCATCAAGTAGTTCGTCAAGATCGACATCAACATATCAAGTGAATACAAGAAGTTTGTGTGACATATATGAAGCTGGTAGACCAAATTCATTCTCTCTCTTTGCATTATTTTCTCAAATAGATGATCCACTAACATTTGAGGAAGTTTTCGAAGAAGAAGTATGGGCACAAGCCATGGATGCAGAAATAGAATGCTTCAGAAGAATCAAACTTGGGATCTGGTAGATGTACCAAAAGATAAGGATGTAATTAGTGTCAAATGTATTTACAAAACCAAGCAAGATGTTTATGGGAATGTGCATAAGAACAAGGAAAGAATTGTCGCAAGAGGATTCACACAACATCCCGGCATAGACTTCACTAAAACGTTCGAACCAGTCGCACGCATGGATACAAAGATAACAGTTCTAGCCATTGCTGCGCAAAACAAATGGCATGTTTATCAAATTGATGTTAAATTGACATTCTTGAATGCCTATGTGGAGGAGGAAGTATATGTGGAACAACCACAAGGCTATGAAAAAGACACTCCATGGTTGGAAGCAACCTCCAAGAGCTTGGTACAGTCAAATTGTTTCCTACCTCACCCAAACTGAATTTCACAAAAGTGAAAGTGAACCGACACTGTACAACAAAGTTAATGAGAAACGAAACATTTTAATTGTCTTCCTATATGTAGATGATATAATATTTATTGGTGATTTTGGCATAAAGGATTTTAGAACGGTCATGGAAAGTGAATTTGAAATGACTAATTTGGGGCTTATGAATATTTTTCCTGGGCATTGAAGTCCAGTAGTCTGAGAATTGTATTTTCATATCATAGTTGAAGTATGCAAGTGCAGTTTTAAAAAGATTGAATATGTCTAATTGCAAGACAACCCCAACACCAGTAATAACAGGTTTAAAATTGAGCAAGGATGATGATGGATCAACTATAGATCCTGTGTTGTTTAAAAGGCTAGTCGACAGCCTTATGTATTTAACTACGACAAGATCGGGCATCATGTATGGAGTAAGTCTGGTCTCAAGATTCATGGAGTCACCAAAAGACTCTCATTGGAAGGAAGGTAAAAGAATTATGAGGTATGTAAGTGGCACACAGGATCTTGGCATAGTGTATTCAACCTCAGAATATTTTAACTCATTGGATACATTGACAGTGAAAATGGAGGCAGCACAGATGTCACGAAAAGAACATCTGGGCACACATTTCATTTTGGTACATGTGTTGTGTCATGGGCTTCGAAGAAAGAACTTATTGCAACTCTGCCTTGTGTAGAAGCAGAGTATGTCGTAGCTACAGGCGTTGCATGTCAAGTCGTATGGATGCAGAGAATTTTAAAAGACATGTCGCAGAACCAACAAAAACCAACAACCATTTTCTGCTACAACAATTCAACCATTGCTTTGTCAAAGAACCATGTGTTTCATTTGAGAATAAAGCACATCGACACAAGGTATCATTTCATAAGAGAATTGGTGAATAATAAATAAATTTGCTTAGTATTTTGCAGGTTTAAAGAGCATCTTACAAACGTCTTTACAAAACCATTGGCAAGGGATACATTCTAGTATCTGCAAAGTTATCTTGGAATGACAAGTTCTGCTCAGTGAACTTTGTCATGCACAGAACAAGTTCAAATCTCTAAAACATTTTGTAACATTTTGTTTTAAGATCCCCATTTGCTCATAATTAAGGGGGAGTGTTGGAAATATTAATTACTCGTTGATCCTCATATCATCTCAGCTGACTCTATCAGAGTTAGTAGCTGGTCAGTTTCAGTCAGTCTCTCTGACAGGTTAAAGAGTTCACGTCTCTCATATGTAAAGCACTTGAATTAAATTTCTGAAGATAATAAGTTTCTAGGTAGATAGTTATTATAGTTTTTAATGTAAGTTGGTAGCTTCCAAGAGAAGCAAATTTTAATCTCTGTATATGTAGAAGAACAAAAAAATAAAAAACACTCAGAAGAGAAGAGAAAGGTGAACCATAGTGTAAATGCAACACATTGAGTAAATGTTGTTTACATTTATAGTTTAGTGAAAGACACAAAGAATCTACAAATATTTCGCCTTGTAAAAGTAGAGTCGACATAGTTGTGTCGCTATTTATCCCAAGTTAGATCATTGAAAAGTGTTTATCATATTATAAGACTTTAGACTAAAATCTATTTTTTTAAAGTTCCACTAAAAGTGGTCCCTTTGTCCCAACCAAAAAGTGTGTAGAGGGTAAATCTTGTCACATTAAAAGCCTGTGGAAGTCCACTAGATGTTTGTCGAGGTAAAAAGTGTGTCGGCTTTGTAAAGCCCGCTGAAGTCCAATGGATGTTTGTTGAGGTAAAAAATGTGTCGAGTCTCTAAGGTAACTCAAGTTAACCATTGCACCCATCATCCCCAAGAATTTTATAAACATAAAGCAACAATAAATGGCAGGCATGGCTATTCATTCTTTAATCGTTTTAATCGTTTGGTTATTTCAATGAGTCAAAGCTTTTAGGAAAAGCTTGTAACCATGAATTCCTCTTTTACTTTCTGCAAACAAAGAGCCTACTAAATAGTTTAGTGGGAGCTTTAGCTTTAGATTGCGAATGTGTGATGGGAGTAGGCCAGGGTGATGCTTTACTTGCTCTTTATTACTCATCTTCCCAAAGCCATTTCTTATTCTGGTTGTCCAGATTAGACAGAGCTTCATCAAAAGATGACAATGCTTTCAACTGTGTTCCCAAAATTCGAATTTGAATAGTCTGTTGACACTTTACTATTTTTTTTTATAGCTTTTGTAACTTTTAACTCCATCTCATCTTGGTAACAAACAATTCAAATCTGAGTTTATATATGTTAAAAACAAACAATTGCATGTTAAAATATAGAATTGACAAGTTATGCGTTGTTTTAATTATTTAAAGATTTAAACTTGATAAAATGATTCAGTTTAATAGTAAAAACAATTATAAACCCTAAACCTAGGTGTTATACTGGCAACATATTGGAAAATGTGAGAAATAATGATGCTGCCACTTTCGATTCCTTCATTAGACATTTGGGAGGGTTTGTTGAAAGCTTTTGAACTGATATATTGTTTCATTAAAGGAGAGACACCAACAAAAGAAATTTATTCAAAACATGTTACTTGGAGAATCTATGAAGGCATAATTTCTAGAAATGTCCTGTTTCGTCATCTTTTTTCAAAATAGATTGTGGCCAATAAGAGATGAATTTGGGTGAAATGGATGAGTTTTTTATTCCTAATATATCAAAGAACAAAAACCTATCTCACTTTTTACACAGGCGTCAAGGATTGGAAGATCCACTCTCATCATTTCAGCCTATTTTTTTCGACTGCGCAAAAATCCAGTTTGAGTCATATTATTGCAGAGTTGGTTATGAATAGAGGGAGGGGAATTTTTGAAAAACCGAAAGAGGTTTATATTAGTAAAATATTCATATATAATTACCTCTTTGATTTTTCCTACAAGTCTCACATATTGGGAGAATAGAATCCATCATTAAGTCCTATTTTTCAGATCTCAGGATTTTCCTGTTTTGACACATGTTTTTAGAATGCAGACATCAAGAAAATGGAAACAAATATCAAGGAACTGAGAGAGGTTTGTTCTCATAAAAAACTGATATACAAAAACCTTTCCCGGATTTTACACAGCTGTCATTATTTAAGATATACAAAATCATAATTGCAGCCCTAGTTTTCAGCAGTCTGGTCCATTTTTCATGGTAGACAGTTCCACAATTTAATGTAATTTCTGCTATCTTTAGAAATTCGACTTCCTAGGGAGGATTTCTAACTCAACACCTATATGAGGTATGATTGTAACAAAAGAAAGTGGGGGTTCCAGCCAGGGGCTGAGAATGTAATGGAGATCAGACTAGTGTTATGAACTGTAAGGCATATATTTTCTTACATCTTTAATACAGAACTATTGCTTTGAAATGATTATGATCATGAGGCTGTTTTGATTTTATATATGAATTGTATCTTGTTATGATTTTATCTTGTGTGTGTTCTTGTTAATCCATTACAAGATTCTTATAATGACGTGCAATTATCTTTGAATGTTTAGTTGCAGAACCAGATTCATTCTTTTATAAATTCATGCTCGTAATATTTTCTGTTGTTGAATTTTGCATTTTATTATATGTCATGCAGTTTTATGATTTATATTTTATTTGATTTCCATACCCTTTGATTACATACCTTCTTTGTATAAAATTAGTTTCAATCAGCTTGAACTTCTGTAGTCTAGGTTCAACTTTAGTGATAACATCTTCTGGCGCTGTTGCCGGGGACGAAGGAACGAAGGTATCTTCCCCAGGAAGAACAACAATGATGAAATCCATCTTTTGATGGTAGACAAGAGAAGGATATTAGCTTGACTGCAATTTTCTACTTGGTGATTCTAGCTTCATTAGAGAAAAATATATTGGCGACTCCACTGGTTCAAGATGTCAAGGTCCAAGATGCCAAATACCATGGAAGCTATTCTAGCTCGGAGGTTTGCACCTTTTAATTTTTCAGCAATTCTTGGTTTCCCACATCCAGTACTGACTATGACAGAATGGGGAGATTTTCTGCCTATCGTCAGAGAAATGAGAGAAGATAATCCTGTAGATCACCTCATCAAGTTCCGTGAACACATGAATCTGCTAGATCTACAACATGAGGATGTTTGTATGAAGATGTTCATGTATTCATTGGATGGTGATGCACGTGAATGGTATTTGTCATTACCTCCTTCTAGTATTTCATCCTTGAAGAATTTCCATACAGTATTCCATGAGCACTGTAAAAGGTACTTTTCATATGAGTTTTTATTTGAAAATTGATGTGAGGAATAGGAATTGCATGATGAGATTGAAGATATAAATAGAAAAGAAATTGTTCCTCATAGCGATTTTCAAGATGATGTGTCTTCCCAAAAACTTGAACTAGAACTGGATAATGAAGAAGTTATGGTTCTAGAATGTGCTGAAAATAAAGAAACATTTTCAACTGTTGTTTTTAAGGAAGAATCTCACGCTCATTATGATATCCCAGTTATTGATAGAAATCATCTTAAAGACACATTTGACATTGTATCAAATTTTTCTAGTTCTGTTGGTTATGATAAGTTAGCTGTTGAAGATCAGCCTAATCTGGATGGATATCTCAATAATGAGGAGGAAATATTTATCACAGCACATGTGGAATTTATTCATAATCAATTATTTTATGATCAAATTACTCATTCCAGCTATGCAGGCCAGCCTATTTATGATGAATATTCAGGTGTGAAGAAAGGAATTCTAAATCTATATATATTGAATTTTTCAACAATCAACCGGTGTATGCCATTTCTAAATCTGATGATGAGAAATTACCAAATCAGTCCGTTATATTTTCTTCTTCATCAAATTTCAACCAGCAGATTGAAAAATATCATGAAGCAGAGGTTATTGATATTCAAACTTTAGGAATTCATAAATATCAGCCTAAGTATGATAGGTATTTTGATGAAGAAGAGTATTTTTCTCAATCACCTATCAAACCCTTCAGTTATGATGCTATATGTGACAGTGACACACATGAGAAGGAAAGAGGAGAGTTTTCAGCCAAGGGCTGAGGTAGGGGCGTGTATGCACATACACTCTGTTTTTCTTAATATCTATAGCTATTTTGAAATGATTGTGATCATATGAGCCTATTTTGCTTAATAATTGAATTACGTACTGTCATTATTCTGTCCTGTGTGTGGTCTTATTAATCCATGGCAAGATTCTCTTGATTAGTATGCAATTATATTTAATACTTGATGCAGAACCTGATTCATGTTTTTCACAAAGTTATGCTCATAGCTATGTCTTATGAATATCCATTCTCTGCTGATACATTTCCTGTTGTTCAATATTTAAACCCAAACCAATTTTAAAGATTCACTAGCCATGCTCCTTATGTAGTCAAGGTGCATATTTTAGTGATAACACTAGGTTTTCTTAATTAGAAGTATAGGAAAAGTGGCAGAAACCGTCATATTGGTTAGGTGGTAGAAGCCATGGTTAAGTAGAACTGGGTACATCAATGGTATCCCACTCTAGGTTTTCTTGATTAAGGAGATGATGGTTCCTTTGAAAGGAGAAAGAAATTATATTTTCATACCCTTTTCACCTTCTCATGCTCATTCTGTGCTTCACTAGTCTCCATGAGAGATTTCTTGTCCCTTAATCTTTGAAAATAGATTCTGAATGTTAAAAAAGGAGTTTAGAATAAAACCCATAAGTAATATCATGAATTTGATAAATACTGGATATGGAAACTCAATTTTGTAGATCCGTTTGAAGCACTTGGTGTCATGCTGCCAAATCTTGATTATGTTTCTACTCAGATTCAAGCTCCTTGTTCAACCAATAAATTAGTTGATGCATCTTATCAATTTCCATTTCACCATTCTTGATACGAGATTGTAATTGGGCTTTAGTCTCTTTGGTGTCCTCTACCACCTGGGTTTCCATGAGAATACTGCTGATAGAAGAATTGGATCTCTTCATGCTTATGAGATAATCAACATGGAAGCTACTCAGATTACTCATACTATCGCATTATTCTTGATCAAAGAACCCATTTGCATTTAGGTAATTGGCATGGGATAATATGGAACTGAGAAGGGTAAAGAGCTCATGAAGAAAATGGAGGAGCTAGACAATTACATTGCCCGAAAATCGACGATGGGTGATTTCCTCTTTGGCTTGGACTAGCTTTCCCATTTCAAGGTGCAAACGGGAAGCTTCAGAATGGATGAGTTGAACTATCTTACCAAGGATGGAAAAATTATTAGATCTATGCTCATTTTTTCTGGCCTTCTTGCAATCATCGAGCTCTGCCAAGAGAGCCGATACCCACAATTCAGCACAACTCATTTCATTTTCGTTATTCTCATCCATATGTGTTGTAGATTCCACCCTACTGGCATTATCTACTGAATGACGAGGAGATTTAAAGGTTGGTAATTTTGATGCAGAGAGCTGGAGGAGGTCATGGTCAATCAGGATTTTGTTTGAATCAGGTGAGCTTGGACACAACTTGGTTAGTGACGATCTACTTGGCTGCGATATATTCCTACCCTTCTTGCCTACTATTCCTCTCAGCCTCTGGCATTCTGATTGGAGCTGAGCGATCTTTCTGACGTTCTCTAGGTATTGCATGTGGGAAGCCTCTACAGCTTTCATGGAGTGTCCCCTCTCTTCGCTCCTGATTTCCTTGGTAAGCAAGTGAAGTTCATACTTTAAATGATAATTGTCCTTCTTTGAGATCTCCAGTTTCATCTTGATGGTGCGTAATTCATCTTTGTTTCTCCTTTTGGAGTGAAGTAGATCTTGTTAGGATGTGAAGAGTAGACTCTCCTTGAATTTCACCTTATCCATCTCTTCCTTGGCCAATTGAAGTTCTCTCTGGCATTCATCCTTCTTCGCAATTGTGGCCTTCAACATACGCTTTTTTATTATTATTGAAAGTTGTGTCTTACAATCTGAGTGTCGAGGTTACATTAAATCATAGCTTTTCCTATGGTATTATGATCAATTTGTCCAGAGAAACACCTTTTGTTATGTCTTATAATTCACGTGATTAGCCTAATATTCAATTATATATCAATACATATAATCTAAGAATCCAACTAACTAATGTTTATAAAGGCCTGCTCAATGGGTGTTATCCCGTCTAACTTTGTCCATTCAATGGAGTCCATACCGATGCCAATGGCTAGTTTAGAAAGACCATCAGCCTCCATGTTTAGTTTATGCGAGAATGTGGTTTGCTGAAAATGGTCAATGAGAATCCAATGGAGAAGTTGGATAGTATGAAGGTTATAATAACCTTTTTCCCATTCCACAATTGCTTTAGAATCTCCGAGAACCATATCAGAACCATATCAAGCTAAATATCTTTTTCTTTGGAAAAATAAGGAGGTTTGGTATTAGATCTAAGACCAATGCTAAGCCTGAGTCTGAAAATAGATGTTTGATTAATTCTAATGATCATACCAGCACTACAATATCCTCCCTGCTCAGAGCCATCGAAATATCCCAGGATGCCACGCTGATCCGCTAATGCTATAATGTTCCTCCTGGTAGGCTCAAGCTGATCCAAGTTGGCATATGATTGGACTGAGCCAACAACACTCGTTTCGGTATGATACTGGTCAGGCCTCCCATTCTGAAAAATTACCTTATTGGGCATTCTCCATACCGCTCATAATGTAGCAATCAAGACATCTATCTGAATGGAGGAGTTCTTAATTATAAACTCGATATTCTCAAGTAGATTTTGCGTGTCTCAGCTAATGGGATTTGAAAAATAATTACACATGATAGCCCATACAGATTGGAAAAAAGAGCATTCTCAGAAAATATGATTGAATTTTTCCAGATTGTTAGTGCAAAGGCCATACAAACGGGGACCTGAGAGACCGCGCTTCTGCAGGCCGTCTCAAATCAGTATTCTCTGATTTAAGCTTAACCATCCAAAACATTTCATTTTTGCAGGCATTCGACCGCTCCAAATCCGCTTGAGTAGACTCGCCAACGGACTGATCGGTTCCTGTAAGGAGATAAGATTTTGAAGTTGCGGCTTCATTTTCGGCATTTTCCCATCCTACATCGAAAACAAAAGCAAAAGAATGTAGAATCTCAAAATGTTGTCTATTGTAGTGGGTGGGGACCAGGGTTAATGTACAATATAACAACATTGAATGCATCAGCACAGATAGACACTTTTCCATGAAAATTTAATGCACAGATAGACACTTTTCCATGAAAATTTTAGTTAGTAGCCTTTTCTTTTCCATGAAATTTGGTTTAAAATCTTAAAATGCTTAACACAATTTTATTTATATTCAAATTTCTCCAGTTTCTCTAAAATTTGATGGATATAAGAAACTATCCAAAATTTAGCCTAATTTTATTTTTGAGTATCCTTTGATTTCATCCATAACTTATGCAATTAAGGTTTTTGCTGTCAGCCATGCAGGCGAAAACCAATCCTAACATGTTCTCGCAATTTTATTTATATTCAATTTTCTCCAATTTCTCTAAAAAATAAGCGATCCAAAATTTAAACCTAATTTTATTTTTGATTATCCTTTGATTTCATCCATAACTTGTGCAATTAAGTTTTTTTTTTTTTTTCTCAGCCATGCAGGTGACAACCAATCCTAACATGTTCTTGGATTCTTGGTAACTACTCATTGTATGATATTTTTTTTCTTGGAGTCTTGGGGTGGGTCTGGTATTCTGTTACCAGCATACCCTACGCAAGTTAATTCGGTTGGTATTCTTTTATGGTATTTTGTTACCAGCATATCTCTAGGCAAGGTAATTTCGCTGATTTGAACATAAGATTTTTTATTTACAATCATTTCAACTTTACCACTTGCTTTTCTCAATGGGCAATATTTATTTGTTCCTTAGCAATCAACTTTAAAAGTAATTTAAAAAAAAATACTTATTATTGAAAAATATAAAATAATAAAATGGAAATAGAATAAATCTGAATTATGAAAAATTAACTGTAATACAATGTGAGTATAATTTTTAATAAAAATATTAAATTTTAAAAAAAATATGATTTAAGATTTTTTTTATCTAGGTATAAGTTATTTTTATGGGATGGTAAGTGTAGGTGGGATTCAAGCAGAATACTTTTGGATGGTGGTGGAAACAATCTTATTTCTTATCAATGGGGCTTGGGAAGAGTCACTAATAACATAAAATCATCAATCTTTTGAAAGCCATAACATAAGTTAATCTCTTGAAGGACTCATAACACTCTCACTCACTAGCTTGCTAACCAAGCCTCGAACCATGGAAAAGGTACTTTGGTTAAAAATGGGGTCCATTATCAATGATGGATAAATAGAGAGGCCCACTCTCTATTTATACTAGTTTTCGACTTGACAATTACTTACCAGGGCCGACTTCCCTAGGAGAGTCTAATAACCCTAGTGTAGTTGTGGGGAATTTGCCCCCTGGTCAACAAGGAGGGTTACGCTCTATGAATTTACATGACTTGATTACATTAATGATTCTTGCAATAGGAACATCGAGGACCAATGAAATACAATATATGAAATATACAAGTGAATACATTCTAAAGTTACAAATACATCAACACTCCCTCTTAACTAGGAAGGTATTCTCTAGACACAATTCATCAACACAAGTCTTTGTGATTGGATCATTACTGGATCATCACTGGATCATCTTCAAGTTTGGATCATCACTGATCATCAAGGGTTGCTTCCACTATCTCGATCAAATGGTGCTATCTCTCAATTATACTCATCACAGGAAGTTCTACAGAGCCAACCCTTTTTCATACTGGTTGTAGACCTAGCGTCCATGTAGGTCTTCATCATTAGATCCAACTCTTTTTCATGTTGGATGTACTACCTTGCCTTTGCAAGGACTTCCTCTACAGAGCCAGTCCTTTTTCATATTGGATGCAACACCTTGCTTCTTGCAAGGATTTCCCCTACAGAGCCAGTCCTTTTTCATACTGGATGCAACACCTTGCCTCTTGCAAGGATTTCCCCTGCAGAGCCGGTCCTTTTTCATACTGGATGCAATGCCTTGCCTCTTGCAAGGATTTCCCCTACAGAGCCAATCCTTTTTCATACTGGATGCAACACCTTGACTTTGCAAGGATTTCCACTACAGAGCTAGCCCTTTTTAATGCTGGATGCAGTACCTTGCCTCTACAAGGATTTCCACTACAGAGCCAACCCTTTTTCATGTTGGATGCAGTACTCAGCACTTACATATGACCATGGGAGGAACCAATCCTACCACCATGTCAGAATGGACAACACTTACATCTGACCATGGGAGGAACCAATCCTGCCACCATGTCAGAAAGGCCCATCACCTACATCTGACCATGGGAGGAACCAATCTTGCCACCATGTCAGAAAGGCCCAACACTTACATCTGACCATGGGAGGAATCAATCCTACTACCATGTCATAAAGGCCCAGCACCTACATCTGGCCATGGGAGGAACCAATCCTACCACCATGTCAGAAAGGCTCTCAGACTCATCACTTCCCCTTGGAAGGGAACCTCGACCTGGAGAACACCAAGCTTTCCCCTGAAGTTCTCAAACTTCACTCTAGACATTTCTAACATAGGATCACATCAGGGCTGATTATGTCCAAGGATAACCTGCGAGCTTCGCCAGGACTGATTACATCCGAGGACAAGCTACATGACCGTTTAGGTCTGAGCCACCTACGAGCTTCGCCGAGATTTTATGCTCAGACAACCTATCTTACTGGCTATGCTAGAACTCCCTCTTTCAATAGATCTCAATCTGGATCACATACTGGCGCTTCACTGCTCCTCTCTCCCAAATAATTGAGCAAGTGGCAACATATTTTTCCTCAGCTATTCTCAGTGCCATGTAGGACTCCTTCCTACTAAACCAAGAGATCACACCTGATCTCATACTGAAGTAGCACCCTGAAGTGCTCTTCCTATCAATGGCATTGCCTACCCAATCCGAATCCACATAACCTTCCAGCTTAATTTTTTGATTTGCTTCATGCTTCAACCCATAGTCAACTGTACCCTTTAGGTACCTCAGGATATGCTTCTTAGCAGTTAGGTGAACATGTCTCGGATCTGTCAGGAACTGGATCAATGTGTTCACAGCAAATAAAATATTTGGTCTCGTATTCATCAGGTACATCAATGACCCAATCATCTGAAGATACATCGCAGCATCAACCGTCTCTGATGAAGCATCACTAAATAGCTTTAGGTTTGATGCCGTAGGTGTGGTCATGGCCTTCCAGTCCATCATCTTGAACCTCTTCAGGATATCCATTGCATACTTCCCTTGTCCCAGGGAGATTCCATATGCATTCTGCCACACCTCCATGCTTAGAACCTAGAGCATCATATCCAAGTCCTTCATCTTGAACTCGACAGCAAGTCTCCTTCTTGGAACTTTAATGAGTTCCTATTTTCTGTCAGGAACAAGTCATCGACATATAATAGGAGCATCACTAGTCTTTCTCCTTCAACCTTGAAGTAAAGGTTGGAATCCTCTTTACTCTTAGTAAATCCTAGAGCCATCAGTAAGCTGTCCATCCTGTTGTACCATGTTGAACCTCAGAATATTCTGCAGTCACTCCCTCTGAAGTGAAGCATCATTCTCCCTCTGCCTTTCATACTCTATGCATTGAAACATCTATACTGGAGTGACAAGTATATTCCTCTGCTACTAATATTCTATGTATCCATCTAGGGTCATTGGATACCAAGATCCTCTATCTTGAACCTTTTCAAAAGTTCTTCTCGCACCCATCTGTGAGCTTGTCATCCTCTATAGGATTTCATCTTCAACCTTGTAGCAAAGGTTAAGATCTTCATCACTCTAGGTGATCTTCAAGCTCCTCATGTATGTGTTATCCCATGGGTGCCTTCTGAGCTTGTACAAGGCCTTCTTTAATTTGCACACATGAGTCTACCTGTCATGTGTCTTAACTTCCAGTGGTTGCAAATGTCTCTTCGTAGTCTATGCCTTCTTTCCGTGAGAAGCCCCGTGCTATGAATATTTCCTTGTATCCCACGATGTTTCCATCTACTGCATGTTGGATCTTGCATATCCATATGGAAGACACTATGGACTTCCCTTCAGGTCTCGATACCGCATCCTAGACATCATTCTTCTTGAACTGGTACTCTCCTTCCCTTTCTTCTTGGCTACTTCTTCATAGCTAGAAGGATCTGTATCAATGATGTCGCTCAACAGTGTCACATAAATAGAGAGTGGCTGAGGCCTCTTGAAGTCTCCTCATACTATTCTTCATTTTGGATTATTTCTTGAACTGTCGTCACTTGTTCTTTGGAATAGGTCTCATCCTTCTTTCTTGTAGGCGATTGTATGCGATCTTTCCTACAAGTCAAATGCATTAGTTGTATGGTTAGAAATATTTCATAAAGCTTATTCATAATGGAAAATTCTTATGCATAAAGATATAATCATGTAACTATTTTATCCAATACAACATTCATCCATATCTCACGGAAACTTTCTAGATGTCTTCCATCTCTACCATGACATCATTGAGATTGTGCACTAATCCAATATGTCAGCAAAGAGGTTTAATTCTAGATAAGTAGAAATGGATATTTGTATAGAACCATGAGCTACTTACCCATCACATGCATATTAGTAGTATACTGTCATTAATGCAACCATTATATCATACATAACACATCAAACGAATATAAACAAATGCATAACAAAACAATATCATGAAATGACAATTGAATACTTATCTTTATTTTTTTCATGGGTAGACTCCTTCTTTTAGCTTCATCTTCTTCTTCATTCATAACAACACCATTTCTTATCCAAATGCTAATATGGATAAGAGGTTCTTCAAGAATTGAGTTCTTCACATTCCTCATCGCTTGAGGGATCTTCAGTTGCTCCCATCTTCTCTTCTCTTATTATGAGTCGAGCTTATTCTTGTGTGCACTCTTCCCAAAGTCTACTGAAAGTAATCACTTCCTTTTGGCACACATTCCTCAAATGAATCAATCCCATGATCTTGGGAGGCCATTCAAGGTGGTTATCACAATTTATGCATTCTCTACTTCTTCATCCACTGCTTCAAGTTTTTATTTGATTTGAGAGACCCTTGTAAAGTATGACTATATGTTCTCTGCATTCTGGATCTTTACATTCTTCAACTGGTTTCTCAAAGTCATCTTTTGATTTATGTTCGTGCCTTCAAATAGCTTGGTCAAGGAATCAAACATGTCTTTAGGTGTCTTTAGGGAAGACACTTGTGGATAAGGTGATCCTTGATTGAATAAGCAATGATCCTCTTGGCCTTGACCAAGTTCTTCTTGTGTAAGGCTTTAGCCTCATCTCCTTCTATAACTGGAACCTCTCCACTTATGTAGGTGTCTACTTCATTTCCTTCAAGAACCAGTGAAATCCTATACTTCCATGCCTAGAAGTTTTCAGCTTCACCAAGCTTGTCATCAAGCTCATGTGATAGGTCATTTTGAAATGAGAACCTCAAATGTAAATAACAAAAGATTAGATCTTACTAATTTGAGGTGTTTGTCCTGCTTCCAGATCTGGCTGATCTAGGGTTTGTTAGAGAAACCCTAATTTTCAAAACTTGGAATATTTCAGATCTAATTGGATAGAAAGATGGGCCTCTTCAAGGCGAGCTGTCTAGTGTACTCCTTTTCTGAAATCAGTGGAGGGAAGCTCTCAAAACAGGAAGTCCTAGTTTTCCAATTTCTTCTACGGAAATTCCTGATATTGTTTTTATGGTATCTCTAAAATTACTGCTCCTATGTGTTTGAATTTTAATACTAGGGTATCCTTGTTTGTCCTCTTTCCAAAACCACATGTTTGAGCAGAAATGGTTTCACCAATTGGGCCTTATGATAGTTTTCCCAAGGTGACTCCTTTCAGGACTGTTCAACATAGTGAACTTGTACACATAGCCATGTGTCACTATTTCACCTTAGAGTTCTAAAACTTTTAACACAGAAATTACAATATGTGCCCTATCTGGAATATCTTACGAAATTTCATTTGTACCTTCGTATCCCGAGATATAGCAATTATCCCTAGGTGTTCTGTTTAGGGATGAATCCTGGAAGGGCATAGAACCCTAATTTGGAGGAATCATATCTCTCATAATATAGCGAATATGAGGATGAAATTTTTACACAAGGTACATCAGGATTTTATATTCAGCCTGGGAAAATTTTGGCTCATGATACTTCCTAAATCACGAGATACAACGAATTTACCAAAACTACCAGTTTTAGTATTTTAGCGTTTTCTGGTCCGAGGTCAAATCAGGGTTTGAATTTCCCAGAGTTTTACTCAACCAAAAAATTCAAACTTGGTCTCTAAACTTCGATTTTGATGAGGAGAGAAATCCTATGCTGGGCTCACTCAAAAATTCCTCTTCTGTGAAAAGCCCTAATTTCCTGCAACAGTAACTGAAAATGCTTGGAATCAACTTTTGCTTCAACAGAAAGATGCATCATTCAAAGGAGAGTTATCCTAGCCTCCTTTTGCTGATGGATTGTGGAGAGATACCCAAAAATTAAGAAGCCCTAGCTTTTGCAAATGCACAGTGTCTTATTCTCAGGTTAGCTCTGATACCATGTTAGATTTTTATCATTTAAGCAATATGATCTTAGTATCTTATATTCTGAGAGAATAACATGCACAACAATCAATCATAAGATACAATAGACAAAAATATTTTCCTCGGGGAAACCATAAAGGAGAAAACCCCACAACTTCCTCAGAGACAGAATGAGCACCAATGGTAGTAGTAAAACCCAAAGAAAAAAGATGATCTCTAACAACTGTTATCTCTCTCACTTGAGCGAGCTTCTCCTCTCTCACCTATGCGCTATAGCTGGGTGAGTGTGTGTGATAAATAGAGAGGCTCACTCTCTATTTATACTAGTTTCCGACTTGACAATTACTTACTAGGGCCGACTTCACTATGAGAGTTTAATAACCCTAGTGCCCCACAACTGTGGGGAATTTTCCCCCTGGTCAACAAGGAGGGTTACCCTCTATGAATTTACATGACTTGATTACATTAATGATTCTACAGATAGTAACATCGGGGACCAATGGAATACAATATATGAAATATACAAGTGAATACATTCCAAAGTTACAAATACATCAACATTTCCTTGTGTTTTTTGAAATAGACATAAGCATGCTAAAATCAGAAAGCATGGAGTACTATTTTTAATGGTCAAATGGTTTCCCTAAATGGATATTGTATGTTAAAGTTTTGTCCTTGGGAAGTTGTTGTATTAACTAGCCTCCTTGTGGTCCACATTCCTTTTGCCACATGACTTCCTAGGGTTAGGGTTTTTTTATATTTAGGGTTTGTCATCTTAGCGTTTCATACTTTATGTTAAAAGTAACTTTGGCATCTTGTAGTTCTCTCTTGCAAATGAGCGTAGACAATACATATTTCTTCAAAGATAAGACTACTACCATTCTAGCTAGTTTGTATTTATTTGATTTACAATCTTTCTTCCGTTTATTCATTAATATAATTTGGATTTATACTGTATTATTGTGCTCTCTATAGTATATTTGTATGTGTTTCCATTTATATTTTAAATTTCATTTTTTTATAAACATAATCCAAATTAGTGCCATTAGAGAAATTCTCTCTTTGTTTTTGTTGTTTCTCAATGCATATCCTTGACAAGATCAAGACATAAGAGACATATCTCAAATTAACTAAACTTAGTAAATAACACTCTCACCAACCCAAGTAGCTTCCCATGATAGAAGAAAAGAGTTATGATAGAGAAATATATCCTATCATTTTTTCCTTGAGGAATCCCTCATGGAATAGAGGAATGGATAATTCGTTGCAAATCCTTTAATGATTAACAATGGCAAGAAAGACGACTTCGACATTCATTTTGAAGGTACGAATCCCTTTAAGGTATAAGTCAAATTTGAGTTTTATTAATTTTAAATCCATATGGATGTGTATGATTTGGAGAAATGGTTAAATTTGTTAAGTAATTAGTACTGTGTTAAAAAACCGACAATGAAAATAACACCTTCACAATCCTGAAGTCTATTCCCTGTGTCAAATATTGGTGGGAATGTCATGGGGAGAGACATGTTGGATATGAGTCCACAAAATTCAAGAAAAACCCCACTTAAGTGGATTTTGTTGATGCCCTCAATGAGGAATTATATCCTAACATGAAATATTCCAACTAGTACATGAGATGGATAAATTTGTAGCAATAGAGTGACCAAATGGTGAAAATCGTGACTAATAGATTCCATCCCTTGTGGTCAAATTTGGGTATCAGAGAGTCTAAGAATGACTTGGTCCTAAACTACCAAATTGACCCACACATGTATCTACACATGTACCATAGTTTTCTTGATCTCAATGAAGTAGTGAAGGACAATAATTTCTCAAACTAGGAGATGTCTCCTGTCATGATTTAATTAGAAGGTGAAATGGAATATCATTATGACCATCACAACCTCTACATGGGGTCTCTCTACACAATATAATTAGGTGGAAAAAATAGTGGAAGAGCATAGAGATATCTTCACTTCACGTGTTGGTACGTCTCTTCACTACCAGATAAAGAATTCAATTTATTTGATACCTAGTGCCCCTTTTTCCTAATGGCCAAATATACAGATAGTTTGTACTAGAGAATGAAGACATAAAAAAATGCAAGAGCTCAACTAAGCTCCTCACCTTGTGGGAGATCAATTCTATTGGTGTAAAATAATGATGAGACAATGAGGATCTGTATTCATTGCATGGTTTTGAAAAAAATCATAGTCAAGAACTGATATCCAATCCCCTATATTGATGATCTTTTTTATAAACTCAAGGATGCCAAGTCGTTTAGTAGAATGATCATAAGTCAGAACCCACTAAGTACCCATTGAGAAAATGATGTATGGGAGATAGACTTCAAATCTAAAGAAGGAATTTTTGAGTGGTTGTTCATACCTTTGTCATCACTAACACTCGAATGATGTTCATGAGGATGATGGATAATATATTTTGGCGACTACAAATTTTATTTTGTGGTCGTATATTTGGATGATATCCCCCTCTTCAATAAAATTAGGGAAATTTTTTTGTAGAACATTTAGCAAATGATAGCAACCTGAGACAACAAACGTTATATTTAAAACTAGAGAAATGTTCATCCAAGATGTAAAGAATTCAATATTTGGAATACAACATGGATGACCATGGTTGGCATGTGGATCCAACAATGACTCAATTCATTCACAACTGAATAGCCTTTGGAAAATATAATAAGGCTATGCGCCTTCTTAGGTATCACCAACTTATATCCCATTTTTTGTTTGGGTTCTTTTGTATCACTTGGCCCCTAATCCAAGTGACTAGGGATGGGGAAAATACCAAGTTCATTTGGTTCAAGGAATAATAGAAAACATATGAGGATCTGAAACATTGACTTTGTTTAGTACTAGTGCTATTCAATCTACCAGGCCTACTACAACCATTCTTGATTAATATAGATGTGGCATATTATGGTGTTGGTGTATTCCAATGGCTTATCATAGTGATAGACTCTGCAATATGGTTCGTAAGTAACCCACCTATTACAATGAGATTTACTCCATTGTGCAGGTATGCCACCAATGGAAGCATTACCTCTTAGGGAAGAAGATTATCATCCACATTGATCAAACTTTATGTATCTCATGAAAATATAGGAAAATTTATCATAAGTGTTCCACATACCTGCAATAGTTCCACCTAAAAATCAAGTACAAAAAGGGAAGTATAAATCACATTGAAATATGTGACATTTGACCTTCGATTACAACAATGACTATAGTTCTCAACTCTTGTCGACATGAGAACTTTGGGTGGCCCCAATTGTATGACACTAGCTTTGACTTCATTGCTTCCTACTAGAAATTGGGCACATAAAAACCATTCTCAGACTTTTATCTATAGATTGAACTTTTATGCCATATTGTCCATTTTTGTGTACCTTCAAACAAGCATCAAAATCTAATTTGGGAAGTGAATTATAGTTTGGTGGTAGTTCCAAGGGTAATTTTACGGGATAAATTTAGCCCATGGGCTATTTTCGACATTTTTTCCCAAAAAAAATTCGCCAAATTTTTTTTTTTTCTCAAAGTTGATTCACCCAAATTCCATGGGGTAATATGTTTTACTCTAAAAATCGTAAAAATTGTTCAAAAACTCTATAAATTCCTTAGAAATTTGAATATTTAAAAAAAAATCCAAACATTTTATGGTCACAATTTTAAGATTTAGTAGGATTCTCCAAGGTGTCTACACTTTAAGAAAATTATGGATCCTTAAAATTTTCCTTGGGTAGTTCTCGTGGAAGAATATCCAATAGGACATGAATGGGTATATAAGATTATCCACAACATACGCCATCATGAAACCTGTAACCAACAAGCAAGGGTTTTGCACTCCTTCGCGTGTAACCCCAGAGAAACCATGCAATCCCTTCTTCATAGACTACATGTTTGGTCTTCCTTCAACTAGGCATGGTAATGGCTATGTATTTATGGATGTTGATTGATTCTCTAAGATTTCCATTATGACACCCTATAATAAGAGCATCATAACAAAGGCCACTACTAAACTCTTCTTCACTGGCATGTATGGGTTCATGTTAGGCTCCCATAATCCAAGCATGTTAGATCAATATGGTAGGTTCCTAAGTAATTTTTAGTCCAAGAGGTTAATGGACAACACCAAGATTACCAAATCATTTCCTTCCACTCCCAAATCAAAGAAAACTTAGACATGGTCAAGCACTAGTCAACAAGATGATAGCTCACATCTTGAGAAGGTACAACTTGAAACATCCACACATATGAGATGAAATTATTCCTTATGTTCATCATAGCTACAAGAGATCCATTCATATCTTCATTGACCACATTCTTTTTTGAGTGTGCTTGAGGTTCCAACCAGTATCCCCAATTTTCCTAGCTCTACCAATTGCTTCTACACAGAAAAATAATCCCTTGGTCATATTGAGGTTGATTGAGGAACCAAATTTGTTGAAAAAATCCAACCCATCCAACAACAAGTTCATGATATTTTGAAACAAGCCAATGCCAAGTATAGTAGCACCGCAAATAGTATCAGTTTCCACACAAGTTTTAGGTGAGAAATAAGACATGGTTTCATTGTAGAAAGACCATTTCATGAGAGGACCCCATCAAAAGATCCACCCACTCCAATATAAGCCTTACACCATCACCTAAGCTGTGGGTGATAATGATTTTGAATTAAGTATTCCAACCTTGTTTCCTTGGCTTGCACCATGTATTTCATGTGAGTTTCCTCGACCATATTTTCCACCATTCTTAGACACCTTGGAGGTGGAAAATCACTTGGACCATACATAAATCAACCTTGATTGCATTGAAGGTGATAGTTGACTGAATTATGGACACCAAAATGGATGGCACTCACTAGTAGGAAATCTAACTCTATTGGGTTTCCAAAGTAGGGCGACTTCTTCACTAGGGAAAGTGTCTCCTAAGGATCCAAATTCAACAAAAATTTCACCACATGATGGAGGAACCTGACGCAATGGGGATCACTTCTTCCTAAAGGAGGATGGCATTTCTAAGCAGATATTGGTTTCCACCCACCTTTTCCACTAATTTCGAATGGTTCCACATCTTGGCAACTTTACTATAGTTTTTCATGTCTCAAACATTCAATGTGTTTTTCAAGCATTTCGCTTGCAATTTAAACAATTGACATAATCCATAAATATTCAACTTTGTGGCCCACCCAAAATTCCCTAAGTGAAGCTTGTATGTAAAAATTGTTCCCCCAAGAAACCCTAAATAAAACTTGTATGTAAAAATTGTGCATGTTGATGAAATTGTCATTGATGCCAACATAGAATTGCAGTGGCCCCACAGGTTGTCATTGATGCCACCAAGTCTCACTTGCAGTGCCTTGGACCCCTTACAGAGTGGGTTTGTGCCTTGAAGCATTTTGTACCCAGTTGACAAGGTACCTATACCCACAAGGCTAGATCTTGGAGCCACCAGCTTGTTGAAGATGCTGAAGACTGTGTTAATGGTTCTAAAGACATTGGAGACGATGTTGAAGCTCTTGTGGATGATGAAGAATCCATGTATAGGTTGGAGAGGCATTAATAACTCATTATGTGGTCATTCATGCTATTATGGTTTCATGGTACCCCAAGAGAAGGCCTAGCAATACCACAGGTGATGTCATGATGGATCTTCATCGCTGAAGGTCTCCTGGTGTGGTTGAAGTGGTTTAAGAAGCCTATGAATCCCCTTGCTTGATGAATAAGCCCTGAAGAATCCATTGGACCCACATTTGATGGCTTAATGGTCCTTAAAGGTGATGATTAGGTCATTAATGACTTGATGAAGACTTAAACCCTTGATGAAGATATTGATGCCTGCGTATCCCTTGTTGGGGTCATGGAACCATTAGAGAAGGTCATTATGCATGAGATGGTTTGGCACCCACATAAATGGAAGCATGATGAACCTTGGACACTATATGATCATTGATGATGCATTTGGAAATGATTTGGGTCTTGGAATCTGTACATATGGTGGTTTGTAAGCCCATGATTGTTGGAGCCTTTGATATGATAGAATATTTGGTCATGATTCCCTCATCACTTGGTGATGGAGTCCTATGTGACGGGCTTGAAGTCCATGGAAAGTATCTTGTTTAAATATTATATGATATCTTTGAAAATTTCCTTGAAACCCTTGCATGTGGTGCCTTGGGTCTTAAACCCACACACTTGGTAGCTTGTTGATGGTGATGTATAGTCCTATGTGTGGTTATATGGTTGTTGGGATGTAGATGGAGGTAGATCTCAATGAAGTTCCTTGATATGTTGAAGAAGACTTTGAAGAAGATTTTGAAACTCTTGTAGTTGGTGGTATGGTCTTTGGCACCCTCATGTGTGGGATCTTTGTCGTATTGAACATATTGAAGAATTTAAGGGTATTGGACCAAGAATTTGTAAATAAACCCATCATAGGGAGATAGTCCTCATCAATCCATTTCTATTGATATGTGGAGCATCTTCTAACTCCTTATAGGGATGATTTTAAGGGTGAATTTTAGCCCAATGACAAATTTTAAGGGTTACCCAAAATAAAGTGGGCGAATTTTTATATTAAAATGTTTTATTTATTTATTTAATAAATTCACCCATTATTTATTTTGTATATAGCTGCCCCAAGGTAAATCGCATTCATCCCGATTTAGGGAAAAACTGGAAAATGAATATTAGCCCATGAAAATATTGATTTTTGCCCACATTCGCTCGAATTTTTCCAATTGGGAGGAGATATTTGCTCAAATTCGCCCGATTTTTTCCGATTGGGAGGAGAAATGAAGATGGTTCACCGGATTTATGGATAATAGCTTGAAAAATTGGTATTTCGCCCAGGATTTATGGATAATATGATTAAAAATTTGGTATTTCGCTGGGATTTATGAATATTTCGGTAAACTGGTCTTACTTTGACCTCGATTGGGGTAAATTGGACATAGTTCATCCTGGATTTGGATTTGTGGACAATTATTTGAGTAAAATGTGGAGATTTAATCAATTGGGGAAGTTTTTCACTGGATTTGGTCCATATTTGAGCAAAAAATGGATAAATTTAGTCAAGCGAGGAAGTTTTTTTCCTATATAATGGTGCAAGAGTCAGGACTTAGGCTCAACATCAAGCTTGATTTCTATTGCAAATCGGTCTATACAGTGGCTGAGTGGATTCATGGAAAGCAATTTCACAAAGTTTCTTCTATCTGCAGGCTTTTTACAGGTTAGTTTCTTGAATCTTCTTCTATCTGCAGGATTTTTACAGGTTAGTTGCTGTGAGCACTCAACCTTGTTGCTAGACCACAGCTTGATGAGATTTTCCTCATTGGATATTATTCTTTGGCACTCTATTGGTTTTATTCTGGGTGTAAGTTATAGTATTCAACAGCCATGGAGCTCATTAGCACTTATTTTCCAGGGCACATGGTACTGATGATAAGAGAAGCATAGATTTCTTCGCTTTTCCTTCTATTTTTCTTTTCAAGAATATTCACTTTTCAATCCCACGATTTATTCAAAGGACCAAAGACACCTCCCATTACAACTGAAAAACCATACGATTTTTTTCCACCTCGGGGTTTTGCACCCACCACCTATATATATCATACATTGCATCTCCTGGACTTAGATAAACGAAGGTACAGATCGATCGAAGTCATCCCTTGTTCTGTTTTGAGAAGGAACAAGGAGAAGCAGAGGAAATTAAGATCGGTCTTTGACTCAGGGCAATCCAGTCTTGTTTCCTCTGGTGCTCTATCTACTTACATTACGTGAAAATGATGGACAAGCTAACAACAAAACAAATCTCTGAGTTCAAGGAGGCTTTCAGTTTGTTTGACAAGGATGGAGATGGTTAGTACTCACAAATCCCCTTCAATTATTTGTCTTTCTCTACATGTTTTCGATCTCTGCTTCTTCTGTAAGAATAGGAAGAGATGCAATGTATTTAGCTTATCTGGGTTGTGAAATTTTGAGTTTATTTACATAGATATATTGGCCAAATTGATTTATGTGATGACTTGTGTACTTAGATCGGTTGAAAGCAATGGCATTTTTTATTACCCATTTTATTAGATTCTAGGATTATCCATTTATGTTGGGTAGTTATGGTAGAGGGATGTAAGTAATGGTCGCATGGTTGGTACTCTGTAGTCAAATCGTTTCCCTGTAACATTATCAGTGTTCTATGGTGAATAGGGGACTAGGTATTAGATATGGTTCATTCAGTTGGTTCTCTTATTGCTTGATTTGAGTTTTCATAAATCACCACTCATCAAATTCTGAACATTTTTACTTGTATAGTTAACTGAAGTTTTTAACCCTCTTTCTGATTGGAGTGGGTAGGAGACTTTTATGAGAGATCTGTTGCAATTAGACCTCTTGGTTAATAATTTCGTCAAAGTCACCAAAAAATTGCACTTAATCTCATTCACAGAATAAAGAGTGCATTAGCAATGAAAACATCTTAGTTTAAAACTTTGGAAGTAGTGTAGCCACTTTGACCTGACTCTCATCTTGAAACACTTTGATCAATAATTTTATCAAAGTCACCCAAGAATTGCACTTAGTCTCATTCACTTAGTCTCATTCACATAGAAGACTACATTAGCACTGAAAACATCTTAGTTTAACACTTTAGAAGTAGTGTAGCCACCTTGATCTGACTTTCATCTTGAAAAACTTTGATCAACTGTACTGGGAGCAAGACTTTTGGGTTTTAAGCTTGAGCCATCATTGCTGTGAGCACTCAACCTTGTTGCTAGACCACAACTTGATGAGATTTTTCTAGAAATTGTTATAAAGTGTGGGTCGATTTCTATAGTCAGCACTGCACATTTCGAATATAAAACTAATCATTGCCAATAGCTCTTTTCTCAGAATGGATTTTTTTGAGAGGCCTTCTATGCTTTTGGGAGGGGATGAGTCTTCATGTTTAGTACTTGAGAGTTAATGGGTGCCATCTCCTGTTGGATTTGAGCAGCAAAGGAGCAATCTCTCAAGGTAAAGGTCTAGAGAATGATTGGTTATCTTTTGTTATGGTGTTCTTCTGAAAGAGCTAGGATACACCATGTGCATTTCTTCTAGAGTTGTATAGACAGGAAAAACCCTGACTTTTGAATCATTAAAATTGTAGAACTATTGCCAGTATCTGTTGTTTGTCTGATACTTTTCAACGTTTACTGTTTTCTCACTTGGTCAGCAACTTAGTCCATCACATAATTTTTTATTGTTCAAACTTCATTGATTCCAATCAGTTTACATACAGACATGAGATTTAACACTGGGTACACTATACCTTGAGATGGAATGGGGCTTCATAACATCGACCACAGTTTTTCATTCACAATATAGGGTCCACCTTCAAAGCTCCCGAGTTCCAACACAGAAACATGCCACAAGAAACTCTAATTAAGATATTGAAGTCTCATAGAGTTACTGTTGATGTCTAATGTTTGTCTGATAGTTGGGAAATGTACACTGTTTTCTCATATGGTTGGCAACTTAGAGTCTATGACATCATTTTTAATTGTCCTTACTCAATTGATTCAGATCAATTTACACAGGCATCAGTTCCAACCATGGGCACAATGCACCTTGAAACAGAATAGGGTTTTTATAAACCCCTACCATTGTTTTCCATTCATAAGAATATGTCCACCTTCTATCTAAAGCTCCTTGGTCTTCATACAGAACCATGCCTCAAGAAATATCACGTGGCAGAGCTTGGTTTAGAGATTCATAACTTTTCTAACCTGTATCATGTATGGACACTTATAAATTTAAAATGCAAGCACAGTTGGCATGCTTGATGTCTCTCTCCACTTAAGATAAGCTTCCATGCTAATTTACCAAGGTATGGATACTGGGGAATGGGTGCAGGTTTGGGTATGACACTTTCGAAACAGGAGACGGGTGTATGTCAAGGGTACATATATCAAATTTTATATATGCAATAATATATGGAAAAAATGAGTACTGAAATTCATGTAAATCAACAACGATTCAAATTCATTTTAAATTCAAATGATTCCAATGTCCATCATTGCTCAATTGACATTCATAGTTGAACATTGAACATTGACATTCCTTCCCTTTCCAGATAGGGTGTGGAAATGACAACCATAAAAATATGAACTTGAAACTTGATGAAACTGAAATATGGGGACTCAGGGAGAGAAGAATGCTTCACGGTGAACTGTTGGCCTAGACACTAATTCCTAGAGTGCCTGGCCTTGCTGTGAGCACTCAACCTTGTTTCTAGACCACATCTTGATGAGATTTTCCTCATTGGATATTATTCTTTGGCACTCTGTTGGTTTTATTCTGGGTGAAAGTTATAGTATTCAACATCCATGGAGCTCATTAGCAATTATTTGCCAAGCTCTGTAAAGATACCAGTATTTGCCAAGCTTTGTGAGACCAATATTTCTTCCTTCCTATTGTCTACTAAATATCATTTGAAGATCAAAAGATAGTGCAATCATCTACTCCGATCAGCCCGCTAATCAGGAGTCCAAAGGCTATCATCTTCCACTACAGGTCTTGGAATTCTAGAATAAATGAATGATTTATGGGCCAAAAAAAAGTTTCGTGTGAAGAAATTAAAGTTATAGCTTGGAAGGGATTCTCTTTAGATTAGATACAGGGAATATTAATGGTAAAAAATTCTAAAGTGCATACACCTAACCAAAAACCAAAGTTAGGGTCTGATATTCATGTGGCTTATTAAAGGAAACATAAAAACATAATTACTTGTGAAAAGAGTTTGATGTTCTTAGAGAAAGGATCTAAAAAGACAACTGGAAGCCTGCAAAAACTTGAGAAAATAATCATAACTGTGTAGATATGTAGAGATTTGCAAACGTGGAGAAGAATCTATCAGGCTATAGGAATTCAACAAACCATTATAACTGAATGTCTGTTTGACTCATATGGACTTTTATAATCTGCTCTTTTTTATTTTTTGTGTTTGTTTGTGCTAAATTTCTCATCTTGCAGATCTGTCTTCCTTTATGTTTTTTGACAATATAGTTTTGGCTTAATAGCAAACAAGTACTACTCACCTCAGGTCATCAGGAGAGGACTCTTTTACTAAGAATCGGGGAGAACTCAATTGAATGGGAGAATGTAACTTTCCATGATGTGGTCCGTGGACTCTTTTGTTTTCAAGATTAATATATTGAATCTGTTGTTTGTTGTGTTTTCTTATGTTAACATTATATGTTTTCTAATATCATGCTTGGAGGGTAGTAATGATTATCCAAGCTAGGTATTGTTGGAATTATTGTTCATGTGTGCCTTCTAGCAGCTACTGAACATTGCTGAAACTGTACCTAGTGATGCTTAGTGGATTTATTATTGTAATTGCACCTAGAGGTGCCTATTATATATCAATACCATTACACCTTCCAGCACTTAGTGATAAGTAAATATTACCTTTGCAACAACATTATTGTTGCAATACCCTGGTTTTGATCTCTGAAATGCAATATGTTAAATCATGTGTTATTTGTAAATGATGAGGTTATGTGACACGTGTCAAGATTTGCAAGCTGAGTTATAATGGTGCCATGTTGTAGAAATGTTAAATGCATTGTGTTATCTCCACAACCTGCACTCAAAGATATTCAAGTCCCTGAATGAAGCTCAACCCTAGGGCTACATAGGAATGTTGCCCACTGTCACCACAACAACTCTTTTACTCACTTTAGGATGGCTCTCCTTTGGCACAAGGGGTGAAAACCGAGGAAAGATGTTTGTGATATACTTATATTGAAGGCATGGTAGATTGCTAAGATTAATGCGTATCCAGTGGGTGATGAAGTCAGGATCAACAATCAAGGGGGTTTGAACTTATATGGAAAGAGGTGTGGTTAGGCTATTATAAACATGCTCTAGAGTCTAAACAAACACATGGATTTACTTCAATATACAGAAAATTAAAAGAAGGCCCTACTAAAGATGCTCCTCACAAGTACAAAATCAGCCAAGTAACAACATGCAACCGTGGATAATCAAAGGAAAGCCACAAATGAAACCATAAAGGAAGTAGACCACAATAGGAAACCTTTATATAGACAAACAACCAACAATACATCATTCTATATTTAAATTTGACCATAAGATCAAGAGATCCTAAACTTGCTACACTTAAACTTTGAACCCTAGTTAGGGCATCCCTCAAAATAGAGTGAACAACCCTAATTGAGACTTCACAACAGCAAATACACTTCAATGAATATAGTGATTACTGAAAAATAAAGGGAGGATTTCATCTCTATCCCAATGTTTCTTCTTGGAGTAAAAATTGTTAAATTTTTTTAGCACATGGTAATGGTCCTAGGATGATTTCTAACCTACCTATTTAAGAAAACATAAAACTGAAATCTCTATAAAAGCTGCAATTTGATTTTTACTAGGAACTGAAACACATCAAGGTGAAGAAAGTAGCGGCAAGCACACAGATCTGAAACTCAAGTCACATCACTGTTTACTAATATTGAAATTAGGAATTACATTGAAAGTTTCAAAGTCTACTTCACCACTGTTTCCTCATTTGAAAAATGAATTAATAAACCCCCCTGAGACATGCACAACAGCGCCTCAAGGACCTTGTGCAAAAAAAATGATCATTGTAACTAGCATGGTGGTTTAGCTTATTGAATCCTTCAAAGCATGTAAATCAAGATCTAGAAGCCACTTAAAACATATTCAAGTTCTATTCATAAGAGAGACATTTTGGTGACAAATTAACTATTCAACACCAGATGAGAGGAGTTAACTGGATAAAATAATTTTCATAATAGGTTATCTTTGGAAACCAATATCAATAACTAATATGGAAACGAAAATACCATTGAACACAACAATTTGTTATCATGTGTTATCCAAGTTTTAACCCTTGAATTATAAAATGTTAACTCATGGATTATTTAAATGATGTAGTTTATGTGATAGAAGTCAAGCCATGTGTCAATTGGGTCTGGCTCAAGTGGTAGAGAAGTTGTCCTCCCCACCCAAGTTTAAATACGACTTGTGACATGATCACACTTTATGAACTGATTGTTGAATGGGACTATTTGTGAGCTAATTGTTGATTTGGGGCTGGCAAGATTTCAACAATTTCATTCTCACTTCTGAGCTGGAGGGTGCGAGCATGGCAACTTGGACAAAAAGGCAGAAGTCATGTGGCCTGAGTTAAATGACTCCATGGGTGGTATTACTTGATAATTTTTCTTTGAAGGTACGACCTTTCATGCCCATGCTTATTCATAAACATTTCCCATAAATCATTGACTCAGTGATCTTTTACATGTTTCCCCATGCTTCTTGGGATGGGCACACATGTTTTATGCAAACTCTTGTCGAAAAATCATTATTCACCATTGCCATGGATAATACTTACTCCATTCGAATTGGGAACATTATCCTCCTTGTTCTTGAAGAAACCTTGTGTGGAGCCATGGCTGTTTATGCCTTGAAATGTCAAGACTGTTCCGAGAAAATTATGACTTGCAAGAGCCTGTGAGGGACAGGGACTTGCTATGTGAATTCAAAGAGGAAAAGGAATGGTAAAGAATGTCCACGATAGATTAAGAAAACACCACAAACTTGCAACCACATTAGTGTTGCTTATGGACTATTTTGGTGAAATGTTTCTCATATGGGTCATTCACAGTAGGAAACCACCAGTCTTTAACTCTTTCTGCCTACACTAGAAGGGAAGAAGATCCCTAAGGGGTTGTGGAGTAGATAAAGGGATGATTTTCCTTGTGCTGTGAAGGAGAAGAAAGTGCCATCATGGACTGATGGCTGGATGAGGGACTGGAGTGCTCAATAGTGAGGATATTGATTATGTCATGGGAGTAGTGGGTTGGGATGAGTGAGATTATTGCTTGTTAGCAACCAGTTTGGTAGCCTTCACTTGAAAACAAATAAGTATTCCATAATCAGCTTTGTGTAGAATGCTTGTGTTTACATATGTTTTGATAATGGATAATGAATGAATTCCAGAAATATGCATGTTATATCTGCTGCTAATTGTTGTGCATATGGATTTGTTCATAAAGGAATAATTTTCATATCAAGTGCCCCAATGGCCAAAGAAAGGCATCCCGGTACATGACATTTCATTTGAGACATACAATTTGAAAACACTGAATGAATAATTCATCTGGGAGATAAAATTTCATGATAGGCTAGCATTGATAACTGCATCAAATGTTTTGGACATATTAATTATCAACTGCCATTGAACATAGAAGGAGACGGGCTTATTCCTTCTCGTTAAAATACAACAACAAGAGAAGCAAGAAATACGTTGACAAAAGGCAGCCATTAAAATCACTATCTATGCCAAATAAACTCTGCCTTTGATCCATGTCGAATTTCATAATTATTAGGAATTTCCTTCAGCAAGATAGACAAGGCTGGCAAATTTGCTAGAGGAATAGTGAGCTAAAAATTAGGCACAACCAAATGAGTATAACTTCTTGTGCAATAGATCTCACAATAGAAAGAGATTAAATATTCAAAACAACATACATAATCCCTCCTGATGACAAATGGAAAAACATTAGAGTTTTTAGGAACACTGTAGTGTCCTGAGATTCATTTTTGCTTACCCTTTCTTTGGTCTATAACCTTGGAACTCATGGAAAAGGTAACATACGCATACTTGTATTCCAGCACTTTTGATAATCATGAATCATGATGCATGTGTTGCTTTGCAAATAACAGTTGTAAACAATGCTATATATAACATGCCCTGTAATGGATTGTGTTCCATTTGTATGTGACTACGCTACTTATAAGAAATAAGCATTATTTGGCATAGGGCAGGAATTAGAAAGTCAGATAATGTATACATGTAATGTAATGTACCTACATAATAACAAAAGGCACAATGGAATCGATGTACATGATCAATTAATTTGTCCTACCTTCCACATAATGCACCTACATCATAACAAAAGGCCCAACGGACTATACCATATTACAAAAGGACCCCAATTGTCAAATTGAGAGGGTGCCTGCAAAATATTGAAACTTTAAGTTCTAACCAAGTTGTCTTGCATTGTAGGACTAATGGTAAGAAGATAAAAGATAAGTAAAATGCCAATAAAATCAGTTAGTGGTAATAAAATCAGTTCACACCTAAGTTTAACACAATTGAAAGTATGAAACATAACACAAAGCATAAAGAGAGAGTACACCTATCAGTGTGCAATGTGTACATACTCAACTAACTACTGGAGTCTGATGCTCAAGTCATGCACTGTGTGTATAGTGGATGGTCAGGCATCTTTAGGGAAAGTTGTATCACCAAATCCCAAGATTCCCAATATAGAACCTTATCAAAGGTTAGTGTCATCAAACATGCCTTCATCGCAACTTTTTTTCCCACGCTTTTTGCAAGATGGACTTAAAAGACAATCTTTAACTTGGGGACTCATGCAACATAGAGATTCTCTCTAGAGACACCTCTGGCTAGGACACACAGAGCCAATTGGTGACATGTGTTTGGTCGAGTTCATTTTGAAAATTGATGGCATGCATTCAGTCCTAAGTATTTCTACTATTGCTAATGGAAGTTGGTTGTCAATGAAACAAATAAGAGTATCACAGAAAATGGTTTTACTTGAAACACTTTGTTCATGTGGGTTTTGGGGTCCTGAAATATCATTTTGGTGTGTAGTGATTTTGACCTTGAGATTGGATGCTCAAGGCTCCAAATCAACTCCATACTTCTTAGTCACCTGCATCCTCAACATGCCTTGAGAGGTGTGCACTAGCTAGTTACAATGATCTGGACACATGCACAACAGTGACTCAACTGGAGATGATTTGTTCCATAACTACTAAGTTTCATACACTTTACTAAATTGAGCTAGGCTGCATGCACCTTACTTAACTGATGCATGCAAAACTTAAATTAGAAACATAATGCATGCAAACTTGATGAAACTGAAATATGGGGACTCAGGCAGAGAAGAATGCTTCACGGTGAATTGTTGGCCTGGACACTAATTCCTAGAGTGCTTGGCCTTGCTGTGAGCACTCAACCTTGTTGCTAGACCACAACTTGATAAGATTTTCCTCATTGGATATTATTCTTTGGCACTCTGTTGGTTTTATTCTGGGTGTAAGTTATAGTATTCAACAACCATGGATCTCATTAGCAATTATTTGCCAAAATCTGTCAATGGAAAATAGGGGGCAGCAATTATTTCTACTTGGAGTACAACTCTATAAACGGAAAACACAGTAATGAAGATTCTATGGCCATGTATTTTCAAATTTAAGTTTTAACTTAGAAAATCACTTTGATGATGGTAAATTGCTGTTCTTGTGGGCATTACTTTCGAAGTTTAATTTCTCTTTGCAAATTGATTTGGGGATGAGTTTAAGTGACCATTTATTGAGTCACTAAAGTTGGCTTCTATTTGTTTGCAAATGCATTTACTTTGTCTACTGTTGAGATTTTCCCTGAAAGTACCTTTTGGACCTTCTCTGTAGAAGAATGATCATCATTCTTGTTTGTGATGGTTGAAAAAGTTCCACTATTCAAGAGTTGATGCTTTTGGAGTTGGTTGTTGCAACATATTCAAAGATTTGTTCATCAAAAGGGAACCCCCCTACAAAGTTTCTTCATATTTTTCCTACTGATTATGTACAGATGCCACTTTTTCATTTACAGAACTTATAAACTAAAAGAGAGCATCATTTTTCTGAACAAAATGGTGCCCAACTTTTATAGGGTCCTATTCTTCCTCTTCCCTTCTTACTTGCTCTGTAGCAGAAGGAAATGCATTTAGGGTCTATTGGTGAGTCTCCAACATCAGAATGTGAAAAATAAAGGATCAGTGTCGATTCATGTTGAATACACTTGAGAATCTTAAGAAAACTGATTTGATTCCTTAAGTTGATGGCTCTACCATTGTCTCTCTTGCCGACGACAGAGATATCTAGTCTTGCAAGCAAGATTTGAAGGAAGACAAGTATTTGCTTCTCCATGAGGTTGGGTGCAAAATGATTGTTAATAGATTTATTAATGCTGAAGAGGTTGGGTGAAAAATGATTGTTGATAGAAAAATGCATGATAAGTTTGTTGGCAGTGCATGATGCAATTTCCAATCTGAAAATGAAGTAACAAGGCAAGTGATGTCTGAGTTAGATCATAGCCTCTGCTGCACAGATATGGGAGCACGCCTCCTTTAAAATCCCATCATAAGGACTGTAACATTGCTTCCTTACAGACTGAGAAACACACCTCGTTTTGATATCTACTATTTGTGAACCTCCTCAGTAATGATTGTGTGTGTGAAAATATGGTTTGCAGTATGGTACTCCAAGTAGAAATTTGCATGTCCTTTGGCCCTTAGTCACCTTCTTTCAAGTTTGGTACTCTTCATATATAAACTGGTTACATATCCTTGTATCAAGGGTAAATTACAACCACTTCTTATTCTCAGGAAACATTCTAGGTGGAAAAGAGTCATGGAAGGAGGAAGACTAATGTTGTTTAGGGAAGCCTTTTAATGACTAGATGTGAACCCTTCATCACATTGAAGGGTCATAAGATGGCATGGTGGCACATATTCCCACTAACTAACATAGAGAACACCCAATGCAGATAGGGGGGTAACAGGAGGAAACCCTAGGCAAAATTTTCTAGCCTGTCACCTTAGGGATGCCTATTGTTTGGTACTAGGTTTGAACTTTGCAACTAGGATCCAAGGTGCATAAGAATCAATTTCCCTTGGCTAACCTCCTAGTTAATTGCATCAACAGATCATAGGATCTTGTTTACATGTTCTTTGTATGAATTCCTCAAATGTATTTCATCATCCACCAATTCATGTACTCCTTGCATCATGAATTGATGTTGACAATCAATAAATCCTGTGGTTAGTTTTTTATGGAAAGTAACTGGAATCATTTTGCTGTTACAACAAGCAACACTTATGGCATAAATTAAAGTGTTGAAGTGATTGCATAGAGTATAAAATGGCATTTGGTTAAAAATTTGAACATGACAAGAATTTTGCAACACACTTGTATAATTATTAGGTGATTGAGGATGTGATTAGATGGAGAACTATAGAAGGAGCTTTGTGGCCATGTCTAGCATGTGTATCACTCATATGAGGATGCTCTATGATTTAACAATTTGCATAGTTTTTCATTTCATGATTTATAAGGCAGAGTAACTAGTAGTCAGACAGCCTATCTTCAAGGACCATCACTCATTAATTGGCAGGAAATTGATATATGAGGAAACAAATATGGTAAGGACTGGAAAGTGTGTTTTCTTCTTTTCTAAATCATTATTCCTTTCATTAGAAGTGTTTTTCTTCTTTTCTAAATCATTATTCCTTTCATTAGAAGTGTGCTTTATTCTTTTCTAAATCATTATTCCTGTGATGTTTTAACAAATTGTTAGTTATTCCCTTTTACAAAAAATAATAGAAATTTGTAGATTACTTATTAAAACGTGTACTCGTTTTTAATTTCATTTATCATCGTAGAGGGCCTCTTGTACCATAAAACTCAGAACTAGCCAGAATTAAATTTTAGATTATTTTTGTTGTTGTTTATGCTTAGAGACTAGAGTTGGGTTTTGATGGTACTTCTACTTTCAATCTCAACCTAGAATTTTCTACAGCCTTCTGGTCATTGCTTTTCAGTGGCTGCAATATGACTTTTGGCCATTATTTGTGCTCAAAACTGCTCAGATTTGAGTACTAGAGCATTTTTGATGGTAGAATTAAAATCAGAACCCAAGATGAAGAGTGTTTACCTCATGAATGATTCCCAAAATTGCTACAGGTCTCTTTTCAATGTTTTCATGCCTAGAAAGCGCCTAGAATTAGGGATTGCTTGTTGCTGTTATTCATACCCAGATCTTAAAGTAAATATGAAAGGCTCGATCTCTACATTGTATGACAGGCTCAGAAAATTATTTAAGAAACATAGTGATTTTCTATATGAAGTCTTTGAGTTGAATAACAGTGAAAATAGAATCTATTAGCTTGTTTTAATTTGATGGAAGAGTAAGTCATATGGGTAAATCTTTAT
>LPNX010936013.1:334770-425980 GCA_001517045.1 Pseudotsuga menziesii | reverse complement strand
GAAATTGTTGAATATTCAGTCATCAATCTAAATGCCGTCTGGGTGAATATTCAATCGCAGCAAAGATCCCAGCAGGGTATTTTCTAATATATAAAATGAATACTCAGAGTAAGACTAGGGCCTTCACCACGAAAGAAGCTTTATCCTTTCTTCTGTGATGGAGATATCACGGGCTAGGGATAGTTGCAGTGGAAGACCTTCTGTAAATTGCAAAGAAAAACGAAAGTAAAGCACTTTCTCTTGCGAGTAATGCATGCTAGCTTGACACTCGTCTTCAACCTAATTTAGCAGTTTATGAAAATTTCCCTAGATGCAAGGACCCAAGCGAGGAGAGGACGGGGAAATCGGATCAAGCCCTCATTTCAGAGGGTGCAAAGAAGTCTGAATCAAAGATTAAACACACTACAGCGTACCTCCAAGAATGAGATGCAATGGCTCTCCAAAGTGCCTCCTCCAGCACCAGAGAAACCCACCACAAATGTGCCACAAACCCACGACCACAAAACGGTGAATAGATGCCCTCGTTTTCCAAAAAAACGCTGCTACGGTGAATAAACGCCCTCTGCAACAGCTTCTTAGCTTTCGTGAAGCGCACAGGCATCGCAGGTAGAGGCAAGATTGGTGAAGCGCACAGGCATCGCAGGCAGAGGACTGGTGAAGCGCACAGGCATCGCAGGCAGAGGCAGGACTAGTGAAGCGCTCGGGTGAAAACGTTGAATAAAAAATACCCCAGCATATTGGGTATTTAAATAGTAAAAAAAAAAACCTAAATACCCCTAATATACCCCCAATATATTAATTTTTAATTTTTTAATTTTAACCCCCCCAATATGAACGGACGTGATATCGTATTGGTCCTTAGGTGACGACCCCGTGCATTAAGAGATGACTATCAATATCCCATCAAAGGTATTGGAGAATCGGGATACAAGCTTGAATCTGGGACTTCCATGAATATGAAGGAAGTATTGTATGTACAATGTTTGAAAAAGAACTTACTTTCCATATCAGTTCTAGATAATAAAGGATATAGAGTTTCTTTTATAGATGGAGAAGTACTCACATGGTCCAAAGGAAAGACACTTTACGATTTTGTGTTCATTGGTGAAGAAGAAGGAGGACTGTACAAACTCAAAGGACATCTAGAGACAACCCTTGTCCATGAGACTACTAGCTCAAGTGAACTATGGCCCATAGGAGGATTTCTCACATCAACTACAAAGCACTGCCCTATGTGAGCAAGGTGGTAACAGGGTTACTAGATCTGAAGATTGATCATGAGGGAACTTGAAAAGGATGTTCAAGAGGAAATAACATCAATAATCCCTTTCCAAAAAGTGAAACAAAGACTAAAGGTACATTGGAATTAATTCATTATGATGTATGTGGTCCTATGCCCTCCATATCATTAAGTGGATATGAATATTATGTTACATTTATTAATGATTATTCGAGAAAGACATGGATATACTTCTTAAAGAACAAGAGTGAAGTGTTCGGGAAATTTAAGGAATTCAAATCCTTGATAGAGAACCATTCAGAAAGAAAAATCAAGACACTAAGATCAGATAATGGTGGAGAATATACTTCAAAATAATTTGAAGCATTCTGCAAGGAGGAAGGAATCAAGAGGGAAATAACACCCCCTATAATCCTCAATAGAATGGTGTTGTGGAAAGAAAGAATAGAACCATTATCGAAGCAGTGACGACAATGATGCATAACCAAGACCTCCCCATGCACCTATGGGCTGAAGCAGCAAGAACAACCGTATATGTGCAGAATATATTATCTCATAGTTCTCTTGGATTCAAGAATCCTGAAGAAATGTATACAGAAAGAAACCTGAAGTGAGCCATATTAAGATATTTGGATCCCCGGTATATGTACACATTGTGAAATAGAAGAGAACCAGGTTGGATCCTTATGGAAATAAGGGAATATTTGTTGGATATTGTGAAGTTTCCAAAGGCTTCAGGATATTCATTTCAGGATTCCATCATATCGAGATTAGTAGGGATGTAACATTTTATGAAGAGACAGCTCTTAATAAATCCATAAAGTGTCAGTTTGAAGAAGTACATGAAGAGGATGTACCTCCCAAAATGGTAGAAGCCGAACCCTCTCCTGAAATAGTAGCATCTGAAGATCATGACATGATATAACCTCAAGAACCCCCTACTATGGATATGTCTCAAAAGAGAAAACCTGCTTGGGTAAGAGAAATCATACAAGAAGCTGAGAGATATGGAGCTCCAGAAGGCTCCACAAGAACAAGAAAAGATCAAATCCATATTCCAGTTATGTAGCTTTGATGTGTGACCTTATAGATCAAGAACCCACCAACTACAAGGAAGTTGCACAGAATAAATTTTGGTGAAAGCGATGACGAAAGAGTACCAATCAATAATGAAGCATGGTATTTGAGATATAGTACCCAAACCAGAAAACAAGAGTGTGGTATCTTCAAAATGGATATACAAGATAAAACATGTTGTTAATGGAAGTATTGAAAAGTACAAGTCAAGATTTGTGGCTAGAGAATTCTCTCAGAAAGAGGGGATTGATTATGAAGAGACATTTTCTCTAGTAGAAAGGTATGCTTCCATCAGAACCATCATGGCACTTGATCCCATGATGAAGTGGGATCTACACCAGATGGATCTAAAGAAAGCCTTCCTGAATGGTATGATTGAGGAAGAGGTTTACATCGAACAACTACAAGGATTTGAAGTCGAAGAAAGAGTGACTCATGTATGTAAGTTGAAAAATGCTTTGTATGAATTGAAGCAATATCCTAGAGCTTGGTATGGTAGACTAGATAGCTTCTTGACAAGCTTGGGATTTAACAAAAGTAAAGTTGATCCTAACCTTTACATGAAGGTTATGGATGATGAACCTGTTATGATATTACTATATTTGGATGATCTATTTCTGACAGGAAATGGGAAACAGATCAGAGAGAGCAAGAAGTAGCTAGTTGAAGGATTCGAGATGAAAGATATTGGATTGATACATTATTTCCTCGGGATGGAAGCATGGTAGAGCCCGGAAGGAATCTTTCTAAACCAGGGAAAGTATGCAGCAGAAATCTTAAAGATATTTGATATGTTGGATTGTAAAGACATGGACACCAACCTAAAGTTGTTATCTGATGAGTCATCAGAGTTAGTGGACATGACTCAGTACAAACAGATCATTGGGTCATTGATGTATCTGATGAATACAAGGCCAGATAAATGATTTTCTTTGAACACCTTAAGTCATTATCTAGTTAAACCTATATGGGTTCACTTGATAGTTTCAAAGCATGTGATCAGGTACCTAATATGGAAAATAGACTTGGGACTTTACTATGGTAGAGATCATGACTATAGATTGTATGTACATATGGATTCAGATAAGGCAGGAAGTGCCACAAACAGGAAGAGCACCTTATGTAGATGTTATGGTCTGGGATCCACCATGATCTCATGGTTTAGTAAGAAACAGTCCAGTGTCGCTCTCGGCACAACTGAAGCAGAGTACATAGCAGCTTACTCTGCTGGTTGTGAAGTGATATGGATTCGAAAACTGATTTTGGAACTATTTGACATGGAGTTGGATACCATAGTGATTCTTTGTGACAACCAGCGTGCATAAAGATGACAGAGAATCTTGTGTTCCATGATAATCAAATCACATAGAAATGTGATACTTCTATATAAGGGATATGGTACAAAAGGGAGCTATAAAGCTCCAATATGTGAGTATCGATGAGCAAGTTGCTGATGTGTTGACCAAGTCATTATCTTGAGTAAAGTTTGAATATTTTCTTGACAAGCTTGGTGTATTCAAAAAAGACTTTCCTCGCAAGGAGGAAAAGTGATCATACTACAAACTTTCCTTGCAAGAAGGAATGATGAATATATGGACCCTCTTCAGAAAGGAGGAATGAGTCAAAGATATGGACTCTCCTTGGAAAGGAAGAACATGTCGAAGATATGAACCCTCCTCGGACAAAGGGGGAGCAGGTTGATGATATGGATCCTCCCGAAAAATGAGGAGTGATGATAATACTGTCATCGATGACGGGATGAAAGTGAAGCTTTAGTATAAAATAGGCCAAGTACGCTTGAAGATGATGACAAGGTCTGAAATTCACTTGTGGACGATAGTATCCTCTCTTGAGGATATTCTTGCATGTATAACACTATGTTCCTGAGAATGGTCCTTACTAGCTAAGGATGATCATGCATACGTTACTCTCGCATGGAGAGTACCCACATTGATTTGTGGATACCATAGTATAACATTCGCTTGTGAATGGTCCTAGATTTCACGTTGAGGATGTCCTATGATGAGTCCTTACGGATGATAGGGCCAACATTTAGGTGTGGTCGAGATCTTCCTTGCATACGTTACTCGTATATGGAGAGTATACCTGCATTTATATGTAGATGCCATATAACAACACTCGCTTGGGAGTGGTCCTTGATTTAGTGCTAAGGATTCTCCATGATGATTCCTCATGGACATCATAGTATAACACTCGCATGGAGTGGTCCTAGCTCTAACAGGTTGAGGATGTCCTATGATGAGGGCCTGCATCTAGGTGCGGTCGATATCTGCAGCTGTAGACAATACTCTTGTATGGAGAGTATGCCTACATGTATATGTAGATGCCATAGTATAACACTCGCTTAGGAGTGGTCCTAGCTTTGAAGCTGAGGATGCTCTACGATGAGTCCTTACAGATGACAGGGCCTGCATCTAGGTGTGATCGAGATCTACATTCGGTTGTAGACGATTTAGTTGGTTGATACTATGGACCCTCCTCGTTAAGGGGGATTAGGATGATGGAGGATTGCATCATCCTTGGACCTATGTCCTGAAGTGATAGGGATTGATGATCCCACATAGAGATCATGTGTATTGCAGGTAGCATGGTGGAAAAGGATCGAAAAGATTGAAGTGTTGATGTAAAGGATCAAGAAGATCAAAGTGTTGCTGCAAAGGATCAATAATATCGAAGTGTTGTTGCAAAAGGATCAAGTGATCGTGTGCTACAGAAGATGGATACATTGAAGAGTAACTATTCTAGTTACTGATGAATGTTGAAAACTTCCTATGACGTATAGATGTATTACCTTGATACTTCTAAATATGCTCTCTCTCGTTAATCCTACAGTTGATGATGATGTTGTTAGTAGAATACCCTTCTCGTTAAGGGGGAGTGTTGAAATATTGTAACTTCAAAGGATATTCTAAATGTATTTTGCCGATGTACCCCAAGGGAGATGTTATTATTCCTCTGTCGGGATGTTACTATTGTAATTGGTCATCATAGAGTCATGAGGTAAAGCCTCCATTGTAAGTCTGGTCATTGTTGAAATATTGTAACTTCAAAGGATATTCTAAATGTATTTTACTGATGTAACCCAAGGGAGATGTTATTATTCCTCTGACGGGGTGTTACTATTGTATTTGGTCATTATAGAGTCATGAGGTAAAGACTTCACTTGTGTTGGCTCTTTAGTACCCTAATAAATAATATAATATATTGTTTTTGAGTATTCCTAGGTGAAGTCGGTCCAGACAGTTTATTGGAGCTGACTTGTCTAGTGCAAAAGTCAATTGACACATATGTATAAATAGAGGAGTTGTGGTTCTTATTTGAACACAAACTCACTCGCTTTTGTAACGCACATGAGAGAGAGAGAGAGAGAGAGAGAGAGAGAGAGAGAGAGAGAGAGAGAGAGAGAGAACATAAGGAGGAGAACACCTGTTTTTTGCGTTGTCTTTTATACATCTTATACAGAGGAATTTTTAGGTGGGTTTTCTTCCCCTTGAGGGTTTCCCGGGATAAAAGTTGTGTTTATATTGTGATTGTGTTTCTATCAATGATTCTTGATATGATTATGTTGTGATTTTGAATTGAATACTATTGAATCTAGTCTAGCATATGAAAAATTAACATGGTATCAGAGCTAACCTGATTAGAGCATCTTTCACATGGTAAAATTCTCCCTCCTCCCTCTTCGAAAGAAATTAGGGTTTCTGCAAAAGTTAGATTTTTTGAATATCTGATTGTATAGAAATTTGTGCCCTCCCAGAGCGCATCTATTGAGCCCTATATCAAATTTTTTGGTTGGCTAGATATCCTAGAAATCCAAACCCTATTTTGGCAGTGAACTAGAAAAACTGCAGTGAAACAGAACCAGAAAATATGCAGTGCTGCAACCTTGCAAGTAGCATTTGAAGATTGAAGATTAGGGATCTCCAAAAAGCAGTTGGATCAACCAACTCGCCTCCTCCAAGCGCATCTACTGGTAAGTTCAATCTCCTGTTTTGATAAATTTCAATTTTGAGTGACTTACTGGACAAGATGGCCCCAAGCACTAAGCTTGAGGACAAATTGGAAGGCCTAGAAAACTTCCTAGATTAGAAATATAGAATTGGCCTCATTCTGAAAGACTGAGGGTGTTGAGAAGTACATCAAGAATCAAGGATCAGAACCTGAAGAAGCTGAAGATAAGGAGAAGCATGAACAAGACCTGATAAAGGCAATGAGGATCATTGTTGATTCCATTAAGGATCACTTGATCCCTCAGGTGTCATCTAAGAAGACACCTAAGCAAATGTATGATGCACTTTCCAGAATGTATGAAGGAAAGAACATCAACAAAAAAATGAATTTGAGAGCTCAATTGAAGGGCACCAAGATGAGCAAAGGAGAATCTATTCAAGATTACTTCACAAGGGTCTCCCAGATCAAAGAGAAGCTAAGTCCTACTGGAGATATCCTTGATGAGGATGAATTAGTTATGACTGCTCTCAATGGCCCCACTAGACCTTGGAACTCATTCATCCAAACTCTATGTGTAAGAAAAGAAAGTATGAAGTTTGACATAGTATGGGAAGATTGCATACAAGAAGAAGCTAGAGTAGCCAATAGAGAAGCTCTTCTCAGAGAAGATGATTAGGCTCTAGCTACCCATACTAAAGAAAGAAATCAATCAAACTTCAAGAGGAGTAATCATAAGCCTTCAAAGAAGAAATTCTAGAGGAAGAAGAAGAAGGATTACTCAAAGTATCAATGCTACAAATGTCATCAGATAGGACATCTTGCTAGAGAATGTCCATCATCAAAGAATAACAACAACAAAAGGCATCATGCTCATCTAGCTGAAGATGAGAATGAAGAAAGACCTCGAAAGATAATTAGAGGTGAAGATGTAGAAGAATATGTGTTATTCTCTGCACTCTCTAGGTCTGTAACACATGGAGAAGATACATGGCTTATTGATAGCGGTGCCTCTAAGAACATGACAAGAAAGAAGACAACTCTGTCAAATATTCAAGAGAAGAACTCTCCCCAGAAGGTATCATTGGGAGATGACTATCAATATCCCATCAAAGGTATTGGTGAATCAAGCTACAAGCTTGACTCTGGGACCTCCATGAAGATGAAGGAAGTACTATATGTACTAGGTTTGAAAAAGAACCTACTCTCCATCTCAGCTCTAGATAAGAAAGGATATAGAGTTTATTTTATAGATGGACAAGTACTTATGTGGTCCAAAGAAAAGACACTTGAAGATACCGTAGTCATTGGAGAAGAGGAAGGAGGACTGTACAAGCTCAAAGGACATCCAGAGACAACCCTTTTCCATGAGACTACCAGGTCAAGTGAACTGTGGCATAGGAGACTTGCTCACATCAACTACAAAGCATTGCCCTATGTGAGCAAGGTGGTAACAAGGTTACCATATCTGAAGATCGAACATGAGGGAGCCTACAAGGGATGTGCAGAGGGAAAGAACATCAAGAATCCCTTTCCAAAAAGTGACACAAAGTCTAAAGGTACGTTGGAACTAATCCATTCTAATGTATGTGGTCCTATTCCCTCCATATCCTTAAGTGGACATGAATACTATGTCACATTTATTGATGATAATTCAAGAAAGACTTGGATACACTTCTTGAAGAATAAGATTGAAGTGTTCGGTAAATTCAAGGAATTCAAATCCTTGATAGAGAACTAGTTAGAAAAGAGAATCAAGACACTGAGATTAGATAATGGTGTAGAATACACTTCAAAGGAATTTGAAGCATTCTGTAAGGAGGTAGGAATTAAGAGGGAACTAAACACTCCCTATAATCCCCAACAAAATGGTGTTGCAGAAAGAAAGCATAGAACTATCATGGAAGCAGTGAAGACCATGATTCATGACCAAGACCTCCCTATACACCTATGGGATGAAGCTGCAAGAACAACCATATATGTGCAAAATAGATTATCTCACAGTGCCCTTGGATTCAAGACTCCTGAGGAGATGTATAAACTTGAAGTAAGCCATCTCAAGATATTTGGTTGTCCAGTATATGTACATATTCCAAAAGAGAAGAGAACCAAATTGGATCCTTCTAGTAAGAAGGGAATATTTGTAGGATACTGTGAAGTCTCCAAAGCGTTTAAGATAAACATCTCAGGATTCCATCATATCGAGATTAGTAGGGATGTAACCTTCGATGAAGAGGCAGCTCTTAAGAAATCTAGAAGGTGTCAGCTTGAAGAAGTACATGAAGAAGAGGTACCTCCTAGAAGGACATAAGCTAAACCAACTCCTGAAATAGTAGCATCAGAAGATTATGACATGCTAGAGCCTCAGGAGCCCCCTACTATGGATATCTCTCAAAATAGAAAACCTGCTTGGGTAAGAGAAATCATACAAGAAGCAGAAACATATGGAGCACTAGAAGGCTCCACAAGAACCGGAAAAATATCAAAGCCATATTCCAGTTATGTAGCTTTGATGTGTGATCTTGTAGAACAAGAATCCACCAGTTATGAGGTAGTTGCATAGAAGAAAGAATGGGTTGAAGCAATGACGGAAGAATACCAGTCGATCATGAAGAATGATGTTTGGGATATTGTTCCCAAACCAGAAAACGAGAGTGTGGTTTCTTCGAAATGGATCTCCAAGATAAAACATGTTGCGGATGGGAGTATTGAAAAGTACAAAGCAAGATTTGTGGCTAGAGGATTTTCTCAAAAAGAGGGGATTGATTATGAAGAGACATTTTCTCCAGTAGCAAGGTACACTTCCATCAGAACTATCATGGCACTTGCTTCCATGATGAAATGGGACTTACACCAAATGGATGTAAAGACAACCTTCCTTAATGGTGTGATTGAGGAAGAGGTTCGCATTGAACAACCACAAGGATTTGAAGTCAAAGACATAGAAAATCATGTATGCAAGTTGAAAAAGGCTCTGTATGGACTGAAGCAAGCTCCTAGAGCTTGGTATGGAAAAATAGATAGCTTCTTGACAAGCATGGGATTTACCAAGAGTAAAGCTTATCCTAATGTTTATATGAAGATTATAGATGATGAACCAGTCATACTATTGTTGTATGTGGATGATCTATTTCTAACTGGAAATGAGAAATAGATCATGGATTGCAAGAAGAAGCTAGCTAAAGAATTTGAGATGAAAGATCTTGGATTGATGCATTATTTCCTAGGGTTGAAAGTGTGGAAGAGCCCATAAGGAATCTTTCTAAATCAGGGAATGTAGTATAAATATTGAAAATATTTGATATGTTATATTGTAAAGTCGTGGCCACACCCATGGACACCAACTTAAAGTTGTTGTCTAATTAGACATCCGAACTAGTGGACATGACTCACTATAGATAGATTATTGGGTCATTAATGTATCTGACGAACACAAGGCCAGATATATGCTTTGCTGTGAACACCTTGAGTCAGTATCTAGTTAAACCTAGACGGGTTCACTTGATAGCTACAAAGCATGTGATGAGGTACCTAAAAGGTACGATTGATTTGGGACTGTACTATGGGAGAGATCATAACTAGAATTTGTCTGGGTATACGTATTCAGATTGGGCAGGAAGTGTCGTAGATAGTAAGAGCACCTCAAGTGGATGTTATTGTCTGGGATCCACCATGATCTCATGGTTTAGTAATAAACAGTCCAGTGTTGCTCTCAGTACAACTGAAGCAGAGTGCATCACAGCTTGCTCCGTTTGTTGTGAAGCGATATGGCTTCGGAAGCTGATGTCAGGAATATTTGACATGGAGGTGGACACCACAGTAATTTTCTATGACAATCAGAGTTGTATAAATATGACAAAAAATCCGGTGTTCCATGAGAAATCAAAGCATATAGAAATTCGATATTTCTATAAGGGATATGGTACAAAAGGGAGCCATCAAGCTCCGGTATGTGGGTACCGATGAGCAAGTTGTTGATATACTGACCAAGCCTCTATCTTGAATGAAGTTCGAATATTTCTGCGACAAGCTTGGTGTAGTTCAAAAGGACTTTCCTCGCAAAGAGGAAGAGTGATGGGACTATAAATGATGGACCCTCTTCGAAAAGGAAGATCAGGTCGAAGACATGAACCCTCCTCAAACAAAGGGGGAGCAGGTTGATAATATGAAACTTCCCAGGAAAGTGGGAGTAATGATGAGACTGGCATCGATGATGGATGATAGTGATGATGGTCTGACATTTATTTGTTGATGATAGTATCCTCTCTTAAGGATGGTAGGTATAACACTCTATGAATGAGAGTGGTCCTTACTAGTTAAAGGATGACCCTGCAAGATGTTACTCTCGCATGGAGAATACTCACATTCAGTTGTGAATACCACATATTAAACACTCGCTTAGGAGTGGTCTTAACCTTAGTGGTATGGATGCTCTACGATGAGTCCTCGCGAAAACCGAGACTGGCATTGTGTATGCAGTCGAGATCTGCCTTGCAGGCTATACTCTTGTATGGAGAGTACGCCTACATTCATATGTAGATGCCATAGAATAACACTCGCTTGGGAGTGGTCCTAACCTGTGTGGTATGGATGTTCTATGATGAGTCCTCACGGATGACGTAATATAACACTCACTTGGGAGTGGTCCTAACCTATGTGGTATGGATGTTCTAAGATGGGCCGACATTGTGTATGCAGTTAAGATATGCTCTGCAGACAATACTCTTGCTTGGAAGAGTATGCCTACACACAAGTGTAGATACCGTAGTATAACACTCACTTGGGAGTGGTCCTAACCTATGGGGTATGGATGGTCTACGATGGGTCCTCACGGACGATAGGGCCGGCACTGGGTACGATTGATATCTACATTTAGTTGTAGATGATTCAACTGATTGATTTCATGGATCATGCTGATGGAGGATTGCATCATCCTTGGACTTATGTCGTAAAGTGATCAGGACTGATCATTTTGCAAATAGATCATGTGTACTGTAGGTAGTGTGGTGACAAAGGATCAAGTAGATCGAAGTACAGCAGCGAAGGGTCAAGTAGATTGAAGTGCAGCTAAAAAGGATCAAGAAGGATCAAAGGACTGTTGCAAAGGATTGAAAGGATCGAAATGTTGCTGCAAAAGGATTGAAAGGATCGAAGTGCTGCTACGAGGGATCGAGAAGATCGGAAGGCTATTGCAGAAGATCGAAGTGTTGCTTTGAGAAGATCGAAGTGCTACTACAAAGGGTCAAAGTACTGCAAAGGATATAGAAGATCAAAGTGTTGTTACGAAGGATCGAAAGATCAATGCGTTGGTGCAAATAAAGGATCAAGTGATCATGTGATGCAGAAGATAAAGAGTATATGTTCCAGTTATTGACTGTGAAAAACTTCCTGTGACGTATAGATGTATTACCTCAATGTACTGTTGTAATTGTCTCTCTGTTCTCCTATGGTCTGTGATGATGTTGTTAGTAGAATAACCTTCTTGCAAAGGGGAGTGTTGAAATATTGTAAGTTCAAAGGATATTCTAAATGTATTTTACTGATGTAACCCAAGGGAGATGTTATTATTCCTCCGACAGGGTGTTACTATTGTATTTTTTCATAATAGAGTCATGAGGTAAATCCTCCACTTGTGTCGAGTCTTTAGTACCCTAATAAATAATATAATATATTGTTTTTGAGTATTCCTAGGTGAAGTCGGCCCAGATAGTTTATTGGAGCCGACTTGTCTAGTGCAAAATTCAATTGACACATATGTATAAATAGAGGAGATGTGGTTCTTATTTGAACACAGACTCACTCACTTGTGTAGCACATAGGAGAGAGAGAGAGAGAGAGAGAGAGAGACTGAACAGAAGGAGGAGAACACCTGTTTTTGGGGTTGTCTTTTATACATCTTATATAGAGGAAGTTTTTGTTGGGTTTTCTTCCCCTTGAGGGTTTCCCAGGATAAATGTTGTGTATAACTTGTGATTGTGTTTCTATAAGTGATTCTTGATATGATGCTGCTGTGATTTTGAATTGAATACTATTGAATCTACTCTAGCATATGAAAACTTAACGGTCATTAGTACCCCAATGAATAATATAAAATATTGTTTTGAGTCTTCCTAGGTGAAGTCGACCAAGACAGTTTAGTGGGGTCGACTTGTTAGGGTAAAAGTCAAGTTAACATAAAGTGTATAAATAGATGAGTTGGGTTCCTCATCAGAACACAATACTCACTCACTTGAGTAGCGCATAGGAGAGAGAGAGAGAGAGAGAGAGAGAGAGAGAGAGAGAGAGAGAGAGAGAGAGAGAACAACAAGGAGGAGAATACCTGTTTTGGGGTTTTATCTAATACATCTTATATAGAGGAATGTTTGCTAGGTTTTCTTCCCCTTGAGGGTTTCCCAGGATAAATATTGTGTCTAGCTTGTGATTGTGTTTCTTTAAGTGATTCTGCATATGCTACTATTGTGAATTTGGATTAAACACTAATGATATTTAAGTATAGCATATGAAATCTTAAGAGATAATTCACTGAATAGGATAGTCGAACGAGGTAAAGTTTGATCGATACTGAAAGATGGAAGAATATGAACACTTCCAGGAGTGTTACATATTCTAGGTTTGGCTCGAAACTTTATCGTGGTTAGTAAGACGGGGAATGCAAGTGTGCATCTTGTATTTGAGAACGGTATGTGCAAATTGTGCAAGGAGCGATGGTACCAATGGATCTACTAATTTAGTATGTCTTGAATCTAACAACATATCTTCTTGTCTAGTCGACTCGAGCACATTGTGGCATCAATGGATGGGACATATTGGTGAGAAAGGTCTTCATGCTATGTACATTAAAGTTATGGCTGAAGGTCTTCCTAACTGTTTTGAAGAAGTAGACTTATGTGAACATTGTATTTACTGTAAACAGAGTCATGTAAGTTTCTCATATAGTGCTACTCGGGATAAGGAAATAATACTAAAGTTAATACATAATGATGTGTTTGGACAAGTGTCGGTCCCTTCATTAGGAGGATCACAGTATTATGTCTCTTTCATAGCTGATTTATCCAGAATGATATATTTGTATTTTCCAAGGAAGAAATGTGAGGCCTTTGAGAAGTTCCAAGACTTTGAGGCTCTTGTAGAAAACAAACTAGTAAAAGGATCAAGTTGTTGAGAATTGACAATGGAGGAGAGTTTTGTGGGGAGGTGTTCAACTAGTTATGCGTGTTGATGTATTTGTAACTTCAGAATATATTTAGATATATATTATCATTGTATGTTGTTGTACCCCCATTGGAGATGTGTTTGCCTCCTTGCGGGATGTCTTTATTGTGTCTATACCTTGAGGTACAACCTCCATTGTAAGTCAAGGAAATAGTCCCCAGTGTGACATCATGTAATGTGCATTTGGAGTCTCTCTAGGAGAAGTCGACCCTGTTGGTGAAACAGGTCGACCCAGTCATGTAAAAGGTCAATCACTTGATTAGTATAAATAGGGAGGCGCCCTCCCTCATTTATACACACCTCACACTCACTCAAGTTTGCATGAGAGAGAGAGAGAGAGAGATAAGGGAGGAGAGATAGATAGCTATTGACTACTTCTTATTATTGGGATTGATCATCTTATGACACAGTATTTATGATTGTGTTATTCTGAGGAAGTTTGAGGGGTTTTCTCCTTTATGGTTTCCCCGATGAAAATATTTGTGTCTTTTGTATATGTTATATCTTTGCATCTAGTTGTACTTGTTATTATTTTAGACAAAGATCCTAATTAATCTAGTAAGATCTAGAAAAACTAACATGGTATGAGAGCCTCTTTGAAAGAAGGCACTATGCACCTACAGAAACTAGGGCTTCCTAGTTCAAGATGTTCTCTCCACAGATCATCAAGAAAATAGGGCTAGGATAACTTGCCTTAATAGGGTGAATATTTTAGTGGAATTAGTTTCATAGTTGAAGAAGTTTCATTTTTTACNATGTTCTCTCCACAGATCATCAAGAAAATAGGGCTAGGATAACTTGCCTTAATAGGGTGAATATTTTAGTGGAATTAGTTTCATAGTTGAAGAAGTTTCATTTTTTCCCCTGCCACTCATGCCGAGAGAAACTAGGGCATCAAGTTTCGGAGGCTTACCACCTCGGTCTTCAGAAAGTGACCTTACTGAGAAAATTGCCTCAAGGAGGTGCATCTTTCTATCCAAAAAGAATTCCCAAACTCCAATTTTGGAAAATTAGGTTTTCTCTACCAAACCCTAGGTCAGCCAGCTTCAGAAGCAGGTCAGACACCTCAAATCGGTAAGATCTAAATCTTTGCTATTTCCATTTGAGGTTCTCATTCGAAAAGATCACTCGCCATACTCAGCTTGAGTACAAGCTTGGAGGGGCTGATAGATTTCGAGCATGAAAGTACAAAATATCTTTGATCCCTGAAGAAAATGATTTGGATCAGTACATCACCAAGGAGGTTCTAGAACCACAGGGATATGAGGCTAAGGATGCTGATAAGAGAAGCATGGTTAAGGCCAAGAGAATCATTGCAAATTCTATTAAGGATCACCTCATCTCCCATGTGTCTTCATTCAAGACACCGAAGGAATTATAGGATGCTTTAACAAATATGCTCGAAGGAAAGAACATCAACCAGAAGATGAATTTGAGGAACCAGTTGAAGAATTCGAAGATACAGAACTCCGAGACTATACAGTCTTACTTCACAAGGGTTGCTCAAATCAAAGAACAACTTGAAGCGGTTAAAGAGAATGTCAAAGAAGGAGAAATTGTAATGACTACCTTGAATGGTCTCCCTAGATCTTGGGACTCATTCATTCAAGGAATTTGTGCAAGAAGGAGACTGATCTCTTTCAGCAGACTCTGAGAAGAATGTGCACAAGAAGAAGCTAGACTCATGACAAGAGAGGAGAAGATGGGAGCAACTGAAGATCAATCTCTCACAATTCAAACCAGGAAGAACCTCAAGAAGAAGGAGAAGAAGGAGAATTGTCATCACTACAAGAAGAAGAAAAAGAAACAAAAGAAGACCAAGAGTGATCCTTCAAATGTTCAAGGTTATACAGGTGATGAAAAGGGACACTTTGCAAGAGATTGTCCCATCAAGAAAAGGAGACACCATGATCATGTTGCCAAAGACGATGAACCAACAAAAAAAATATTCAGAAGAGAGAAGGATGATTCAGATGAATAGTATGTGCTAATTTCAAGACATACTGGCACTATATCACACATAAGCAATGATTGGATTGGGGATAGTGGAGCTTATAAACACATGATGGGATATAAGGAATCATTTGTTAATATGTTTGAACATGAGTCACCTCACAAGGTGAAACTTGGGGATGATTACCATTGCCCCATAAAAGGGAGTGGAGAAGCTTCATACAAGCTTGACTCCAGGAAATCCTTAAACATAAAGGATGTGTTATATGTTCCAGCATTGAATAATAATCTTCACTCCATCTCTGCACTAGATGAAAAGGGAATTATATTTTCATTTTTCAATGGCCAAGTTCTAATGTGGCCTAAAGGGAAGACAATAGAGAATGCAACAGTGATTGGAGAAGAAGATAGAGGCTTGTACAAGCTAAAGGGACATCCTGAACAAGCACTGGTTTATGAGTCAATTGAACCAAGCGAACTATGGCACAGAAGGATTGCACATGTGCACTACATAGCATTGTCGATGGAAAGCAAAGCAATATCTGGAGTGCTAGAGATCCAACAAATGCATCAAGGCATTTGCAAAGTATGTGCACAAGGAAAGAATGCAAATAAGACATTTCCCACCAGTGAGAGCAAGGCCAAAGGAATACTGTAGATAGTACACTCGTATGTATGTGGACCCATGTCTTCTAGCTCATTAAGCGGGTATGTGTAATATGTTTCCTTTATATATTATTTCTCACGTAATACTTGGATATATTTCTTGAGAGGGAAAAATGAAGTTTTCAGTAACTTCAAGGAATATAAAGCCTTGGTCAAGAACCAAACTAATAGGAAGATCAAGACTCTACGGTTAGATAATGGCGGAGAATTCACATCGGAAGAATTCAAGGAACTCTGCAGAGAGTCCAGGATTAAGAGGGAGTTGAGCACTCCATACAATCCTCAGCAGAATGGGGTTGCAGAACAAAAGAACCGAACCATCATAGAAGAAGCAAAAGAAATGTTGCATGACCAGGATATTCCTATGCACCTTTGTGCGGAGGTAATAAGGACAACTGTGTATGTACAAAACTGTACTCTTCATTGAGTACTTTACAACAAGACTCCTGAAGAGGCTTTCTCGGGAGAGAAACCAAAAGTCATCCATCTCAGAATATTTGGTTTCCCGGTGTACATACATATCCCAAAGGAGAAAAGGACCAAGCTCGATCCTTTTGGGAAGAAGTGTATATTCGTAGGATACAATAATACATCAAATGCCTACCAAATATACTTCCAAGGATTCAAGAAGATCGACATCAATAGAGATTTAACCTTTGATGAAGACTCGACATACTTCAGATCCAGGAGGACACCTATTCAAGAGGTTGAGGAACTTGAAGATATGAGAGCCGAAGTAATTCCAGAAGACAATGAAGATCACAACATGGCAGAACCACAAGAGCTGGTAGAGACAATCCTTGAGAAGGACTCCCACAAGAGGAAACCGACATGGGAACGGGAGCTCATATGAGAAGCAGAAAGGTATGGCGCTCCAGAAGGAATACATAGAGAAAGGAAAAGGGAAAAACCCTACAATATCTATGTGGCACTGCTATGTGACATCATTGACATAGAACTTCCACCTATGAAGAGGTTGTAGAAAAGAAAGAATGGAAGGATGCTATGCTCGAGGAATATTAGTCGATCATGAATAATGATGTCTAGGAGACAGTTTCGAGACCAAAAAATAAGTATGTCATGACTTCTAAGTGGATCTACAAGATCAAGCATGCTGCAGATGGAAGCATCGAGAAATATAAGGCAAGGTTCGTAGCACAAGGCTTCTCATAGAAAGAAGGCATAGACTACGAAGAGACATTTGCACCTGTGGCGAGGTACACTTCCATTAGGACCATACTTGCATTGGCAACTATTATGAAATGGAAAATACACCAGATGGATGTCAAGACAACTTTCTTGAATGGTGTAGTCAAGGAGGAAGTGTACACGAAACAACCATTGGGATTCGAGACACATGACAGGAAGACCCATGTGTGCAAATTGAAGAAGGCTTTGTATGGATTGAAACAAGCACTAAGGACATGGTACAATAGGATGTATAGAATCCCGATGAGCCTAGGATTTACCTAGAGTAAATCGGATTCCAACCTTTACTTCAAGGTTGAAGACGGAAGACCAGTGACGCTCTTGCAATATGTTGATGCCTTGTTTCTGACAGGTGAAGAGGAACTCATTAAAGATGCAAGGAGGAGACTTGCTAAAGAGTTCGAGATGAAAGATCTATGTATGTTGCACTGCTTCTTAGGCATGGAGGTGTGGCAAAGTGCAGATGGGATATTCCTTGGTCAAGGAAAGTATGCAATGGAGATTATGAAGAGATTCAGAATGTTGGAATGCAAGGCAATAACCACACCTATAACTTCTAACTTGAAGCTTCTGAGTTATACTTCATCCAAGACAATAGATGCCTCAATGTATCATCAAATGATTGGCTCATTGATGTACATGGTGAGTACGATTCCAAACATATGATTTGTAGTGAACACCCTAATCCAATTCCTGATGGATCCGAGACATGTTCACCTGATAGTTGCAAAACATGTATTGAGGTACCTAAAAGGTATAGTGGATTGTCGGATCAAATATGATGTGAATCAGAAGATTAACCTACACGGTTATGTTGATTCAGATTGGGCAGGTAGCACCACTAGCAGGAAGAGAACCTTAGGTTGTTGCTTCAGTTTGGGATCTGGCATGATCCCCTGGTTCAACATGAAACAATCATGCGTGGCACTGAGTACAACCGAGGCAGAGTATGTTGTCACTTGCTTGGCTAGTTGCGAGGTAGTGTGGCTACGAAAGCTACTATCTGAATTGTTTGATCTCTAGTTTGATGTGACTTGTATATTTTGTGACAATCAAAGTTGTGTGAAACTACCGGAAAACCCTGTGTTCCATGACAAGTCAAAGCACACCGAAATCAAGTTCCACTATATCAGGGATATGGTGCAGAGAGGAGCAGTGAAGCTCTAGTACGTGGAAACAGACAGGAAGATAGCCGATGTGTTGACCAAGCCTCTAGCGAGAGTGAAGTTCAAGTACTTCAAAGAAATACTTGGTGTGATCCAGAACGAGACCCCTCGAAAGAGGGAGTGATGTGTTCTAGCATAGCTAGAGAGAGAGGTTGTCTGAGCATACAATACCGGAGAAGATCATAGGTTGTTTAGACGTAATTAGTCATGTGGGTTGTCCTTGGATGTAATAAGTCCTGACGAAGCTCACAGGTTATCCTTGGATGTAATCAGTCCTGATATGATTCTATGCTAGAAATAACGAACGCATAATATCTCACATGGGAAATGAGACAGGTTGTCCGAGCAGGAAAAATCCTAGTGAAGCAGGATGCTCAAATGTAATCAGTCGTGTAGGTTGTCCTCGGATGTAATCAGTCCTAGCGAACCTCGCAAGTTATCCTTGGACGTAATCAGTCATGAAACAAGTTATTCGAGTGTAAATATGAGACCTGGTGTGGTACGCATGTTACTTGAATGTAATAATCCATGTGGGTTGTCCAAGTGTAAAAGGAATCATGGCGTAGTTTGCAGGTTACTCAGATGTAATACACCCCGAAGGTTATCTAAACGGAAAACATCCTGGACACAAGTTGTTCAGATGTAATAGGTCCTGATGTAGCAGGTGTTTTGTCGTAATCAGTCCTTACATATATATCTATATATGTGTGTGTTCTCATGTTGAGATGATTAGGTCATGAAGCACGCGAGTTGCACCTAGGCGATTGTCCTTTACTAGTAGAACGCGGGTTGACTATGGATGCTCTGTGTGCTCTGTTTTGCTTTGTGCAAGACAAAATAGATGATATGGGCACGACAAGATAAAGGTAGAAGACACAAGTTATTGTCGTGGCAATGTAAAGAAGGTCCTGGACAACCCCTACGAGATGGTTTTCTTGAATATGTGATGAAGACCTGGATGAGGACTAGGCCTACACCCAACATGAAAAAGGGTTGGCTCTGTAGAAAATTTCGATGACAGATAGTACCATTTGATGATCGATAAGAAGACGATGATGACAAAGGCTATGCTAATGACTCTATGACTCCGTGATGATGACTCTGCAATGAAGACTTGACTAGATGTGTTGATGATTGTGGAAGAGAGAGAATACCTTCCTAGTTAAGAGGGAGAGTTGATGTATTTGTAGCTTCGAAAGATATTATGATGTATATTATCATTATATGTTGTTGTATCCCCATTGGAGATGTGTTTTCCTCCTTGTGGGATATCGTTATTATGTCTTGACCTTGAGGTACAACCTTCATTGTAAGTCGGGGCAATAGTCCACAGTGTGACTTCATGTAATGTGTATTTGGAGTCTCTCTAAGAGAAGTCAAGCCTATTAGTGAAATAGGTCAGCCCAATCATGTAAAAGGTTAGTCACCTGATTAGTATAAATAGGGAGGCATCCTCCCTTGTTTATACACACCTCACACTCACTCAAGTTTGCATGAGTGAGAGAGAGAGAGAGAGACAAGGGAGGAGAGATAGATAGCTACTAAATACTTCTTATTACTAGGATTGATAATCTTATGACACAGTCTTTGTGATTGTACTATTCTGAAGAAGTTTGAGGGGTTTTCTCCTTTATGGTTTCCCCGGTGAAAATATGTGTGTCTTGTGTGTCTATTATATCTTATGCACCTAGCTGTACTTGTTATTCTTTCAGACAAAGAGCCCAATTAAGCTAATAAGATCTAGAAAAACCAACACTGTAGACAACATGGTATAACTTGACAAAACACAACTCCATACATGCCTCAACAAAATGAATTTGCTGAAAGAATGAATAGAATGCTGATGGAGAAAGCTAGGAGCATGCTCAGTGGTGCAGGAATCACACAAGAATTATGGGCAGAGGCATTCGACACAACATGATACATGGTGAATAGGTCATCACCGACATATTTGGTCAACAATACTCCATATGAGGAATGGAACAATAAAAATCCCTCTCTTACACATATTAGATTTTTTGGGCATGATTCCTTTGTGCATGCCGAAAAGGAGAAAAGAAGCAAACTCAACAACATGTCGAATAAATGCATATTCATTGGCTACAAGGATAGAATCAAAGTGTATAAGATGTCGAATCTGGCCACAAGGAATGTAGTTTGTGATAGAGATGCAATCTTCATGGAAGTCGATCAGAGGTACTTCTAGGGATGAATAGGTTAGAAGATAAAAGGAACCAGAAAAGCAAGGGTTTGAATTGAACAATGAAATTTTGGATTTAGGTGAGTTGATTGAATCCGACCAAGAGGTGGAACAACAAACTTCAATTCTCAGAAGCTATGGTCGAGCAAGGAAACAATATAGTCCACTTGAATTTCACTTTGATTTTGTGTTGTCTTTTATAGAAGATTATTTCAGGTTGGTAATGGAAGCGCTTGACTTTACTAAGGGTAAACTCTATATAAGGGGCATGGAAGAGGAAATGGAATCTTTGAGAAATAATGAAACATGGGATTTGGTCACATTACCAAATGGAAGGAAACCCATAGATAGTAAGTGGGTGTTCAAGAAAAAGGTAAATGTAATAGGATAAGTTAAGAAGTACAAGGCTTAGTTGGTAGCAAAGGGATACTCCCAAGTTGAGAGAGTTGAATTTGGTGAGATTTCCTCTCATGTTGCTAAGTTAACTTCCATAATGTTTTTTTTTCTTTAGATGCAGTATTTTATCTTGAAGTAGAATAGATGGATGTAAAGATAACATTTCTTCACAATGACCTTGAAGAAGAAATTTATATGAAGCAACCTGAAAGTTTTACAGTACAAGGAGAAAAGCAGATAGTTTGCAAGGTCAAGAAGACCCTCTATAGTCTAAAATAGTCTCCCAAGATGTGGTATCAGAAGTTTGATATGTATATCCAACAATTGGGATTTTTGAGAAGTTGGGTTGATCACTGTGTGTACGGAAATAAAGTTGGTGGTCACTTTATATATGTAGTTTTTTATGTTGACAACATGTTGTTGGTCACAAATAACATGGATCTGATTAAGGAGGTAAAACTACAACTGTCCTTCAAGATCAACATGAAGGATCTCAATGCAATAAATTTCATTCTTTAAATGGAAATAAAGACAGATTGAGCAGGTAGAAACTGTTGTTAAATAAGAGTAAATATGTTGAGTCAGTTCTAAAATGTTTCAACATGCAGGAGTGCAAATTGATCAAGGTCCCTATTCCTGTGATAGTTAAATTACCTATTAAACAGTGTCCTAAGACACAAGAAGAAATAGAGTACATGTCACATGTGCCCTATGCTAATGTTGTAGGTACTTTGAGGTATGTTAAGGCATATAATCAACCAGATATTTCCTAACTAGTGGGAGTATTGAGCAGGTACATGTCGACATGTGGAAAAGAGCACCAGACCGTAGTAAAGGGAGTATTTAGGTACCTGCATGACACTACGGATTATGCAATCTTCTATCAAGGGGAACCTGAGAACAATAAGGAAATAAATGTACATGGTTTTTTCAACTCCGATTGGGCTGGAGATGTCATTCATAGACAATCGTGCAATGGATATGTTTTCAAGTTATTAAGTGGAGCAGTCGGTTGGATTAGCAGGAGATAGTCAGTCGTTGCATTGTCGACTACTGAGGTTGAATACATGTAAACTATTGATGCATGTAAGGAGGTTGTTTGGTTGCAGATATTATGTTTAGACGTTGGATTTGGTCAACATGTTGTAGATTTGGATTATGATAATTAGGGGGAAATCTACCATTTGTTAGAGAAATGGTGGAGAAACATAAGATGTTTTCCAAGCGTTGCTAGAAAAGGTGGACACTATGAAGAATGTTGAAGACTCATTGACCAAGTTGGAGAGTACCGAGAAGTTTTCTTGGTATAGGGAATTGATGCGCGTACCATCCCTACTTAAGTGAACCAAAGTTCTAAATCTCTTGTTTATGGAAAGAAAACAACAAGTGGGAGAACGTTTGGAATGCTATATTATTTACATGAGATCAATGGTCAATGTCCATAATCAATTGGTTTGTAGGTCAAATGGAGTTAGAGGTCGACAAACAATGGAAGTTTTTTCGAATGGACGACCATAATAGTTTTTTGGTCGAATACAACGACTGGTTGATGAATATTGAAATGACTGGAAGTTGAATAGATGATCAACCAAAGGTTGAATGAGCTAATTCGACTATAAAAGAATAGCTGAAAGTGGTTAGGAAGTAATGGATTGTCATTAATGAGCAATTGGTTGTAACTAGATCAAGACCTATGAGCTAGTGTATGCATTGCATCTATGAATAAGATGCAATGGTTATGCATGGTGTAGGATGATGAGATGAAGTGTGATTTGTTGCCTAGTAAATCATAGTTGTAAACACTGCTTAAGAGTGTTGATTAATATATGAGTGGTAAAGCTCACCGGTTTGATGGTTTCCCCGGTATAGGGGTTTCTAAGGTAATTTATGTGTATCGTCTTGATATTTTGTGTGTCATTGCTTAATGTTTAATTCTTAACTATATGAATCAACATGCATGCTCATTGTAATAGGTGTTAGAACCCAACATAAATTACACGCCCTTATTCAAAAAGTCTCCACAAGTAGAGGAACTATACTCATTATTGTTCCAAAAGAAAACAAGCATGTATTTCATTATTTCAAATTAACATGTATTGGTTATTCAAATGAGGAAAATGACAAATCAATGGGGGATTTGAAAAGTCAAGGAGGAAGACCAAGAATCACCTAGAAGGCCAAATGTTATTGGAAAACTAATAGTCATTCTTATTCTATGTAAGATGTACTCTTCATCTCAGTGTAGAGGAGGAGATTTTTCTCTGTTTGAGCTTCTACTTGTAAACTTTTTGCAAAAGTCTTTTTTCAAAGTTTTAAGAAGAAAAACCCGTTGTTGGCCTAGCTATTTTGGAGACAAATTTCAACTTCAGCCTCAATGTGTGGAACCTTTTACTGCTAAATGGTTGCTTTCCTGAATTGATGTGATAATTTTTTTCTATATGGTAGGTCATTCTTCTGTAGAAGTAGCATTTATTGCTCTAATTTATCTCTAGAATGTCTACACTATAGCCATGGGCATAATACTGTAATCAACTATTCATTTCTCAAGACTCTTCTCATGTGCATATAATTATTTATGTTCATGTTCTTGCTCATGTGGTGACTGTTTATTGAAGATTAAGACATTGACATATTTGATGCCATGCTGATTCGGATTTATGCAAGAACGCAACAGAATACACAAATAACCATAGAAACAAATATGCAGCGGAAACAACACTTCATTTCATTAATCAATCACTGAAACTTGTTTAGATACAGAATGGAAATAAACTAGCTAGAGTGCTGGTAGCTTATCTCTGAGAAGAGACNGTTGGGTAACTTGGTACATCAATTTCTCGGGGTCGTAACTTTAGCATACTACCTCTGTTTGACGTGCATGATACATCGTTAGAAAGATCTGTTTAAGGACTAAATCCATAAACGACAAGCATCGAGTCCGGGAACAGACTCATATTTGCCCGACCATTCGATGCCAAAAAACGTCGTTTAGGGCCTCAAAACGGCTTCGAAAGTTTAGGACTCGAAAACTGCCAAAAATAGTAAATTGTGCTACAATTAAGGAAACTGGAAAACTGAAAGAAATAGTGGTGGGGGTCCAAGAGGAATAGGTGGGTGGCCACCAATGTCCTCCTGGATCACATGCTCACATTTTTGGTTTTGTCAGTTAACACAAGCATCATTATGCATTTTGCATCTTAGCATAGTTGGAAGTAATATATGGCATTTCAAAATCCAAAACAGTGGATTAGGCCAACTATTGACAAAACCTCAAAGCCATAATGGTTGTCAGGTCATAATCCAAATGGGTTCCCTATTCCAAACAGTGTCAAGTCTAATTAGGACCTTTCATGGGGGGTAAATTCTATTGATTGCACATGGACAATTCCATCTCGCCAACACTCACATCTTGGTTATCAATCTTTAAGTCAGAATCATATAATGATGATGTATATTTTAAGCAAATTTATAGGGTCTTTATCCATCTACTTCTTTACATGCGGAATCCTTCAAATATTACCACATCACAAATAACTTTTATACAAAATGGACAACCTATATGTTTTGAATAGAAACTTAGAAACCTAATTCTCAAGAAAACGCACTCTACAAAATGGATAACCTATATGTTTTGAATAGAAACATAAGAACCTAATTCTCAAGAAATCACATTCACCTATTTAGGGAGGTTATTTTGGCAAAAAAACAAAACAAAAAACTCCATCACTTACAACAATTATAATTTTAATCCTAGCATGACTAGGGATGTTTCATGGTACATAAAGATATGTGCTTGTACACCTAACTAATCAAATTAAAATTAGGACATTGCAAATCCTCTTCCCTTTCATTCAATGCCTTGTAAAAGCATCTCCCTAGACTTTGTGGCAGAAAGCAACTGCCCCTAGACTAAGCAACGCCATCCTTTATTATATTAATTTTCATTCTTATATATATAAACCAAATACGAAGCTAACCAACTCTCCTATATAATATATGAGTGTAGACATTATCCATAGGTTTAGAGTTAAAAATAACAAAGTGAAATAGCTGAAAGGGGTTTAATGTTTATAAAATTGAAATGTGACATGTGTATAGTGATTATTATATTAATTTTTATTCATTGTATATAGAAATCTAATACGAGGCTAACTTACTCTCCTATATGATTCTATAAGCGTAGACATTATCCATAGGTTTATAGCTTAAAATAACTAAGTGAAGTGAATGGGCTTGTAGTTTAACAGTGAAAGGGGTTTAATGTTTATAAAAATGAAATCTGACATGTGTTTATGGTGATTAATAATAGTTTAATGTTTATATATATGATCAAAGATCATATGTCTAATAGAAAATTAATACCGTAGGTAGCTTGTCATATCTTTATGTTTGTCTGATTTAATTAAAGATTAAAATATTTTATATAAAAGTTTTGAATTTTGTTTATTTTAATTATAAATATAAAATTATTAATACAAATTTAATATATTAATTAAATTATAAAAATTATATATAATTTAAATATTTTGTTAAATTTTTATTATTATATATTATAATTAAAAATAATGATTATTTAAAATGGCACATCTATCCTTATAAAATGATTTTCTTAATGAGTTATTTCCACATGGTGTTTCTCACTTGGATTAGACTCCCTTTCTCCCTATTTAACTTTACAAAATGGAAATATATTCAAATAAAATACCATATCCTCTATATGCCCACTTTTATTATTCAAAATTATAGTTATTCAAAATTATAGTTATTGTTTTTTTATATTAAATATATTATTTACATCTAATTAATTTTTTACTAACTTTATTGTTTTTTATATTAAACATATTATTTACATCTAATTAATTTTTTACCATTTAGTAAATTGAGATATTGCATTTCTCATAAGAGTAAACTTTCTACTCGATCATTTGCACCGATCTGATGACCAGCTCAAGCATTGCTGGTCGTCCGATTGGTGCAAATGATCCGTAAAAAGTTTAAAGTTTATTCATATTTAGCAAATTGGATCTATAAATGCCTTAAAGAGTAAGGTCCCAAGATAAGGTTGGTGACATAAAGCCCATAATTCAATAAGATTAATGGGTTGATGGCAACTTGGAGTTATAAATGCCTTAAAAATTAAAGTCCCAAGATAAGATTGGTGACACATAGGGTCATACCCCAACTTGGCATTATAAATACCCTTAGAATTAAAGCTCCTAAGATAAGGTTATGATATAGAAGCTTTTATTAAAATATATTAAAAAGCAAAGTGGGTGAGAAATATCTTAACTTTGTCAATTTAAGAATCTTTTTAACCACATGTAATCCACACTCCAGCTCACCCACCTCACCTTGTTAGGTAGCATACCTATTCACTAGGTGGGTTTGGTGATCTTATAAACTTTAATGATTCTGTCCTTACTTAATTCTATTTTTTTTTTTCACGAGATCTTGCGTGGATAATAATTTTGAGACTTACACAATATATTTCCAGATAAGTAGTTTACAAGATATATCCATTAGATAAACTTTGCTATCTAGAAGCTTCCTGAGTAAAAATATCAAAGAGATTGGTATTCCGGTTGTTTTAACTATATAATAATAATAAATTATTAGCCCATGGCGCACGCTATATCCTTGTGCGATGTCCACATTACATTAGACATGGCATTTATTTACTCTACTTATTTTAATTATTACACATTGACGAAAACGTTTTAATTTATTTTCCGTGTGGTTATAGAGTTGTTTTGGCGGGTCCCAACATTTCGGTTTGTGCATTTATATTTCGCCACGTGGAATCGGGAGTCCGGCGATATTTTTCCGTGTAGTTATAGAATTGTTGTGGTGGGTCCCTCCTTCCAAAATATCGCCACGTGGAATCGGGAGTCGGTTGTGGCACACCCATTATTTTTATTTTGGGTAACACGAGTTTTTTTTCTTTTCGCCTCGTTAGTTGACGGAAATTGCCTTTAAACGGTCGAAAATACACGTGAATTTCATTGGTTGCCGTTAACGTCGCGACAAACGGGCGGTAACGGGCGTTAGGTCAAATTTGGTTGTTATCCTCAGGAGAATCGCGGACCGCGCCATCTGATCTATCAACTTTTTATTTTTATTTTTTATATTTTCTCGAATCACATGGCTCCGCGCGGCGGTTTTATACGTGGAGTTCAGAGAACTTGCCACGTTACTCAGAGCCATCTTTGGCGTGTGGGGTAAGTAATCGGGGACCGTGGACGAAATTTTTCGGTTTGAAATCAGCGGGAAAGTGGTTCTATAAATTGTTGCCTGCTCTGATTTTCAGTTCTTCATTCACGCCGGTCTCAGCTGGAGCGTTTCGGAAGTGACAGAATTTGATGACAGAATTTTTTTTGTTATTTGTGGTGGTATAATTTCAGTCATAAGGGTTTGGTTATGGCAACTGGTCGAGCGGACGCTGCGAGTTTCGATTCTGAGACCTTGGGAGTTGTGACGAATAATAGCTCAGATCATAAGCCTCAGCCTATTGTGAAAATGGGTGTCAATATTTCTGCCTCTGATGCTGGCGGATTTAACGTCACTAGACAGGGGCATCTTTCTGTCAAGAAGCCCCGTGCTGTGCACATCCAGGTGATGAGAATCCGTCAAGAAGATGAGCATCTGGGTGAGGATTTATGGGAGGGCGTGAATCCAAAGGAAAAATTTGTGTTTTTTCCGATCGTGTCGCAGATGAAAGATGTGTTCTTCGAGTACTCGAGGCCTACATTCCCATCGCCGCTTGGCATGAATGCTGGAGTTCGCTCGCTGTGAGAAGACTCGAACACGCGACCCAGTCTTGAGAAGGTTTTGTGTTTGTATATATTCGGCTCTGAGCCATGGGGTTTTTGAGGCCTTTTGTACGTTAAGCGTTGTGAAGTTAGTTGTGTCTGTAAATGCTTTAGCTTGCAGTGCTTGAACTTGCGGGGCAGTTGCTTTCTGCCAGAATAATGTAAATGCGTTACAGTGGGCATAAATATCTCTGTATTTCTGCCATGATTACTTCTTGGTGCATAAATATCTCTATTTTTCTGCCGTGATTACTTCTTGGTGCATAAATATCTCTGTATTTCTGCCATGATTACTTCTTGGTGCATAAATATCTCTATTTTTCTGCCATGATTACTTCTTGGTGCACAATAATCTCTGTATTTCTGCCATGATTACTTCTTGGTGCACAATAATCTCTGTATTTCTGCCATGATTACTTCTTGTGTGGGATTTTTCACCAGTAAATTCCTCTCTCAAAATGAAAATATCGGCAGTTTTTCTTTTCCGAAAATAGGAACTGTGTGAAATTAGTTCAGAAGAGTGCCAACCTTTCCACTGTAATTTATTGCTTCAAGGCTTCTCGTGACATTGCAACTTGCTTTATATGATAATGGTGGTAGTATGCATCAATGCAGGTGGTTTACCTGCGATCTTTGAGAGCGGTTTGGTAGAGCTTTCAACTACTATTAAAAATTAATAATAAATTTGTATCCAGATGAAAAGGTCCAGAATTATGTAAATGTTTTAGCTTGTGTTAGTTGTGTCTGTAAATGCTTTAGATTGCAGTTTTGTTTGAACTGGCTGGGCAGTTGCTTTCTGCCAGAATAATGTAAATACGTTACAGTGGGCATTCATATCTCTGTATTTTTGCCACGATTATTTCTTGGTGCATAAATATCTCTATGTTTCTGCCACGATTTCTTCTTTTTGCATAAATATCTCTGTATTGCTGCCATGATTACTTGTGTGGGATTTTTCACCAGTAAATTCCACTTTCAAAATGAAAATATCGGCAGTTTTTCTTTTCCGAAAATAGAAACTGTGTGAAAATAGTCCAGAAGAGTGCCAACTTTTCCACTGTAAAGCTTCTCGTGACATTGTAACTTGCTTTATATGATATTGGTGGTAGTATGCATCAATGCAGGTGGTTTACCTTCGATCTTTGAGAGCTGTTTGGTAGTGCTTTCAACCACTATTAAAAATTAGTAGTAAATTTTTATCAAGATGAAAAGGTGCAGAATTATAAATAAATTATTATTAAGATGAAAAGTTGCAACTATAGCACTGCTAAATGTTGAATTTATTCATAACTCAATAAGCTAATTTTTGTGGTAACAAGTTTGGCTAACGTTCTAGGGACACTCCACTCATCAGGTTTTTTATTTTATTTTTTCATTTTAATAAAATTCATTAATTAATTATAAAAATCATCTTATTTTACTAAAAATAAATTAAACTAGTCAAATGGAAATTTATTTTAATATAACAAAGACAACTTTAATAGAATTCTTTAATTTAATTTTAAAATAAAAACTATCTTATTTTACTAAAAATGAATTAAACTTGGTAAAGTAAAATTTTATTTCAATATATACCAAAGATAAAAGTTAACAATTGATTATATTTTAAGTAAAGTAACAATTTATTCCAAAGATGAAAATTGACAAGTGATTTTTGTGGGGTCCCATCATCGGTTCCAAAAAATTTATATTTTGTCGGGTCCTCGATAAAAGAAATTCATTTATTGGTAATTAGTGGGAGCAGGCCTGGAAATTCAATTTTATTGTGTCAATAAATTTTAAAGCTTTCAAGTTTTTCATTGACGGTTTAACCAATTTTGGAGTGTCAATTTATTTTTAATATTATATATAAATGTGAATGAACTTTTTTTTTACATTATATAAATATGAGTAAAATATTTATATAGAAATTTAATAAATTATAAAATTTTAAAGGAGAAAATTTTAGAGATTTTCTATGAAAAAATTAGAAACACAAATTATAAATAAAATACAATACACACACGAAAATAGAAAAGTCTAGCATTTATGTGTTCCTAGAAATAAGAGCAGCTTAGGAGCTGAACCAACACAATGGCCAATGATTGTTAGCTAAGTTTTAGTAGTTAACATAGGTATCAAAATTTTGGACGGGTTATTCTAAATTCATAAACATCATTCCAAATTCATAAAGTTTCAAATATTTACTTACTTGTCAATGTTTATAAAAAACTTACACGTCTTAGTAGTTAAAACATAAGTATTAAAATTTTTGACTGGTTATTCTAAATTCATAAATGTCAAATTGACGTTTCAAATATTTATTTACTTGTCAATCTTTATAAAAAACTTACATGTCAAATACATATAAAAATGAAAATAAAAAATTCTGTGGAAATTCAACTTCAGGCCTGAGTGGAAGAATCAATTACCAAACGAAACACTAGTTATTTGTATATTCTCCTACAAAGAAGTAGGTATCAAAAATTTTGACAGGTTATTCTAAATTCATAAAGTTTCAAATATTTATTTACTTGTCAATGTAAACTTAAATGTTAAATACATATAAAAATGAAAATAAAAAATTCTGTAGAAATTCAACTTAAGCCTGAGTGGAAGAATCAATTACCAAACGAAACACTAGTTATTTGTATATTTCTACTACAAAGAAGAAAGGTTTTTAGAAGCAACTTTAAAATTAACTTATTATTATGATTTATATCATAAAAGTTATTTGTTTGGTTTTATTTATAATGATTAGTTTTAGTATTGGAATTTATGAGTTAGAGGTAACATCTTATAATTGATTTAGGATTAATTTTTTTAAGATATATTTATATTATAAATCCATTTCCAAAGAATTTATATGTTGTTATAGGTTGCATCTTATATAGTTTCTGGCCGTGTTGGTGTTAGAGTTAGCATTGACTGAGCTGCTTGCTCTTTAGGTATTGCTGATTTTTACAGCGACCATTGGTCTTTTATTTTTTTATGTTTATGGGGACTTTTAGGTAATCATCAATTGGGTAGCTTGAAAGGTTGGACTGTTGGGTCTTGATTTGGAACACTGATGTAATAGCATTGCAGAATTTAAAAACTCCTTCCTCTCTTTATTCTTCCAATATGTCTATCAGGAGCACAATAAGAGTGCTGACAAGCTATCGAAGGAAGCACTCTCTTTAAAGCCAGGATGTCTCTCATTCTTGGATTTTCTGAAGGAGTTATTGGGGAAGATACCATTTAGCTCTTTTAAAGAGTTTTTTTCCATGGTATGGTTGGCTCTCCCATCTTAAGAGTCAAGGATGGGACTTTTCTTTTAGCCACTTTTGGTGTTTTGCTTCTTGATATGAGAATCTCTTGATTCCAGAGGGTGTTAGGGTCTTGACAACACCATGTGCTTCCTTTGATATTCTTTCAGGGCTCTTTATGTACTTTCTTTTGGCTAATTGGTAATATTAGAGGAAGGAGTTCTGAGACTTTTGTTTAGTTTGAGTAGAGACATCTTGTCAACAGCCAGCTGGAAGCCCACTGTTTTCTGAAAGGTTTTGACAAAAAGTTTCATTTTCCTTTTCTGAGCAAGCCTCAGCATGATATATTATAACTTGGTACACTTTTGTTACCTTTGATTCTAATAGAATATCAAGGAACAGGCGATTTTTCTTCTGGAAAAATGTCACATCTTATAATTCAAATATAAAGCAGTTTACAAAGAATATACAATCATATCTTTCCATATATTTCTATTACAAGAAATACTCTAAAACAAAAATTACTATATAGTAGTCATATTATATTTCTATTAAAAGAAACATCCAAAGCTACAATATAGTAAACCTCTAAAACAAAAATTACTATATAGTAATCATATCTTATTGACATCAACCATACTTAAGAAAGCAAAGATTACTATCACAACAAGGAGAATAGACCATCATCCATAGTTACAATATAGAGATCAAAAACTAGGTTCTCATAAACCAGTTAACTGCTCTCAACTTTATAAAATCTCTTTTAAAAAAACACTCCAATAAATAATTTGAGTTCCAATAAAAGATCCATATCACATATCACATATTTTAAACATATTCAACTTCATTATGAATACTTAAAATAAACAGATTTAAAACATTCAACTTAGCCATGGACACCTAAGCTGAACAAATTTAAGTCATTCAACTTAGTGATGAACATCCTTTTAAAAAGGTGTATCTGAAAAGGATATCTAGTGAGATAACAACAGTTTTATTCCTTTGCACATAAAGTGGAGTGGTGGGGGGCAGGGATGGAATTTGACGGCTAAATGCTCGTCATGGGTCAATTTACCCGTCAAATACAGCTAAGATTTTATGGAGACTGTCAAAATCTGGCTTAGAATACTGAAAACGTTTACCGGCAATTTTGACGGGTGTCCACCATTTGAAATTCCTACCCTGGTGGGGGCAGAACATGTGTTTGCGTGATTGTATCAGTGTATTGGTTTAATTCTTGTGGATCTCAAGGCACTTGAGAGTATGAATATCTCATTAAAAAAAGTATGTTTTTATTAACTATCTGCAATATTTTGTCAAACACTTAAAAAATATTATATATTTTTATTATTTCTAAATATATTGTTTCTCACATTTAAAAAAAGAAAATTATATATTCAATCATAAATTTATATACAACAAAACAGAATTTCAAAATAATTCATTATCCAAAAAACTCTAACGAAAACAAGTCATGACTACACTCTTATCAGAATCCTCAAAAATCTACTCTCATCAGAATCCTCAAAAATCTTCTCACAAATTTTGAGAAATTGAGAGCAATCAAATATTGGAAGATTTAGACTTCGTAAAAAAAACCTTTTTTCAATTATTTTTTTCAAATTTAGTTAAAAATTAAAAAAACTACAAAAAATTATAGATATTTAAAACATTATATTTATTTAAATATTTAAAAATACATTTATAAAAAAATTAACCCTTTAACTACCAATTCTATAATAATAATAAAATGAAAATAAAAAAATCCCAATCATTATCTAACATTTAAATTAGTTTAACCAAAATTGAACTCTAGCTTCCAAATGTTTTCACATCATGCAGTTCAGGCCTGCATCTTAAATTCCAGTTCAACTTAATTAAAATACTCATTTTAAAAAGTGAAGTAGGTCAAAATACAATGGAATTTTAAATAATTAATAAAAAAGTCTTGCAAATTTGATGCCGATCATTAACCATAATATATTAGCATTTGACGTTTATCAACCATATCCTATTAATATATTTGACGCAACATCCAAACGAGTGATAGCTGTGGGTTGGCAATCTAATGCAAGAAGGGTAGAGAGTACAAGAATAGACCTCGCGACGTGATGCCTTGACAGAACAAGAATCGAAAGAAAAGTCCAGTCCATGATGATGAGTTTCTTAGAGACTACGTGAATCGACCTCGAGACGTGATGTCTCGACACAACAAGAATCGAGACAAAATTCCATAAGTTTCTTTGAAAAGCACAAGTGAAAGAGCGTAAGAACAAAATTCTGTCATCATTTTATCACCAACGGATGGAGAAATTACAACAGTTCAGCGGGTTAGCAATGGCATTAATTGAGTTTGTCCAACTAGTCTAGACTCATAAACTTCCCTACAGAAAATATTTACAAGAAAATTAAATGCATCGTTCATGTACAAAGAACCGAACATATGAATATTATACAGAAAATATCCGGACACATGGTCGCGCGTTCGAATCTCAGAGCGAACTCACTCCAGCATTCATACCCAGCGGCGACCGAAAAGCGGGCCTCGAATACCCAAATAACACCTCTTTCATCTGCGACGCAATGGGCAGAAACGCAATTTTGTCCTTGGGATTGAGGGCCTCCTTCAAATCTTCCCCCAGATGCTCGTCTTCTTCACGGATTCTCATCACCTGGATGTGCAGAGCCCGGGATTTCTTGACAGAATGCTGCCCCGGTCGATTGACTGCTAATTCACCGTGATCAGGTGCGCGAATATTAATGCTCATTTTGACCTCATAAGCCAAACTTTCGTCCATCGCTGATCTCGCGGCCTCGGGATCGAAACTCGCAGCGTCCATTCCTGCAGAGGCCTATCAAAGAATTTCCCCTTTGCAAAATTCGATCATCAAATTCCCAGTTTCTGAAACATTCTGTCCAGCTCTGGCGGGCTACAAGAATTTATAAGTCTAATTCCCCGCCGATTTTCAACAGAAAAATTTGTCGTTTTCTCTTACCTTTCACGCCAAAAGATGCGTCCAGCGGCTCAAGCGTGGCAGCTTATAATAACAGTTTTGGTGGGCAGACGGTTGTGATTTGGTGAACTTTCAGAGGGAAAATATTATAAAATGGGATTCTCATTGCCGCCTCCAGGAGGTAACAACTAAATTTGAAATTTACGGCAACCGTTAAAGTTCACGTGTATTATGTTGTTCTCCGTCAAGTTGTCAACTAACAAACGGATCGGAACGGAAAAGAAAACGTGGTCGGCCATTTAAACTTCCACGTGGCAGGGATTTTTCAATATGCAGGTGTGTCGACGCTAACTGGAACTATGTATAGAAAGATATTTTTGTGAGTTTTACCTTGAAAACTATATTTAGTGAAGCACGAAAAATAGAATAAATACTTATTTTTAGGGTTAGTAACTTAGTAGGTGGGGTTGAACATCAAACGATAAGGATATAAGTTGTGATTGGTGGGGTATGTTCGACCCTTGGAGGGTTAGGTTTAGACAATTAGTCTACCTTTCATTTTTCAGCTAACTTTATCTGGGATTTTTTTTAAAGTCCTAAATATATTTTTAGCTTTTTTTTTATTTGGGATTTTCTTAGAGATTCCTTTTACATACTCAACTTGCTAAGAAGAATAATTATTTATGACAACAAATTATAAAATTATAAAAATGCAATATAATAATGTGGAAACTTTTTATTTATAAACAAAAGATACTTTTAGCTTAAATTAGAAAACAAAATTATATTTTATATGGGACAAAATAAAAAGAAAATAAAGACTTTGAAATCTACTTTTTTTTTTGGATAAAATAAAAGGTTTGAAAGATGCATCGGGTTAATGAAGATTGTGATTGATATATGTAATTTTATTAATTTAAAATGATTTTTTTAAACCATATTAATTGTGTGTGTGTGTTTTTATTTATTAATGGCTAATTTCTTAAGTTATTAACATTGTAACTATGGTCTATTAATTTATAACCATATAGTTGGACTACTTTAGGGGTTGATGTCACGACACTAGAGTTCAGCTAGAAAACAAAGGTTTTTTCTCTTCTCCTAATTGTATGGCATTGCATAAACTCTGTTACTAGGGGCGTCGCCAACCTAAAGGAATCTTGCTAGACTACGAATCTCGACTTATACTTATGTGTTTCTAAGTTCAACCATTATTTGTGTTGACCCATAAACATATGCAGTGAACAAAATCACAAGAATAAGGAAGAACACAAGTATTTATTGGGGCCACCTCAATGGGGAGCAACCAAATAATCATATAGATACAATCCAAAACAATGTTGGCATACCAAACTCTGTCACATCCATAGATTTTCCTTGTCGCAACACCTATCCCAAGTATTTGTCAACATCATTAGGTATGAGTGCTCCACTACAACCTTAATTGTGCGAAACATGCCCTTCCATAACTCTCTTAGCATACCTTGTCCTTCAATTCTGCCTCCTTGTAGTTTCTCACACTTTCCTAGCCTCAAGGCCTTCTGCTGCATAAGAACACCACAAAAAGCATCCGCTCAAGTCTCATGAATCCTTTAGGACAAGTGCATCACTAAGCCAAGACCAAGGCAAATGAACCTCTATGCCAAAGCATGTGCCTCCCTACCTGAAAGCACTTCTATGCCAAGATGTGTGCCATAATGCACCATACGCCTTCCATCTTGAGTTCATCTTCCTCGAGTATTGCGCCCTGCTAAAGGAGATGTGCACCTCCCTATGGATAAGAGATGTGAACTTGAGTTGATTTCCAACGAGCTTAACTCCTCCTTGTGTGTGTGTGTGTGTGTGCGAGCTCAAACATGCCATTGGATGCGACCTTTCGTTTACACCTCTTCCCAAAAGGTGAGCCGACTTATCTTTTCTCATAAGTTTGTCCAAGTATGGTCAAGTGCCCTATTCACCTGGCTTCCAACTCGATCTCTTGGGATATGAAGTTGAGCTACTAATGCGCCAATGCTTCAATCCGAAATCCATCGTTGTATTTGAATCCTCTCGACCTGGGATTCCAACCTGAGCTAGGTGGCTCCAACTTCAAGTCATGGTCTCAACCGATTTGATACGGTGGGGCTCCTTGCTTGCTCTACTCAAACCACTCATGTCGGATGTACTCATGGGTGTGGGCATGCCTTGCCAAGTCCAAGCAAGGTGTCCACCTATATGTGCTCATGTTGCCTCCAATCGAACAGTGGTCTCACCGACGGGGTAATGTGCCCAATTCTTGCATCGGTCTTCGGTCACACTACCAACTGAGATCATTGCCATGGGTGTGAGGGGTGCCCAAGGCCTCCTCATAGCCAAGGGTGTGAGATTAGAGCTCCAACACTAGATTCTTCTTAACTACTAGGGAAGTTTCTATTTGAGTCGCATTTACCTATTACTATTGTAATCATTAATTAGAAATCTAATAAAATTAGCTTACCTTATTATGTCTTACTGACCCAAAATTGTCTATATTTAATATTCATTTATTTTTATAACATAGACTATTTATTAACATAAATCAATTAACACAATTCCATGCCACTTACCCTTGACCCACACTAACACAATAATCCCACTGACAATCATTAACCATATTAACAATTGCTATACATATTCATCATGGTTCACTATATAAACCATACTGACCCACTATGAAATGGATATTACAACCACAAACAAGGGAGATGATACAATGGCAGACATACCTATAACCACTATAAGAGTCGATGCAAGAAACCTCTATGTAAGTGGTGAAGTAATGATATATGTATCATATGAATTGAAAACAACAAGAGTAAACATTGTATTCAACCAAGCCATCACATGCATGTTGCCACACTTCTCCACCATCGTCATAGATGGTATAAGTATTATGCAACAACCGTTACGCATAATGAAAAGGCCAATGCAGCATGAAAAACCACTTAGGCACCATCGTCATAGATGGTATAAGTATTATGCAACAACCGTTACGCATAATGAAAAGGCCAATGCAGCATGAAAAACCACTTAGGATTAATGAACCCAAATTTACAACATCTGGCATGGCAACATGCAACCCCAAGAATTCCAAACCATGAATCACATGACAACTAGTGTGAAATCAATTACAACCATAGAAAAAGGAGTCCATATAGATCCAAACATACCCACAACCACCATATGAATCGTTACAAGAGACCATGCATCATTGTAGAAGCAACGATGCTTGATTTATCCATGGATTAGGGCCGCAATATAACAAAGCCTCCTCTTAACAAGATAACAAATAAATTGAAAAGAGTAAGGTAAACGTAGTAAACATTGAATTCAATTTATCAACCTCAACCAACAAGGCCATTAAACACCTATTGCCACGCTCCTTCCCAACGATTCTAGGCTGCAATATGCTATTGGTTTCCTTAAGTTTTTCAATCCCTGAAATATTGAAATTTATTTAGTACATGACAAATTTAACCCATCAAAATTAAAAATTAGCTCCAATTTTTTTTTATACACTTCCAAACTTGTAAAAATATGGTAAGTTTGATTGGAGACGTACTTCATCATCCAAAATCAACCTATATTCATAGTGGTAATCATAATATCCATGTCAAAACAAGTTTTTAAAAATTCCCAAGTTTTTATAAAAATAAAAATAAAAATTTAATACATAATGTGAAACTGTTTAAAACCATTGCAAGTGGTTGCTTCATCAACAAAGTCAACCTATGTTGGTTGTTATGTGATTATAATATCCTTATTAATAGTGAAATTTGGCTCACTTGACACGTCATCAATATCGTCATTGTCATATGTCATCATTCCACCTCATCCACATTCATTTGACCTTCATAAGTCAATCACAAACCAAACAATGAAAGACATACCTTAAAAAAGTAATTGAAAAGCAAGTCGCTCTTAATCCTTCGATAAGAGTGACCCAAGCCGCTTATAATTCCTCAATTTGAGCGACTCAAGTCGCACAAAAACCCAAAACAGTGCGATCCAATCTCAAACTTGTCTTTCGATTGTCTCTGCTTCATGTCCAACAAATTGGAGGGAATATTGACACGACTCTCTGCGTGGCTTCAATTAGATAACGAATCTAGGTGTAATATCCCAATTTTGACCCCATTGCATTAAAATGTACATGATGTAAATATTGTTATTAAATAATGGTGAGGAGCTCAAGGCCAAGGCTTCGCCATGGATGTAGCATTTTATGTATTGACAATTAAAATCGATACCTATGGTTCGACAATTAAAATTGATGCTGATGGTTATCATGCTAGCCAGGCACATTATAAAATTGAGGCATCATGTAAATAAGCAATTTAATAACAAATATCCACAACTGGCTATGTCAATGCAACAAAGAGATTGGGGCATGATTTCACAAGGAATAGGGAGGGAAAATATTCAAACCCTTGAGCCAATAGTGTAAAGCCAAATGTCAATGAGAGAACCCATAAAGCCGTCAACTACCCTTTTTGTCTTATTCACCCAGTCATTTATTTCTTCTAGAAGTTTGTTGAGGTAGCTAATGCCTTGGGAGTGGAAGAGTATGGCAGACAAATTTGTATTGGGGCAAGCCATCATTTTTGAAAAACATGTTTTTGACTTATTGGGCAAGTAAATACCCAGAAATGCATGTCCAAGCCATTATTCACCCATGTGTTTCTCTTCCTCACATAGTTGGGGATAGTTGGGGCATTCTCATCCCGTTTTTCTGCAATTACCTTCATTTTTCCATACCCAAAAATCCGTTTTTGTATTGCTAAGTGAATGGGCAACGAAGATTTACGATTTGGGGGTTTGGGGAGGTCGATTTTGCTCCTGTAGTGCCCAAGAAATTTTCTGAAAACGAATTGCTCACCCAAGGTTGATTTCCCCATCTAGAATTTCGTTTTTGATTGCCAAACGTTTTTCTAACGTTTCTAAAAATGAATTGCTCACCCAGGGTTGATTTCCCCATTTGAAATTTTGTTTTTGGTTTCCAAACGTTTTTCTACATACCCAACGTTTGTATTTTGTTTTTATTTGCATCCCCATTTTGGTCTAAAAGACTTAGGAGTGGAAGAGGCACAGAATTGGCTTGATAAACCTAGTGAAGAGAGGAACCTCACAAAGAGATCAAGAGGGGCTGGATAATGTTCTATGCACACCCTGAAGAGCACTGGAAGGGAAGGTATGGCCTGAGGGACTGTGTAGCAGTGAAGGGAATACTTGTGTTGGGTGTGTAGGTATTGTGGAAGGCTATGCTAGATAGATCTTGTGCAAATGTCCATAGCTCTATGGTTGAGCTCACTAGCTTAGAAATTCTACCTTTCCACTGCCTTAATAGCCTGATAAACCCAATTGTGTTTGGCTTGGCTGAACTTTGATGTGTATTTGGCTATGTGTGAGCTTGATGTTCCCTAGTTCCTTATGAAAATCATGCCCAACTTGAAGGCGGCAGTGGTGCTGGGAGATTGATGAGCCCACTGGCCTACGGTTGGGTGGAACATTACAATGACATAGCCAGTTGCGGGACAACTCATTTTCAAGATAAGTGCTCTCTTGAATTTAATTCCTGCAATATATATATATTTTAATGAATTCTTATGAACATATTGGATGTGTTGAAATGTATTTGCTTCCGATGTATATTGTTGCATTATGCATTTGTACATGTATTCTATTTCAATGCATTTATGCTTATGTTAATGGGGCTAGATCCCCGATCTGATAGACAGAGCAGTCGTAGAGTCGCATCCTCTTGCTCGACGAGTAGAGGGGAGGGGATGTGACACTAGGTACCAAACTCAACCTTACGCTCTCAATGTAAGCCACTTCTGCACTAATAAAAGAAGCATCAAGGTCCCTCATTTCATACAATTTTCATTCCATTTGCTCAAGTCGTTATTATATTGGATTCTCGTCGAGTATGAATTTATCCCTTTTCAACTTCTTTCTCATCTTTTAGAGATCCCCCTTGATGAAGGGTGGACAGAGAATTGGAAAATCATCAGGAGAACCAACAAGTCCTCCCTCAGATAGTTGCAGGGGCCTCTTCCACTGCTATTGTTCAGGTGACTATTTCTTGTACCATTTGATATTAATACAAAATACATTATTTATTCTTTCACATGATGTCTTCACATGTATGATGGTTGATGAAAATAATCTATAAAAATTGTTCATCTGCTTTCATGTCATATGTATGCTTATTTGTTTAGTATTTAGTTATTAGTTTAGTTGTTTTGCTTGTTTACTTTCTTGAAACTCTGTCGAAGTTACACAACCCTTTAGTAGGTGACTTTTGGCACAGGCGTGTGTGAAAACATACACTACAATTTTTGGTGACCATACTAGGAAGAGATCCATATCTTTCTCTCGTTGTGTGTATTTTGTTTTTCCGACCTTTTGTTTGATCATTTATTCCTTAATTCAGTCTTATATGTTGTATGATTCGGGTGGATTGAGCTATCGTTCAGATCCCCGGTCCAGAACGCCTTGAGATTTGTTGAACCTAGTTATTTTCTTCATTTTCTGAGATTTTACATATGGGTCACACCTGTTTGATTTTTTTTTTGATGACCTGAGTTACACTGTTCCCTTCGAGCTGAGCGACCCCACCCCAAAACCATGTTTTACTCTTAGGTTCCACCTTTTTTCCTTTTTTAAGTGACATGGGTCGTTCATTTTCCCTCAAAAAGAGCGATTAGGTCCTAAAACCACTATTCAACACTTCTTTCAACTTTGTTTTCCTTCTACCTGAGTCAAATAATGTCGTCGTTGTCGTTTTGAGTCTATTTGCATTCCCTTTATCCCTATATGCAGTATGTTTTGCTTACCATAATAACTTTCTTTCTTTTTTGGTCAAGTTGTTGGGTGAAGAAAAATTATTTTGTTTGAGTAGTTACCTCTTTGAAAGTGTGATTGGAATCTGCTTGTTCATTGCATTCATTTTCAGTTTCAGTAAGGTATTCAATAAACTGATCTTTTGGATAGTTAATCAATTCATTTGTTTAAAGCATTACTATATTAGAGCCTCTTTCTTTAATATTTGCAAATAAATTTTTTTAATTGTCAATTAGGATTTGAATAGTTTTGCTTGATCATAATCCTTTTTTATGTTTAGATAGATTCATTTCAAGAAACGTTCTTTAAACTTAGTGTTGAAATTGTATTTTATTTTTCAAGCATTTTTTATTCTTAGCTCTTAGTTGTACACACCTCACATGCACACAACACCACTCCTTAAAAAAAACTATCACTTGGTTCATGACGCCAAGTGGACCCTTAAAATCAACCCTAACTTGAACACACTTTAACCTCACTTAAGGATCAAAAGAAAATTGTAGTTAAGTTAGGACTTTTGTGATAGGAATCCAAATAATTCGACTTGGTCACTATTCACTTGAGACATAGTGGTTGTCTAATTAGGGATCCAAAATCCTCTAGTATTGTTAGATGCGGTTAAGGTCAATTTGAGTGTGAGCCTCTCCCTTAAGAGGAAAAGTGGAAATAATGGAACCAAATGGCTAAGTGGTGCACCATCCCCACTCATTACTAAAGATAATCCAGATCGTTGTATTTAGATTGAAGTTGCGTATAATTCAGTAGGATGTGTCTATGAATGAGCTAGCCTATAATCCTTTCTTTGCAAGTATCTTACGTAGAGGTGATCCCCTTCGGTGAGGGGATACCCAGGATATACAAATTCGATTGCAGCTCTAGATTTGTAATTGTTCTTTCTATCTTCACTTATTAGGTCCGGATAGGATTGATGACCCTATTTCGGTTCAGTGTTTGGAAGATCTGACTCAACTTTCTATTTTTGTTTGTATAATGATACTTGATATTGCTACAAAGGAACATATTTGAGAAATATTTATTTAGTGGTTTTATGGTTGATTGTGTATATATTTTGGGGTAGTGGGTCCTTTTTTCTTTCTAGTATTTCTCTTTTTTACTTTACTTTTTATTTATTTCAGATCACTTGTTGCACACGATGTTGCACCTTTTTTTTGATTTGAGCTTTACCAACCAGATCCATGTAGTGTTATTGAGCGTTGACTCTATCAGTATAGCTCCCTTGAGGTACTCTCGCAGACTTCAGGATCTATCCCCTCATTACAATTTCTTAAACTACATTATTGGCTCCACAATATTTGTTCCAGTTCAACACACTACATAGTCATCGAAGATCTCCTTTGCAATGCATCATCCCGACACCTCATAATCAATATCACTTTCACCTACACACACTACCAACACCATGCCTAGAATCAACATTCCTAATCTTGGTGGTGGAACCAACCCCACCTTAAGTGGAAATACCATTCCTAATCCCATAGGAGTAATCAATCCCACATATGGTGGAGGAAGCACTACCGGTTGAACCGTCGACGAAGGAACCACTACAAATGGAACTACTGGTGGAGGAGCCACCAATGGAACCATGACTAACACCATTCTTGGTCCTTCCACCTCGTATCCTAATACAAGCATCCCATTTATGGATAGTCTTAACCTCCCATATTTGGCAAGGTTAAATAATGACCCAATTCATCATGATCCTCCATGATCTCCCATGCCAACCAAAATCCCTTCAGATATCCCTAAGTTTGAGAGGAAGGCGAGTAAGGACCCTTAAAATCACATTATTTCATTCCACTTCTGGTGCTCGTTAAACAACATCATCGATGAATCTATATGCTTATGTATGGTTCAACAAACCCTAGCTAGTATTGTAGCTAAGTGGTACATAGAAAAACCCACAAGACATACCCTAATTTTGTGTCCTTAGTGTCCACTTTATGCCATTTTTATAGTTACCCATCCATTATGACGAGGGAGTAGAAATCCTTTTGTCTTTCCGACATAATTCCTCCACGCATATCACATGACACATCCATGAGTGGCATCGACGTCGAAGTATGTGTAAGATTAAGCTTGATGATAGGATATTTCTAGATTGGTTCTTGAAATCTCTCCTCCTAGCAATAGCAAAGATGTGGCCTCTAAGTTCCCACATAATGAGGAGGAAGCCATCCTTAAGGTGAAACAATACGACCTTATATATGCACAATCTATCTATCTGTATACCATCAGCCTTAATGCTTCTAGAGGTAACTCCTATCAGAAAGACCCTCTATGTGCATCCCTTCCACCAGATGGCATTATCGGTGCCATTTCTTCCCACCCCAATCCATACACGTCTTACCCTCCCCCTTCAAGAAATTATATGTATGGTAACACCCCAAAATTAAAGTGTAATCGGTGCCCCCCCACGACTTCATAGTTTACTCCTAACTCTTCATGACCTACCTCACATATTGGGATGAGTACCTCTGATTCATTTCCTCCTATGGGCATCGACGTTCATGGATCCTCATGCAGTGACACCTCGTGTACATGGCATTGCTTTTAGTTTTTACGTGGCTCCTCTATCCATCAATCCATATTACCCTTTTCCTATACCACTGCCAATTTCTCTAGTGCAACATCACCTTGCACCTCCTCCTTTCCCTCATGGGAAAGTCTATGCTCAACAAAACATGTATGCTCATCCCGTGCCCAACAACCAACAACCACAAACCAAACAAAAAAATAAAGGGAACAACAAAAGGAGGTGGGGATTAACCTCCTAGTCTTCCTGATAACAATGAAGCAAACATAAATCCTGCAAATCAAGATACAAATAAGCCTCCTAAGCAAGCGAAAAATTCTCAGTTACAAACTAACCATCTGTGTTCTTTTTGTGGTGTTTACACACAATATACTTAGCATTATCCCCATATGACAAAATATTTCTAGTTATGGAGTGAGGCTAATCAATGCAAGGTAGATAATGATTTACAAGGGAAACTTAATCAAATTCCACCTCAATCCAACCCGGGACAACTAATGGTTTTGTAAAACCACTTCACTCCGCAAGGGGTAGTCACAACACAACACGTGGCATCTTATCCTCTATCGACACTAATTGTTGTCCAACCACATGAGTTAGGGGTCCAACACCTCTTCATGTTATCTGTCAATGTTAATATTCAAACTCGGCGCTACTAATATGGTTCAGTGGTTGAAACCTCTTCTACTGACAAATGGAAAGATTGCTTGCAAAGTTTAAAACCTTACATGTTGGATATTATTTATAAATATATATTTTTGATAAATTGAATGATATGAATACATAGTCTCTCGACATATATATAGTACATAATAGTGAAGAGTTATGACTCTTCTCATGTCGTTGTTGCATTTAGCATATATAATATTAATTAATTAATTTCTTAATCTAATTTTTTTATTTATTTACATATATTCTATTTGGTATGTCATAACCATATCAACGTATTGTGGACAAAGGGGCTTCCACCTGTGATATGTCCATCAATGTATGGAAGAAGCTTGGATCCCCTCAACTCGTACCATCTCTCATGACCTTACATGCTTATGATGGTTGCGTTTCCCAACCTCAAGGACTTTTAAAAAATATCCCTATAGAGTTAGTTATCTAGAAAAACTGTTCTAATCAATATAGAGGTTGTCAACACCCAAATAGATTACAACCTCCTCTTTGGTCATAGCTACATGTACACTATGAAAGTAATCGCTTCATCAGTATTTAAACTTATGATGTTCCCCCATGAAGGGAGGATTGTAAATATGGATCATTTGACTTACTATGACCCTAAGGTTTTGACATGTTTATATAATTTCTTAACCACAATTGACAACAGTCTCACTAGTGCATCATCCCCACCTTTTCAAGTGTTGCACTAGGCATTTTTTGTGATGTTTCCATGATAGGGATGTTTCAGTATTTGTCCCCCCCCCCGGCAAAAAAAAATGTAGAGATATCAGAGTTGTGTACTATATCCTCTGGTAAATCTATGATTCAACCTCAACCCTCACCTCCTCCTAGTCAATTACTTGAGAACCAATGGGGAGCCATGCCTATCTAGAAAATCTCCTTTTTATTTCCACCTTTTGAGGGGTAAGCACGTCTATGATGTTGACACTTGATCTCTCGAAATTAATGCTAGGACTCCCTATTTGTTACATCACCCAACCTAATCCACCCCCCAACCCATAGGTTGTTTTTACAACTATGCAACCTATTGGTAATTATGATACCCATCTTCCTAGAGTTGTTGCAGAAGCACCTCCCACCACCCAACCTCCTCCCAAGAAGAAGGATGGGGGGGAAACTAAGAATGTGACGATGTCAACAAATCCAACTCATGCATGAAACCCACTTCTATTTCTGCAGTGAAAACCCCTCTAGCTTGCACCATATGTGATGTTTTGGGCCACACTACCCAACGATGGCTTAATTTTCCTCTCCAACGGAGTCATTTGCAGACGTTAGAGGACGATACCGATATACATATGGATCATTTTCATGTCATTCTCTTTATGCTACCAACACTTACTAAACTAAGAAATTTACCAAAAGTTAGCACTTTGAAGAGGAAATTACAGACATTAGAGTTAAGATGATAGTTATAGGTGATCATAGAAAGCTAGGCAAGATAGGAAACCTTTACCCAAGACGGGATCTTTTTACACACACTAAATAGAACTGTAAGGGTTGGGTACTTTGAGGGATTGTTGATTAGAGACATAGTAGGACTTCCTTGTGTTGTGTGGGGTAATGGACGGGATGGTTGAATGGGATAATTGTAGTATCCATGGTGAGTAAATTATTTAAGCATGAGAATAAATGGGTTGGCTTAAGAGAGAGTGAAGCTTGTTTTCTTTCACCTTGGTGGCCTCATAGCCTAGATTGGGGTTTGTATCTATAGTTGATACCTATGGTTGGGTGGAAAATTACTCTTAGATAGATAGTTGCTTGGATCTTCATCTATTAAAAGATGAGTGTTTACTTTGTCTATGAATATGAAAAATTACATTTGCTTCTTGTTACGATTATGATTGTATATGCATGCTCACATGACTATAGTTTTTTATTCCACTATATTTTATATTTATTCACTTCCACATGCATTCTTAATTTATGTTGCTCATGGGAGGCTTAAATTAGTTATGAGTTTGAATAATGGTTTCCATGGAGCAAAAAATTGTATGGTGCCTATTAGTAACTACCCATCACGTGGTTAGAATGATGGATGGGGACGTTACATAGAGGTTTCAAAGCTATTGGTTGCAACATTGGCAATAGATTGGTGAGAGTTAGTGTTTACAAGAAGAAACCATAGTTTACAGGTGAAGTGTTTGATGGGATGCTTTTGAGAAAAATAACGTGCTAGCATTAAATAATGTTTTTGATAGAGCCATCGGTTAGATCTTGTTAGTTATGGACACGAATGACAAAAGATGTCTAAGAAAATTTTGGAAAATCTTTGAAATTGGTGAAAATTCCTGTTATGTTAATTAATAGATGTTAAAAGCTTCCATATTGTTGGGTTCAAGTTCCATTTGAGAGTTAAAGGATGATTAAAGAAATAAGAGATTCAAGCCTCCTCATTTCAAAAATTAGCAAAGGAAACCAACACACGGTGAGACTAAGCCAACTAAGATGAGGGGAGATAAGCCAAGAGAGCCCCTTCAGTATTGGATATGCGAAGAAGAACATTTGCCAACAAATTGTCCACATTGGAATGGAAGTTCCAAGCATGTTCTCAACATATAAGGAGATCCAACTCTTGGGCCAAATGTGGCAAGGACCATCCCTAGGATTAATTAGATGTGGTTGAGGTTGAAAATAAGATTGCTAAGCAATCTATTTTTATTTTAGTTGACCCTGGATCTACCCACAATTATATTACTCATAGAATTGTTGAGATTTGTGTTTTTGAAAAGACAAAACATAGTAAGTCATGGATGGTGCAACTAGTCACTAGAACAAAGAGAAAAGTTAGTGAAGTGGTGGAGAAATGTCCATTAGAGAAGAATGTCGACTCTTCACATGGGAAAATCTAAATATTTTCCCACTTGTTTCTGATTTGATGTGATCATTGGAATGGATTGGTTGGAAGCATGTCGAGTTAAACTTGCTTGCTACAACAAAAAACTTTGAATGCATTGATGAAGAAGGAAACCCAAGGATAGTGAAGGGCATTCCAAAATTATTTTATGCAAGGTAGATTTCTCCTTGGTACCTCTCTCTTGACACCTTGGGATGCACCACCTATCTTGACCCAAATTTCTACCATGAAGCCAAGACATTACCGATTATTGCACATCTTGGGTTTATTATTGCATTCTTCATCAACCGATCTTGCCATGCTTTTCTACATTGTATAACACTTATCTTGTGGACTTAGTCAAGTGATTAGTCCAACTATTGTGCCCAATACATGAGAGCATACTTCTTCATGTTTGAAGTGGTTGATTATGTCCGCACTTTGGTCTCCCTTATGCACTTCTTTTTGGTTAAGGTAGAAACTCACGTAACCTTCAACTGTCAAGTTTTCACCTCACGTAACCTTCAACTGTCAAGTTTTCACCTCAACTCCTAAAATAATGGGTTGTCGAAGTGGCTCTATTTATGTAGGAAGGAGGCAAGTAGTCATAACTATTGTCGATGTTCCTTCCATTGTTTTTCTTACCAAGTCCTTTGTGTTAGTTCTTGATATCTAAAACTCTTCATAGATTCCCTAATTGTTGAAAGTTTTGTTTTGTTATTGGTAAAGGGACCATGTTAGCCTCCGCCTCTTTCCCACGTTTCCATCTAGATCGCCTCTTTACCAATTTGCTCAACCCATTACGTGATGGTTGAACCTCCTCAACAACACCCTCTGGGATGTGTGTGTTTCTTGGAACATGGTCTACAATGCACTATCCCAGTTGTACTTTGTCATGTTGAAGGGAACTTACATTTGGGCTTAATTTTTCCATAGTTTCCTTCAATTGACTCGCTACCTAGACCTTCGTGGGTTGCTTGTGTGCAATACTTGGGATTTCTTTAGTTGAATACTGGGTAATCACATGGAATTCCCTCTGTATCATAGTTCCCATAGTGCTACAAATCACACACTTTCTCCTTACACCAACATCTTTGTCTATCACACCCATAGTATCTCTACTCAAACACTTCATCCTTAAGGGAGCTGCAAAGACTACTCCTGCTGCTGCCTTTATTGATGAGTTTTTTGCTCCGCGCAAGGTGTTGTTACCTTCAACATTCTAGTAAATTGCATTCACAATTTGTTTGGAAATGAAGTTGTCCATCGCACTGGTGCCTACTAAGGCCAATCCTTCCGACTTGTTGATTGATATGCTCATAAGGCAAAGCCCATTTCTTCTTTCACCTTGCGATGTTTTTTCTTGATCTTTTGTCATGAACTTGCCCAAACCTTCTGTTAAGGCATTTAGAACTTGCGATGGTGCTTGCGAAGATTGTTTCCCATGACCTTCCATTAGGGCTACCAATCTTTCCTCCAAAGGGAAATCTTTTGCATGGTTCTTCTTGCAAGGGAATCTCGAAGTCTTATTTCCTATGTACTTAGGCGATTCTTCTACTTCTTGTGTTGTGATGACTTCTTTGGCATCCTTCACTTGAATAGATTCCAACTTTGGTTGTATGTTACCTCTTACTTGGTTTATTGTTGCTTGCAACCAACTAAAAAAGGCATGTATTTTCATGTGGACCTGCTGTTGGCTTGCCTAAAGGTCCCGAGTTAGCTCACACTCTTTCTGCTGTGGTTGCTCCAAACTGGTCCTTGTCAATGATTACCTTGTCAAATAATTTTCAATTTTTCCTTTCATTATGTTGCCCTTACGCTTTTGAAGAGGCTTTTTCCCAACTCCTTACTGTTTCTCTTCTACAACACTAAGTGTTTCCCTTGATATGTGCGTTGGTACTAAACTTGCCATGCAATGTTACCATGTTGCCTCCTTCAACACTATTTCACTAATTCAAGGATACTTGTTATGTGGAAATCAAAACCAATAAAAGAGAGGCTTACCACTAATGTCGATTATTCCATTAATGGTTTTCCTCGGTCTGCCTTTGTCTTGACTTCTAGGCTCTTTGTTCCCAAGCCCAACATTCTTTCTGAGCCCTATGTGAAAGTTTGTATTGCCTAGTCGAAACGGTTCTCGATTCTTTAGATGGTTCGGGACTCTGCCGATGGGCATTGCATCTTACTACTGGGTAGAACCACCACCTTGTCTCTATTTCACATGTTGTTGATCATGTAGTGCCCTTGCCAATGAGCGTTGCACGTTGGCTAGTCACTACTACACATTGCCAAGGTCGTCGACAATAGGAAAACCCGTATGCAAGCACAATGTGTCGGCGACCAGAAACAAAGTGGGTTGGTATGCCCAAGTTAAATGGTTGTTTGTTGGTGGGTGTCGGTAAGAAGGCACCAAACCTTCAACCTTATAATTCTCCATTATATCATTTGTATACTACTTCAATAAAAGGCTAGTTGATGCTTGATTTAAGCAGTGAACATACTTGTGTTGTTTTTTATGGTATGCTTTGTATATGATTATGGTATATCGGTTATGTATAACAAGCTAAGTGCACAACAACCTTAATAAGTAAACATCCAAGGGTTGGGTGTGGTTGTTGGGCACAACAGGCCTAGGCAACAGGTAGCTCAAGGCGGAAGCTATGGGCATGCCTTGAGTGAAGAGGCGTAGTCTACCGACGAGTAGTCCCGGGTGACCAAGTCTTCGAGAAGAAAGTTAGGTAATGTTACATAATTACCAAAGTTTGGAAACCAAAGCTTTGGCGTTGTGACATGAGCTCTTAACCAATCATAAAAAGTTTTAAATCTTACAGCAAAACCATTTTATATGCAAAATTAAAGATTATAAATGTATATATATTTATAATTTTTAAAATTTTATTATTATTATTCTTATGATAGTAAAATCTCACAAAGGGTTATTATTATTTAAGATTGATAATCCATGATAACGTTGTAAAAGTCTAAATCTAGGTCACCTGTCCTAGGTCCATTTATAGTTGTGAGTAGATATAGAGGTAACATATAAATATAGATCCTCCATAAAGCATTCATGCTTCGACGACAATGTGTCACGGCAACCATCAAAGTTCACGCTGTATTATCGACAGTTCAAATGTTGGTCTCCGTCAACATCTGACGGTTCCAATGTTGTTATCGAGCGGATCAGAACGGAAAAGAAAACGTGGTAGGTCCTTTCAACTTCCACGTGGCACGCCTCAGTGTCCAGAGGCGTCGCTGCCACTGGAATATTGGGACGTACTAGAACTATCATGTGACACATTAAAATAGAAAGATATATTTGTGAATTTTCACATTGAAAACTATGTATTTATTTAAATGTGTAAAGTAGATAGTCCATAGAACTATCATGTGACACATTAAAATAGAAAGATATATTTGTGAATTTTCACATTGAAAGCTATGTATTTATTTAAATGTGTAAAGTAGATAGTCCACCACCTTTTATTTCAACGTATTTTATTTGGGTTCTTTACCAGATAGTCAAAGATATTTATTTTATGTGGGCTTTTCTTGGGAGTTTTGGTAGATAATAAATTTGTTAAGAGTTGCTATGGTTTTGGAAATTAAGTTCACAATTCTAACTTAAAAACTAATAGGTATTATGAAAAAAAAAAAGTGTAACGATCCTAACCCAAAACTAAGAGGTACTTGAATGATCCCAAATTGTAACAAAAAAACTAAGACCTATGGTGGCAAAAATAAAAATATTAGATATGAGATTTTTTATAATAATGACACGTGGCAACTTATTTAGAATTGGTAATTTTTTTTAAATTAATTAAGAATACTTTATTTTTTATTATTTTTATTGAGTAATTAAACTTAGTTTTGTTTGGAAAAAAAAAGCTTTAAAGACAATTGAGCTTATAATATACATATCATTTTATATTTAATTTGAATACATAGTTTAAGGTTAACATTTTATCTTTCATTTGAATGCATAATTTAAGGTTAACCTTTTATATTTCATTTGAATGCTTTTGAATTTTTTAAGGGGTGGTTTGAAAGGAATACTAATAAATGCTTAATTTCTCAATTTTATGTTTTATGCAATTTAATGTTCAATTTCAATATTTTTAAGTATTTTGATTTTTTTTTTTACATTTGGTTTTGGGTGGAATTAGTTTTCGATATTTTTAGATTTTTTTATTATCATTTTTACTTGAAATCCAATCAAAATTTGAAAAGAATGGATATAATTGTAAATATAAATTGTTGAGATTCCATAATCCAAGTGTAATTGGGGTATTTGAGGGCACTAAGTCTATTTATGCATTCAAAAATGCAATTAAGTAACAAAAAATTACAAGTTTACCAAAGATTGTGGATAAATCCATGGAGATGGGTACTAGTTTTTGGCAAGGTTGGCAGAGGGAGTGGACTTTTCCTCATGTTTGATCAAGCTATTAGGAGCTCAATCAAGAGCTAGTATAAACAGACGATTGAGTTATTGAACTTGATTGAGCAGTAGAGCTCGATTGAGTTGTCAATCGAACATACTTGACCAACTAGCCGATCCACGAAGGGTGTGGGTTTGAGCATTAAATACCTCAATCCAACAACTAGCTTGATTGAGTTGTCGATTGAATGACTATCGACCCACGGAGGGTATGGGATCTAGCATTAAATTACTCAATTGAGTTGTCGATCGAACAACCATTTGATCAACCAATGATCAATGTGGGGCCTATTAAATAGCCCAATCAAGTTATTTCATTTAATATATGAAAAAATAGAACTATGTTTTTTTTTGTAGAGGAGCCCTTGATTGGGCACTTGGTTGGATGACCGTAAACACTTGACTGAGTTGTGTGATGACCCCACCTATCCCCATCTGCACTCATCGACCTAATGACATCAATCCCAAGGGATTGGTCCATTTTTTTTACATATTAATAGATTAAAAATGTTTTTTTTTTTCCCTAGGAAACCATTTTGTTGCCAAAATTTACAAGTTTTCTTATAGAATTTATGTAATTAAATGAAATTCAATTTATTTTATTTTCAATTTTAAATGTTGCCAGAATTTTTAATTTTCAACTTAATTTTTTTTTCAATTATATCAACCAGTAACATTAACACTACTGATCATTTTTCAAACAATGTGCCAACAAGTAGAAATGTTGAGGACATTTTTTTAATCCTCTAGTAATGCACAATGAATTGAAAATCATAACTCACCAATGAAGCCTCGAACAAATAACTATTTTTCAAAATCATAGAGCCTTGAATATTCGAATTTGTCCAATGGAAACTTGACCATATGGTCCATCATGTTTAATTGCCCTTCGACTTTAATTTTCTTAAAATGAAGGTCAAATACCCTTCCATTATTACATGTTCGTTACTAAGATTTTGGAGACCAAATTGATGCTCCCATAATACCTACGTAACCTTATAAATCCCATACATATTGATAATTGAAGAAGTTAGACCTGATTCCAATGATACTAGTTCAATTCAAATCCCATAGGTCAGGAGTTCAAGAGAGCGAAGTACCGCTTTCACCCTATAGCCACCCCTTTTCCACTCATCAAGATTTACCAATAGATTCAAAGCAACAATAGACAATCCCTCTAGTATATATGACAACAAAGAATTTCCATTCTTCCCTTCCATCATAGTCTCTTATAATAATAAGATATTTGGTTCATGGATCCTAACTAGTTTCCCCGAGGATCCTTTTTTATGCAACAAACCTCATCTTCTAATATGAAAAAACATTATCATCATTTTCAAAAAAATGATGGCCTTGATAGCGTTCTAAGAGCCTTGATAGTAGTTATCTTATTCCTTATTTATTTATTTTTTTCTTTTTCCTTCACTTGATTAATTAATAAAAATATTTCCTTTACAAAAATGCATTGCCTAAAATTTGACCATATACATCCCCAATCCACCATATTCCATCATCCTCACATTCCCCAATTGCAAGGATAGCTTTATGTAATATTTTTGAAGTTAAAAGAATAACCAAATATTATATTTAACTGGTAATTTGTGGTCTCATACTTATTTGAAAAGTATTTTGAGTCCATCAAGTAATAAAAAGAGACACACCTTATTAAAGTAAGTAAGTTGATTTTATACTACAAACTATGGTTCAAGAAAATAGGCATTAAGTTTTTTTTAATAGGAACTAAGAAGATATTATAAAAAGGCTACAAGTAGCCAAGCTTACAAAAAGAGTAAAAAAACTTGAGATTCAAATTGTCTGTGACCCAAAGGCTTGAACTATTTGTGCTGCAAGTTATTAACAAAATCCTTACTGTTGTTCAAAAACAGATTTTTGAAACCCTTCGAAGGGTAAATACGGACATAGATGTCTAAAATTAAAAGATAGAAAAACATAAAATACCATAGAACTGTGGCTACTGCTGCTGCTTATCCCCTAGAGCTTTTACTGGATGAGAAACTGAAGTCTCCTCCATTGGATGATCCCTTGCAGGAGAGGTTTGACAGTGGCTGCACTGGTTCATGTTGACTAATTTGTGTAAATATTCCTTCATGTATCCTATGGTCCCCATAAGCTCATATAAATGGTTATCTTCAATTCTGGTGTCATGGTTTCCCATATGCGTGGCCATCCACTTAACTTTTGCTGCTGTTGAGCTCCCTTCTTTAGCCGCTTTGTTCACATCGTCATAGATCCAACAGAGGTGTTGTTTGATATCCTTTAAAGAACCCTAAAGGTTGCTCAATGTTACTTCCTTGTCATTGCTTCCATGTCTGCAAGAGGGGAAAATCCTGCGTGCTCAAAGAATAATGGATGTGTCGTCGGAGAGCTGTGTTACCTTTTCTTATCCTCAATACTGAGGTCACCGAGATCTTGGGGAATCAAGAAGACTGCACAAGGAGAGACACTAACTGTGTTGTATCCACTATGACCCAAAAACAGAGTTGAGTTAACCTCTTCCATGGCTCGTGAAAAGTTTCTAATCCACCTGAAGGAGCCAGGCTTGGCATTAAAACCCTTCACATGGGATGCGATGCCAATTCTGAAAGGGCTCCAGCTGGACGCTGGAAACCATGCGTGCTGTCGGATGTCTGCTGACCGTTGGTTGATGCGTGTTCACCGAGGAGGGGATGTTTTCATCCAAGTGTCTTGGCTTATGAAGGGTAGGGTAGGAGCGAGAATGCCACCCTTGGGCCCCTTTTGAAATGACCAAGTCATGTTTATGATCTTAGGGGACATAGCTTGAAATATTTGGATTTCCATTCACCCTGGAAATTCTGACTTTTAGCTTAGCCCCTTGATTTGCTAAAATGTCTACTTCTGAATTATTGCTTTCGAGTATATGAAAGAAGGAGGTTTGAATGTTTACAGAGGTTTGTTGAATTCAATCATAAATCCTTCAAATATTGATTGCTCCTTTATTGTATCCATAGACCATTTTGCTGATGACTTTCCTAGAGTCTCATGTGACTATGACTTTGACAATCTTGTTTTGTTTAACATGTTCCGGCCCAAAGAGAAGCACAAGCCATTCTGCTTCATTGCTGGTTTTTCGTCCAAGACCACATGCATAAGTCGTTACCTTTTTCCCTTCGGGATCAAAGATAATCCCACCCGCACCCGCCTTCCCAAAAATAGGCACTAAGTTAAACAACATGAGGATGACCATTCTCCTTTTGTGATCCTCTTCTTTAAGCATACCCTACCATACCAACACAACTTGTTTAGAAACATTCATTTTTTTAATAAATTGTCTTTTTACATGGAAGAAGGAGATATCTTCAAACTAAGCCACAATCGATAGTATAGGATCTAGTAAGGCACTGGAAGAGATTTTTTTCATTTTAAAGGCTATTTTGACTCATTGAATCACTAACTTGGTGTACCAAACACTTGCAACCTAGATATACCTTTTTCCAAACCAGTCTTCATAAGGTTTGGTAAAGGCATTCAAATCTCTACCTAGTTATTTGTTCCCCTGCCTAGACCTAGCTTAAAAGTGGTGTAGCATATGTCATTACAACACTCCCCATACTCCACAAGGACTAGGGTTGCCTTGGTATTTATAGTTATCAANTCTCTCTCTCTCTCTCTCTCTCTCTCTCTCTCTCTATATATATATATATATATATATATATATATATATATATATATGTGGGGTAAGCCTTGCATCTTCATAAATATGGTTGATTTTGTAAAATACTTCTAATGGGGAGAAGGGTTTATCCAAAAATACTACTGCATTTCTAAAATGACCGACCAAGATACAATGCGAGGAAGGAATTTCCATCCTCAATCCATGTAGTAGCTGATAATTGTTTCATACCATCCACACAAAACATTCCTTCTCATTTTCCTACCCACTTAGCAGTGGTACATCCTCCTTCCTTACATCCTTCGTAAATGTGCAATACATTATACAATGTATGTATTGATTGATCAATACATGCATCATCACAAATAAAAAGTGATGATAGTTTTAAAGGATCAGACCTCGCATAAAAGAACTTGGACCATTATGATGATATTCCAAGGTTGGACCTTATACACTAAAACATATATATTATTTCTTAAAATGGTGGAAAGATAAATTCTTCAATTATTTAAAGAACATGTACCTAATTTTCCATTCATGATATTTATGTAGAGGTTTTGTTAGCATATTCTTAATTCAAGGAATGGTTGAGCATAGACAAATATGATAATTGAATTTGAAATTTTCACATACATAGTCCTTAAAATCACTTAAGAGTCATAGGGCCTCAAGATCCTATATTTCTTCCCTTGACCATGTTTAGGGTCTTGAGGTCCGTACCTACTACATGAAAACTCCTAATGGCGCCCATCTCCCTTGATCATATATAGGACCCTACGACATATCCCTACTACTTAAAACAACTTGAAAACACAAAAAACCACACATAAAACAAGAATACCCTAAGGAGGCCATGTATAGTTGTTTAAAGCATCCTTCTTAGCCCTATATGCATAGAAGCTTTCTCCAGGAAGTAAGGCTCACATCTACTCTTACATCCATGTTCAAAGCCCCAAGACTTATTCATAATACTATAAAAAATAAAAAATAATAATAGTAATAACACCCATATCCCCACACATGAGCAATAAGCAATAGATGCTCCTAAGAGGTCACATATGATGTTCAAGAAATTGTTCTGGACTCGAAAGTCTATAATCTTTCTTTAAGACCTAAAGTTTGAGTTTCTTTTTCTAACCATGTTCAAGGCTCTAAGACTCATACTTATTGTTAAAAATATCCTAATCACACTAATATCCCCACTCAAAGGTTAATCACTTAATCAGACCTTCAAGATCCTTTTTAATAATTTGGCGTCATAATATTCCTTTCAAGTTCTCAAACTTGATATCAACGTTCACGTGTATTATCATCTGTACACTCCATCAACATTTAATGGTTCAAAAAGCAAGGTGGGCCCTTTCAACTTCCACGTGTCAGGCTCTCAATGTGTAACGGCGTTGCTACCACTGTAATGCTGGCACGTACTAGAATTATCATGTGACGCATTCAAATAGAAATATATTTGTGAATTTCACCTTCAAAACTATATATTTAGTTAAATGTAATCAGTCCACCTTTGTTTTCAACGTATTTTATTTAGGTTTTTCTAGATATTCTTTGACGATACATGTTTTATCGTATTTTATTTGTGCTTTTCTTGAGAATTTTGGTAGAGAATAAATTTGTTAAGAGTTGCTATGGGTTTGGGAATCAAGTTCACTATTTTATCTAAAAACTAAGCTGTGATATGTGAAAACAAAGTCTCACATTTCTAACAAAAAACTAAGAGGTAAAGGCCAAAGAAATGATCCACGATTGTAACCAAAAACTAAGACGTATGGTGGCAAAAAAATATTAGATATGGGGTTTTCTTCGAGACTGACCTGCAACCATTTTAATGAAATGATAAAGGTTTTTCAAATTCATTAAGATTAAAAAAATAAAATTTTAACTTGTTTTTAAATGTTTAATTTTAATATTTTATGAGGTGGTTTTGGAAAGTATTAATAAAGGTTTAAGGTTTTATTTTTTTATTTTTATTTATTTTTATAATTTTAGGGTTACAATTAAGTTAGACACCAAATTGGTGTATGATACATAATTGTTTATAGGATAAGGGACTCTCCCCATGTAACAATTTCACTGCTAAAGTGTACGAAGGTGTAGATACCCTACCCCCCTCTGGATTTGTGTAATACCCCCATTTTGACTCTTAGAATGTATTAGCTTCATATGTAAATATTGTAAATACGCGATGTATGAATTCCTAGCTTTGAGCTCAAGGCCAAGGCCCCGCTAGTGAAAGCCCGACTTTTAAAAAGCAAGTATTTTATATTTTGAGAGCCATGTGCTAGTCATTCATGTAAATTGTAAACGCATGTAAATATTTATAATGTAAATAAAATTCCGAGAGCTGGCTATGGGAAGCAACTAAAATGAGGGGCGCTATATGTATCCACTAGGGGGAGGTGAGGGGTTGTAAGGTTTAACCATTGTTTCCAAATGTCATCTTGAGAACCCATCTTGAATCCCTTGCTAATATTTAATCTTGTTGTAAGAAGGTAGCTAAGAAATCAACTCATGAATTAATAGAGAATGAACAAACTTAGAAATTTGTATGGCGGGGTATGTGCTCAGTTTACTTGAATCAGAAGCCATTCCTTCATGGGAATTTATTTTCCATCATCCACATTCCATTGTGGAAGAACTAGACACCAATTTCTAGCCTATTATGCATTCCTAACAGTGAGAATTGCAGAAAACACACCATGAAAGAAGCCACATTTTCGAGTGTAAAAAATGCCCAGAATTTGATGTGAGCAACGAAACCCAATGGGGAATCCATAGACATAAACCATGGGGTGAATTGGAGAGTGCCAAAGGTCCGAAAATCCACAGGAAGCCGTATATTTGGAAGCTTGGAAGTTGAATTTTGTGGCTGAGAGTCATGTGGCCAAAAATCAGGAAATCCAAGAGTGGATTGAATTGGGAGAGAGATCGGAGGTCGGAATTGCTTGATAAACCCAATGAAGACAAGAATATGTAAATATTTAGCAGCTTGGATCTTTCAATGCCCACCCTGAAGAGCATTGGAGGGAAGGGGCACCTGAGGTACTGTGTAGCAGAGAAGGGGACCTTCCTTATGTTGGGTGTGGTAGGTATTATGGGTTCCAAGGATGGAGGAGATAAATTGAGATGCCTATAGCTTTGTGGTTGAACTCACTGGATTGACATTATCCTTCCCTGTCTCCCTGCATGCTTGACAAACCCAGTTGTGGGTTGGCTTAACATGAGTATTTGTCCTTATGGTTGTGAGTGAACCTGAGTAATTCCTCCTTAGTGGATACATAGCCCAGCTCAAGGGTGGTCTATCAGTTGAAAGAATATAGGTTGGATAGAGACCTACGGCTGGGTGGAACGTTTCTCTCCCATAGCTAGTTGCTTGGACACTTCCAAATGAAATATAAGTGTTCACTACTATGTCTAATTATGTAAATTTTATGTATTATGAATGATTGTTTGTTAATGCGAGATTGAATAAATTAATCTAGTTGAATTATTAAATTGAACGCATGTGAATAGTCTAAAAATGAGTTTATTTTTGTGCATTATTCTACTAATTATGCCTGTGATGAGCATGCTAGTAATTGCACGTTGTGTGTGCATTAATAGATTTTAATTTCATTATGTTTATATTCATGCATCTACACGCACATTCAGTTATTCACGAATTTCATAATATGGCATTGGGGGAGAAATTTAGAACCCCACGTATCGTTCATATTCCCTTTGTTGACCAAATGAATGGGAGGGGACGTGACAAATTGAACATGTGAATCCAATTAATATGTTCAATTTTAATGTTTTTAAGCGTTTTGAACATTTTTTATGTTTGGTTGCAGGGAAGAAATCTTCAACATTGACATGGAGTAAAAAGTAGTAGTTTAAACATGCAACGATTTAGATATTTTCCGATCATATTTTTTCAACCATTTTTAGCCATTTTGAGAAGATTTGTTGGAATTGAAAATATAAATTTGTTAAGATTGCATAATTTGGGTGAAATAGGGGTATTTGAGGTCATTGAGTCCATTTATGCATTCAAAATCCAATTTAAGTAACAAAAAAGTACCAATTTGACCTAAAGATTGTATAGTCAGATTTCAATGATGATAGTTGGAAAATGTCCAAATCGTATAAAGTTTAGACTACTTTAAAGTAAAATTACCAGCTTGTAAATTTAAGAGTTATAAAACTACCTACATATATTTTCTCCTTATAGATGTATGCCATTATCCAATAACATACATACATACATACATACATACATATCTATATATAAAGTTTTTAATGCTCTCCTTGTTTTGTAGCATTCTTTTTATAAGGCATACTCTTATTTAACATATATTAAACTAGCATACCCTTGGAGCAGGGGAAATGTAATGTCGAAGAGAACTTTGATATGGTGCAAAATGAGAGAAAATTATGTGTATGTAGATAATATAATTTATTGTGTGGAAATCAAATCTAGCGAATATATGGTAGGCGTAGTAGTCGATGAAATTGAAAGGAAAACTTTGTTGCAAGTACTAATAACCAATAAATATAAACCCATGTAATTGATGGCATGTAAAATGAAATGTACATTAATTTGTAATACGAGAAAGTACACATATGTGAGTAAAACAATAAAGGGCTAGGTAATGATCAAGTTTGACTCTAATTATATTGGCAATCAACAAATTGGTATTTTCATTTGGTAGGGAGAGTGCAGGGATTGAGGATTGCAATTTTAAGTGTGAAGGGACAGAGAATGAAGGCACGGCTCTTCCATTTTTCGAAGTGAGACATATGGAGTGTCTTTCATCTTCGCATAGCATTCGAAGGAGAACGATGGTGCAATTTTCATAGGCTTCTAATGTTGTAGTGCATGAAAATTTTATAATGTGTAGGATTGTATGGCCACTTGGCTCGTAGACATAGAAATTACAATGCACCTGTTTAATTGTTGTGAAGGTCAAGCCTTCACATTCATTGTTACAAATGTGAATGGTTGACCTTGTTAATGCCAATCATTGGGATTTATGGATAGTCAATGCCCAAGCCATCTTGAAGGGGAATTTGTGGATAGTCAATGCCCAATGCATACATACATTGAATCTATCACTTTTTTACAAGACATGTGTGCAGAATAAAGTATTATTAAGGGGTTTTCTAAACTATTATCATTTGGCCTCATAAAAAGTGCAAAAAACAACTACTTCAACAATTGTTTTCATTGCAAAAAACTCCTCCTCATAGCTAGCTGCAAAGCTGGTTGCAATGTCGGGGACATTGCCATCACGTGGCTCTTGTTATTATAATGGGTTTCATGGCTTAACTTTATGATTTATTTACTAAATGATATTATTGATATTATGACCTTAGAGGTAGTAAAGTGATAATTAAAAGGAGAAATCACGAGGTTGCTTGGGCTCCTTGGGCTCGGTGTACCATCTATAATTTTAATTGTGCATGGTTTTATCATCCTCATTAAAATCATTGGTATTGGGTGTTAAACTTTGGAGGTTGTGAGTGTAAGAAATTGTAGAACATGAGAAGGAGGTTTCACCCCCTACGCCCTCCATAGGCAAGGGAGGCTATTAAAATTGCAACATAAATGTAAATAATATAAATCAATATTTATTGTAATTTGATGTTTAATAAGTTCATGCGTTGCTAGTTATGTGTTCCATACTTAACCTTATGTATAAGGTAGTTGGATTAATTATTATGTTTTGAATATCACTAATTATTTCTTAAACATGTTAATGACATATCTAAATTTTATCCACATAAATTTTTACAAAAATTAACTAACAAAAATGTGTTTATAATTAATAACATCAACTTGATATTTTTTTTCACTCGAAAAAAGCGTAACCTTGTACATTAGCAGAATACTGTCATGACCTCAATAAGTCCATCAGATCAGTAAAAAAACAAAGCATGCAAAAACAATACAAACAAAAATATGATTAATGATAATACCTTAACACCACTTAGCATTGGAGCATATTCACACTCCACCCAAAACTCTCATTTTCCCCTTCTTGGTTTGCCACTAGTATATCACAGTATATACAAATACTGAAGATTATGTATAAATATGAAAGATTGTGTATTAAAATCTTGAGAATTGATCGAGGCAACTATCATTTTAAAAATAAAACCTTTAGAGAGAAATATGTACAAAGTGAGCTATGTACCTATGTTTATCCATATGATTTCAATTACAATAACAATGGGGAATCTTAAGAGTTGATCAGTATTTGTAATTAGTTTAATGTAAGCTTACTTGTTTATTTGTAAATGGCATTGGAATTTTTGCTTTACAAGATCCCATTTTGAACCATGGAATGGAAATTTAAAAGAAACTTGAAAACGCCTTCATCCTTGTTTGCCAGATTCAAACCTTTAATATTATATCCATCTGTATCTTATGCTAATCGTTCCTTCTTTGGTGGCTTTGGATATGGAAGATCCTGTTTTGATACTTGAGATATGATGGATGTTTCCCCTGAGGGAGGAACTCATTTTTAGCCTATTCAAAATGTCATATTTGTCCAACTAGTACAGCCTCACTTTCATCCTGAGTATCAAATTATCTCAAAAACTCGACCCTTTGTAATTCAGAAATACCAAGCAGCAAACATCAGAACAATTATACAAACCAGTAAATATACATCACAGTAAATATATGATACCTATTACTGCTTTTGAGGTTTTCCATATCTTTCCTCTGGATATGAATAAAGTTGTCAAAAATTAGATGATTTTGATTTTTTTCTTTCTTTCAATGATCATGTAATTTTTAGTTTTATAATCAATTCTTTATAACTTTTTGTCCCACTCAAATTATAAAACATCATATATGACTACCACAACCCATATATGACTAGTTCAATTTGTAAATGTCCATAAACACAATCAAACACTTAGTTTTGTAAAAATAGTTAGCTGTTAAAAAAATGCTAAAATATATAAATTTATATCCATTATTCATACCAGATTTATATAATTTTATATCCATTATTTATATCAGATTTTAGACTTGATATAAGCACAAAACAAATACTATTCAATAAACAAAGGAAAAACAAAAACTGATATGAAAAAACAAAAACAAATTGTTACCAATTTCTTTAACCACCCTTTAACTGAAGCTTATTTAAATCTTAATCAAGATGCATTTAAGCGAAACAAATACGGCTACCATGAAATGAATCCCTGCTGCACAGCTACTATGAAATGAATCCATGCTACACACTTGTTACACTTGGATTAATCTTGTTAATCTCCTCAAACAAGTACAAAATCTGAGATCATATTTAAATAACTAGATCTCCTCAAGCAAGTACAAAATCTGAGATCATATTTAAATGACTATCAACATAATTACAAAACACTGAAATTTATAAAAAAATTAATTAAAAAACAAACCAAACAAATTTCAAATCATCTAATCTTTTCTGAACAATATCTGTAAATCTATAATATAAAGAATACAGTCCTATCTTTAGTCTAGCATATAATCGTATTTATAGTTGTGCCTGGACATTAATATAAATGGGAGTTCAACAGTTTCTAAATTACTCTTCAGTTCTTTCAAAGTGCTAAGTGCACTCTTCTTTACAAAAGAGAAAGAAGAAAAAATAAAAAAATACGGCATTTACATTATGACACTGCCCCCACACCACACAATTTACATGGAGAATTCAAACAAAACTTCAAGGGGAAAAATATCTCCAGCGACAACTAAATGCAAGATAATTAACATGCAAAGCGAACACATTATGCACACAATATACTCACACAATCACACGAGAAACTCGGCCGAACTCGGTCGCGCGTTCGAGTCTTCTCAAAGCGACCGAACTCCAGAGTTTACGCCGAGCGGCGACGGGAGCTTGGCCTTCGAATACCTGAAAAACACATCTTCCATCGGTTTGAATGCAAATCTTTCCTCGGGCTTCACGCCCTTCCCCAGAATATGCTCCTCTTCTTCACGGATTCTCATCACCTGGATGTGCAAAGCACGGGCCTTCTTGACAGAAAGCTGCTCCTGTCTATTGACGGATAATTCACCGTGATCGGCGACGGGAATATTGATGCTCATTTTCACCCGAGGCTTGGGCTTATGAACCGAGCTGTTATCCATCGCCGGTCTGGAGGTCTCAGAATCGAAACTCGCAGCGTCGGCTCCCGCTGTTGCCACAGACAAGCACTACACCGAAAATATGTCTGTCAATCGACGAACAAATCACTGTCATCAAAAGCCAGTTTCTGTCAAGAAGGCCCTAATGATAGGAGGCAGCATTTCCCCGTTCATTTTAAACACAAATTTGCGCAGCGATGGGGACGAAATTCACCATTAAAATAACTCGAAAACAGGAATTTTCTTTGAATGGGTGATGGCGATGGCGAAGTTTGCTTCAAAGACCACATATTTAATTGAAGAAAGTATCAAGAATCACAAGGCAATACTTGTGGCGCTGCGCATTTCATGTTCAAATCCGACTTGGTCAAACAAATAATTATTAGTAGAGAGAGATCACCTACCACCAGGGACACATATTGAGCCAATAACGTGAGATGGGTTGTATGGTAAAGCATGGATGCATTGTTGAATTAGGTCTAGATTCTTAAATGGACCTACATTACATTATTTATATTTATATTTTACACTATCCACATTGGACCACAAGCTCTAATGATTGTGTAGTTGAAGTTAAAGTGTATACAAAATGTTTTATGAATTTGTTTTTTTTTAAAGATATTTAGGATAATGTAAAAATAATTAATTATTTTATTTTAATTATAAAATAAAATAATTAATTGTTGTTTTGTGAATTTTAAAAAGGCTGTTTTTTTTAAAGATATTTAAGATAATGTAAAAATAATTAATTATTTTATTTTAATTATAAAATAAAATAATTAATTGTTGTTTTGTGAATTTTAAAAAGGTTTACAATAAGGTATCTAGAAACAATTTATGGAACATATTATAAGAGTTAAAGGTTCTTTTCGAGTTGAGCGCTGTTGCAATAAGGTTATATGAGAATGTCATTGCCAAGTTTAAGAGCAACGAGGGGTGGTCGAAAGATATTAAGTGTAATATTGGAGTTAAACAAGGTAGCCCCCTCTCCCCTACCCTATTTGGCATTTACATCGATAAGCTAGAAGGTTGTTTAGAGGAAGCAGGTTGTGCTGGAACGATCTTAGTTGGAATAGTCATCATCCTTGAACTTCTTTATGATGGCGATATTGTTCTTTTGGCCAGGTGTCCATCTGATCTTGATAAGCAGCTAAGATTTCTTAAGGATTTTTGCTCTACCATGGGTATGACTCTTAATACTGACAAAACAAAAGTTATGATTATCAAATCCAAAAAAGACACTTACGCTAATCTTGTGTATGACAATAGCAGCTTGGAGGAAGTGTCTTCTTGCAAATACTTAGGAATTTTGATATTCATTGCAAGCTCAACTGGAACTATAGCATTGAGAAAAGGATTAATGGAGGGTGGAAAGCTTATTTTGGTCTCGAAAATAATTGTAAAGCAACAAACCTTGTGATGTGGGATAAAAAGAAGCTCCTCTTTGAAACTTTAGTCCCTCCTGTTATCTTGTATGGGTGTGAGGTTTGCGGTTGCAACATCTCTAGAGAATCCTGGAGAAAGATTGAGCAAATCCATAAGCATTTTATAACATATAACCCCAATATTAAAAGCAATACACCCTACCCTATTCTCCTTATAGAAGTGGGTCTTTCCCCTATTGAAAGCCTTGCTATGACTAGGCTCCTATTATACAAGCACAAAATCAATAACATGGGACACCATAGACTTCCTAAGCTAGCTTTAAATTCCAGCCAAAATCATCTTAGGCTCAAGCGAGTTTGGTATAAAGATAACAGGGCCTGGTTAAACCATTAGGAGATCGACGAAACTGTTGCATTGCAGAATATTATGAACCTTAAAAATATTGTTACTTCTAAGTTTAAAGAGAAAATGTGGTCTAAGAAAGATTTAGAGGCTAAAAGAAAATTAAGATATTATAAAGAGGTCATCAACCCTACTCTAGAAGATCAAAAGTATCTCTTTGTTTTAACTAGTTCAAAGAAAAAAATTAATATAGCCAAGATAAAAACGAACTCGCATGAGCTCCATAGCGAAAGAGGTTGTTGGACAGTTCCTAAAACACCATGGATGGAAAGGATCTACCATCTCTGTGAGAATATGAACATTGAGGATGGAAATCACTTCCTCTTAGAGTGCCCTGCGTACACCCACATTTTATCTCAGTTTCATAATCTTTGTTGCAATACCGACCTTCCTAGCCTATTAACTTGTCAAAATTATAGTGAGCTTGGGGCACTTCTATCCAAGCTCTTTGAAGATAGAAATATAATTTTAAAACAAACTAAATAACTCGTTTGTTTAGGTCAGATAGACCAAAGTTTGGTCTCAGGGGACGTTAACCATCATCATCATCATCAAATTGGTAAAAATGATTATGAATTAATGGAATATTATACAATTTAATATAATATAAGTATTGAAAGGTTTATTTTTTCATTAACAAAATAATTTTATTAATCTAACGTTAGTTGTGGAGCCTTTTCATAGATGTTGTATTTTAGCCATGTTATGATCCCAACATCCAACCAGGGATGTGGACGGGCTTGAGTCTTCATTATTGTCTTAAATGGGGTCTAACCAAGCAGTCCTATGATTAAAATTTAAAAAAAATGCCTTGTAAAAAATGTTATAATTTCATAGTCATGACTTAGTCAATAATGAATGATTTATTGGTTCATGGCTTTCTCTATAAAAAAGGACATTGTAAGTGTGTATTATATTGTATTATGAGAGAGACTATGAGCGAGTGAAGAGCAAGTTGCAGGAGATAAAGTTGTATATTATAATAAAGAAGAAATTATCAAAAGATAAAGTTGTATATTATAATAAAGAAGAATGATAATTTTTGTGTAGAAATAGCTCCTTATTATATTAGCGTCTCTCTTACATTATGTTTATGTATTTTATATTTGCATTTTATTTATGTTATTACTATATCATCTTATTTTTTTAATATCTAAAATTATAATTTTTACATTATAATTATTTTTATTACAAAAAATTAAAAAATATAATATATATTTTTATTAAATGTTTCTAAAACAACAAAATTTAGATAAATTCAAAAACATTAACTTGATCACAATTAAATTATTTATGATGTTAAATACACATGTTTTTAAAAAACGTGTTTAGCGTTTATTAGAAAATAATATCAAAATTTAAATTTAGGTTGTTGTTGTAGGTTAGGTGGTTAAATCAATTCGATGGGTGTGTGCCCACTCTGGTTCAGAAAAGGTGACCATAGAGCTCTCATATTTAATGTTGGAAAAAAATATTAAAATTTAAATAGTTGTAAGAAAAATATATTTATTAAAAATATATTAAAAATATGAAAGTTATTTATTTATCAAATAATATTTAAAAAAATTTCAATTTCAAAGTCAAATAATAGGAAGGGAATTATAATATTAATGATATTATAATGCATAAGGAAAGCATATGACAAGTGATGGTAGTCTCATGGTTACATTGGTGAGTAGGAAGGGGCTTCAACAACAAAGGAAAAGCACTTATGGTTGGCCTTAAGTCAACCAGATAGCTCCAAAGAGCGCTAGAAGTTTATTTTTTTATTCTTCATTTAAAATAATAATTTTATTAATCTAAAATTATAATTTTCACTAAAAGTATGATTATTTTTTTAATAATATAATTAAATAATTAAATTTCTAAAATATTTAAATATTTTTATTTAGATAATAAATATATTTCTAAAACCACAAAATTTAATAAATTCATAAATACATTAATTTAAAAAAATAAAATAATTGAATTTTTTTTTGAGAGGAAATTTTTTTTATTTTAAAGTTAATGTATTTATGAATTTATTAAATTTTGTGGTTTTACAACAAAATTTAATAAATTCATAAATACATTAATTTAAAAAAATAAAATAATTATATATATATTTTATTAATTTTTTTATAAGCTTAAAAAACTATATTTTTTATATTCAAAATCTTAATAAAAAATACATATCAAAATTGCTCATCTTTTTTTTTCAGAGGAAAAAATATCAGTCTTTGTTATTCAGATGAATCAAAAGACATCATTTACATACCATTATGATGACTGTTTAAACAGATCCGTCTCATGCAAGACAAAAAATGACAAAACAGAACAAGCAATACTAGATAAAAAATCTGATCGTAGCAGACTTTCCTCATCATCCCTGAATAAATCAGGTCAGAAATGTTGATAAGAAACGGAGATGAACTTTAAAGAAGACAATTCAGAGCAAAACAGGCTGGCAGAGTGGACTCTAACTGAACAGAAGAGATACACCATCAAGTGCTGAGATCAAAGGCTGAATAAGTGAGAAAATCAGCTACTCTAAAATAGATCAAGACTGCCTTGGTTAATAACCAATCCATCCATAGTTTCTGAAAAAGAAACAGATCCCAAATCCAAATGCAAAGCTTTTTTTGAGAGTTCATCTGCCAGCGCATTATGCTCACGAAATGTGTGTTTAAAGATCACCGGAGGGGCCAAATGAATCATATATCTTATGTCGGTACACCAATGCATCAGAGTTGGTACATCAAGTGCTGAAATTATGTTAAGCCAAGAAATAATAACCATGGAATCACCATAAATCAACTGCATAGGAATTCCCATCAATAAACTGACTCTTAAAATGCCCCAAAGAACCAATAACTCCGCTCTGGTATTCGTACTTCTTCCACATCCCATAGAAAAACTGAAGAAATGAGAGTCATTGATAAAAATCACAAATCCTGAGCCTCCTATATTTTCTGCAGCAACTCTGTTATAGCCCAAAATGACACATCTCTGCCTGTGACCACTTTCCCATGATTTTGTTGCATGTCGGCACTTCATGAAAGTCACTGAAAAATCACCTATCTTGGAGGACCCATATCTTGAGTTCTGTAACTCCGTTTGACCTCATTTCTACACCGTTGGAAAGGTATTTCTGTTAGCTAAAACTTTCCGGAAGACACCAAAGTCTGAAAATGCCCAAAAATACCTTAAAAATGCGTTTTTTTGTGTATTCGCGACTCTCCTTATGTGCAACTCGCGAATCACTCGCGACTCTTGTGTTTTACAAGTCGCGAATGGATATATTCGCGGGTTGCTCTTGTGGAAACTCGCGGATCATTCGCGGGTTTTCCTCTTTCATATTCGCGAATGTGTTTCTTAACATTAAAACATAAAAACACGCCTTCTGAGTTAGTTTGGGTAGTTATACAACTGACTCCTTCAGTTGTAACCACTTTGGCTTCACCCCTAACTCTTCTTTATCATATAAATAGAGGTAGGGAGGTTCATGAAAAGGGACTTGGAATTTATGCATTGTTATGTTGGAGGAATCGAGACTCTCTTTGCCTACACCTTTGCCCTGGAGGTCTTCCCTTAGTGTTGCAGAGCTTGGAGGCTGAGTTCTTTGGAGAAGAGAAGCACCAGAACCAGATCAAGGTTTCGTGAGGTGCCAAACTTGAAGAGAAGGTATACTTGTACTTGTTTTCAAGATTAATAAAGATGTGATGTCCTTCTTCTTCCCAAATCATTGTTCAATGTGTGATTGAATCTCTGTTTATGATCATATGATGATGTTATTCAGATCATTTATCCATGTTTATTTGATTATCATTGTTTTATATGTGGTCATAATGGTTTGAGGAAGGTATAATTCGTTTTGCAGGTCTCTTGGAGCGAGAGGAGCAAGAAGAGGATTGATGAGAAAGCTTGGACCAGCCTTCAGTTAGTCAGGTGTGGACCTTTCTCATCTCTGAATCTTGCTTATATATGCTTGCTGAACATTGTGCATCTCTCTTTCAACCCCAGTACGTTGATGGCCTCTTAAACCCTAGCCATATGATACTTTCCTTTACAACAAACTCCATCAAAATTGCTCATCTATTCTTCACATAGTAAACAGCAAAAACAAACTTATAAGACATACCATTACAACAAACTTATAGGACAGACCTTAACAAATGATAAATTAAAAAATACATTAACTTCGAAAATTTATGGCAAAATAAACATGTTTAAAAAAAAAGGCTTGTTTATTAAAAATTATACTAAAATTAAAATACATTTTATAATGTTTAATTCATAAACACGTTTTGTGTTTATTAAAAAATATGTTAAAATCAATATAAGTAATTATGATGCTAAACTTATACACATGTTTTTAGGAAGACATTTTTATTAAATATATATTAAAAATGTGAGTTATTTATTTATCAAATAATATATTAAAAAAATCTAAATCCAAAGTCAAATATTATAGGGTGGCACCCCACGACAAGTACAAAAGATAGGTGACAACAACCTCCTTGCCACCAAGCTCAACATACACCTTGATGTCACAGATGTAAGTTGTACATCTCCTCATCATGGAGTCGACTAGCATGAAGGTGAAGGAAATGGTGATAAATATTGTGAGATTAGCTTAAAGGTTTGCACACTAGGAGAAGGTTGTGGTTCTGCAAGTTGTACGAAAATGGATCATATATGTTATGCATAAGAGTTACTCATAATGAACCTTAGCATGGGAAGGCATTATGGCATTAGAAGGAGGCTTCCGTTGGGTTTGAGGAGATGAGCTCGTATTATAGCTAGCAGTCCCTTTCTAAAACCTTACAATTTGAATGACTCAATGTTTTCCTTGCTCAACAATAAGAACTGTTTGAAAGCACATGACCAAGGGATTATCAATATGTTCATAAAACAAATTATGGGACGGGGCTCTAAGAGCTAAGGGAAAGCACCCATGGTTGACCCTAAGCCAATGAGAGAGCTCTAAAGAGCAAGAAAGACTGCAATGAACTACCATCAACACCCCCCTACCCATGTCAAGAAAAAAATTACGATCATTGAATGTATAATTCAGACCTAATTCAAGGATCCACAGTTCATGGTGGTCATGGAAAACTTGGTTGAATGGGTCGTGGACCCTAGGGATATGAGGTCACGAATGGCCTTATACCATTTCTCCCTACATATTTACTAGTCCATGAAATCTCTTCTAGGCTACATGATCACAGACAAAGACATGGTAATTACAGACCTCTAGGAGGAGCTAGTGCTGTTGAAAAACATGCTAAAGGATTTTGAGTTGTTACATGCCAAATTTGATATCATGGCATGTAGGTAAGGAGTGGATTTTCAAGTTCATAGCGCAGCTCCAGGAAGCGCCTCGATAGCTCCTTTGGTGATTGCAGATTCTGACGACGAGGGGCCAAGGCCACTAAGGTTCCTCCTACTTGATCCTTCTGTTCTGATATGATACCAGATGTTTTGGTTCGGTCTGCGGTAGAACGACTCTACTCATATGGGCTATATTTAGTTCAATTTTCAATATTTCGAAAGTATTCTAGATGCTTTGTATATAGTTAGCAGCCTTTTAGACTAGCTTACAAACCCTCTTTTTTTAAAATGTAGTTTTATAATTGCCATGTTTGAACTTTGGCCTATGAACATGTTGGGACCTAGTAAAACTATAATTTAGAGCTCCTACAGGGCCTGTTTTCCACTTTGAGGAGGGTCCTCCTGAGGCCAAACCGTACCATTTTTGTATACTACAATTAATTAAAGGATTTACTATCTTACATTGCATATTTTTCTTGTTAAGACATATACGTATTTGTTGGAGTTTTTTTGGGTTTGGAGGGGCCTTGGTATACTGTCGAGGTTCACCCCTCTGCTATCAATAATGAAGGTTGAGATGGATCTAGCAGACAAGTTGCAGGAGTTGTCTGTTTAAATTCTGGATACTAGAGAGGACATCAAAGACATTAGAGAAAATCTTTGTTGGATGAATTCACAATTGAAGGGGGTCTTGGAAGTTGTAACACAAAACAATGCTTGAGCTAACGGCTTGGAACAAAATCTGGTAAAAGTGGAAGAGAATTCCGATTAGCATAGGGTTGAAGCAGAATGAAATTTGCGAGCAAATCAAACTCAACTTATTGGTCTTAACGACCACCAAGATGAAGTGGAACGCAACTTCAAGTCTTGCGAAGCATAGTTAGAAGACTTCAAGGGAAAATTGGACCATCACGAGTATCTATTGGTGGGTCAATTCTCCAGGTTATATGATCTCATGGGAAGATAATTATGTTCAAGAGTCATCTCATGCTCCTATCAACATATCCGGATCAAAGAAGTAAGCATATGATAACGAGGAATAAATTTAATTTTTCTTCAAACATATTTATGTTTGTTTTTTTAAAATTTAAAATCAATTATTCCACACTAAATTGTAAAAACAAAACCCTTGTTATTCTCAGTATAAAAAGTATATTAATTTATCACAATTAGTAATATCTTACATTAAGATATATATTATTTATTAGTGTCCAAGGTACTACGGGAGCAGTATAAGTGCTAACCAAAACGCCCCCAACCCACCGGAATTTGGCAGACCAATTCTTGTCGAAATCGTAATTTGGTGTGTTTAAATCGCAATTTCAACGATCTACAAAATTGTGGAAACAACAATTTCCCAAAACAAATTTGATCAATTTTTATCAAAAATACGCCGAAAAAGCGAGGTGTTTTAGTTGTCTTTTATCCTACTTGGGATAGGATTGTAATGAGTTTGCATTGACTTTCAATTAGTTTTTTTCCTTTCTTCGTATTTATGTGCAAATTGCTATGTTAAACATAGGAGTTGAAGATATATTTTTATTTTAATACTTAAAAAACAAAAGATGTATCAATATTTCATTGATGAATATCATTGAGGTATTATTGCAGCCCTCACTTCTTTCGATGTTTGTTTGATATTTTTAAATCATATTTATGTTAAAGTAGCAATCGATGAGTGGGTAGTAAGGAAGGTAGTCACATGAATCACTTCAATCTAAGCAAAAATTTCCATCATGAATTTAGGAAACATAGTATATTTGAAGAACATATTTGATCCAGATGGAGATTGGCGGCCACCCAACTACTCCACTGGCTCAAACAATTGTTCATTTTGGCAGTTTCCTAGTTATTTTTCTATGGTTTTTCGGGTCCTAAACTTTCAGGGCCATTTTGAGGCCCTAAAAGACGTTTTTTGGCGATATGGGGTGAGGAGTGGGAAAGGAGGGTGGGCGGGCAGGGGGCTGGGGGGGTGCTTGAAAAATGCACCAAAGGCATGCATTTGGTCTTAGTTAAAAGTTGTAAAGCTTGTATAGACCTTTCCAACAGGCTATCGAGCGCCCAAATCGGAGATCATATGCAAAAATTATGACCCCGAGAAGTTTACTGTTCAACTAATCACCTTGGAGCCACAAACTTTATGACGGTTCATCTTCTAGGGTTATGTTTTGGACCTTTAGAGTTATCGCCCTCATGCTTATTATATATTGGCCCTTTTGCCCTAATTTTGTATATTTAGCTTGGCACGAATGAGCGTACTAAGCAAAATCTCTTCTTGAAGATAGATACCACCATTCTAGCTGCTTTATTGTATAGTCTGTTCTATGTCCGCCATTTAATAGAATATATGTTTATTGTATCTCTATTTTCCTTGCAATGTGTCTACGTTTATGATTCTATATCCATGTTTATGATTATATATATGTTCTATATCAACATCAATTATATTACATAGGCTACTGATTCATTGTTCATGGTACATTAATGGATGCCTATCATAGTGTTTTAATGTTGTCCGGTACCTCATCGCCACCGCCTTGTTTGCCTTACGAACTTGTTTTCAAAGATCAAAACATAGGATATATTATTTTCCATTGAATAAAACGTCCCAAAACATGCAATCTACACTTTCATTCAAGTTACCATGCTTCCCTTTCTTATCCATATTAATTGTTGTAGCAATCTATTCACCGCCTTTGGCTTTCATTATTCGCCAACATATTCATTGCCTATTCACCTTGCTAACCTACCTTAGCATGGTTTGCTCACTTGCTCATCTACCTTACACTGCTTTTCTCGGCTCTACTCCAATCCAAGAAGTCGTGAACACCCAAGAATCCAGGAAGCCATTAACACTTGAGCTGCTCCAGTCCAAGAAACCGTGAAGCCATGGAAACCTACTCCATAAGTCATCAATCATGGGATATGTAACCTTAGGTGTGATTCATATTAAAAAAAAAAGTTTGAGTAAAAATATTTTATTTTTTCAATTTCAACTCATATGACTACACTCTAGGCGCTTCTAAATTAGGATTTATACAACTTATTAAGATTTTTTTTTTTTTGCAAGCTATATAAATCGATTCTGATTATGTTGCTACTAGGCATGACATTGAAATATTTATGAATATGTTTCTATTGGGAATGACATTGAAACAAATCCAGAAGAAAGCTAATTACTTAAAAATCAATAGGCTTGGCTTACCTTACCTTTAAGATTTACTGTGTAACACCCCGGTTTTGACCCCGTTTGCAATAAAATGTATATGATGTATATATTGTAATTAATCGTAGTGTGGAGCTAAAGGCAAAATCCCCACCATCAATTTAATTGTTTTATGTTCCGGCGACTAAAATTGTTGCCGATGGTATATCGTGCTATCCGGCACATATTAATTTTAGCATCATGTAAACATGCATTTAATTAAAAATACCCACAACCAACTATGTCAATGCAACCATAATGAAAAGGGCATGATTTTCCTAAGGATAAGGAGGGGGAATTATTTAACCTTTGGGGCCAATAGGGAAAAGCCAGATGTCAATAGGAGAACCCATCAATTAGCCAACTACCAAATTAAATTCTCTAGAGTTAGTTGGGGGCAGTTATTGCCTGGGAAAAATGTTTTGCATGGGTAGTGGTGTGTGGCAGGACTATCAGTCCTTTCCCACATGCACACTCCACCAGAGAGTAGTTCCTCCTCACCTTGGCAGAAGAAGAAGAGACCACATTCTTCCATTTTTCCCATTCTCACGCAGAGACGGCTGTTTTCTCTCCTCACGCACAGGTTTTGGGATTTTTCCTCATGCAGAGAACTGGGAGAGCTGCCTTACTGTCACTATTTTGCTGTGTGTATTTCTCTTCACGTTGTGGGTCTGGGCATGTGAATTCACCTTCACACAGGTTGCATTCCCTTCCTCACTCAGCTGAGAAATCGCTGCTGGTTTCCCCACGAATTTTGGGTTGTTGTGGGTTCTTGTTGAGCTGTTTTGGCCACGATTGGGCCAAGAACGACTCTTGAATCGAATTGCTCAATATGAGCTGTGTATTACCCAAGTTTCCATTCCAGTTTTTTTCTGTGGTGTTTTCCTTTAAACCCCAGAGCTGTGAATTGTTGTGTGTGCAGAGGATATTGGTCTTTGGACTGTGTAGGAGTGGAAAGGAGTTTGCTTGACAAACCTAGTGTGTTGCAGGAGCCTCATAGACAAAGCTAGAGGGTTGTCTCTCTTCTCTACACCCCCTGAATAGCACTGGAAGGGAAGTCATGTCCTGAGGGACTGTGCAACAAAGAAGGGAATGATTCCTTGTGTTGGGTGTGTGTGAATGTCTTAGGAGTCAAGCTAGTTTTGGTGAAGGCATTCTTAGCTCTTCAATGAGCCCACTAGCTCAGCAGACAATGCTTCCATCTCCTGATAACCTGATAAACCCAACTTGTTGGCTTGGTTATGTGTTGTCGTGTACTCTTGGTCTAATAAACCCAACTGTGTTGGCTTGACTGAGTCTTGACATATCTTTGGCTATGTGTGAGCCTGCTTACTTTCCTTATTCCTTGTGGGAATCATGCCCAACTCGGGGGTGGCAGTGCTACTGAGAGATTAAGGAGCACATTGTCCTATGGTTGGGTGGAACGTTGTAGCGACATAGATGGTTGCAGGGCGTTCTTCTTCATAAGGTAAGTATTCTTGTGTTTAAATCCCTGCAATTTCATTTGATATTGAATTACAATGAACATGCTGAATGCTTGAATGTATGGTTTTGCTTCTATTGTATGGTGATACTGTATGCCTGTTTTAGTTCAAAGCATTTCAATTTTTATTATTATGTTCATGGGGCTAGTTTCTCGGGTAGATAGTATGTAGGTAGCATCCTCTTCGCCGGTCAGAGGGCTAGGGACGTTACATACTGGCTTACAAAGAGTGAAGTTGGAGAAACCGACGTATCAAAAAATGTATGTGTGAGGCTGGACACTAATAAATTTATGCCTTTGTCCAAATGCTAATTGAAGATTTTACTTGAGCAACTGCAATTGAGATTTCAATGTTTGTTGCGGGATCAACTCCTGAATCATTTTAGTCAACATGTGTCGCGGGATCAACTCCTGAATCATTTTAGTCAACATGTGCCGTGAGATCAACTCCCGAATCATTTCAGTCAACATGTGTCGCGGGATCAACTCCTGAATCATTTTAGTCAACATGTGCCGCGAGATCAACTCCCGAATCATTTCAGTCAACATGTGCTTCACAACTCTTGAATTGTGCCTAAAATCATCCATGAACTCCCATGGCTTCTCCCTATCCTCCATGGTGCCAATATGCTTAGAGATGGCATATATAGGGTTCCCTTCAATGCCATGAATCCATGTACCCCCTTTTCAACTATTTCACCATGAAATTTTGTGTTGCATATCCCTCCAGGACCACAAAATCCAGCTCGGTTGATGCATAAGCCTCCGTTAAACAATTTGCTATAGAGATGTTTGCCATTCCAACACCAACTATGGCTATACATGGCTTTCTAGCTATATTCATGACGTTTTCTAATTCACCCAACTGGTGATTTTAAATTTTCTAATAAACACAAATAATGTTTTAGTTTTTTTTTTTTTTTTTTCTCTGATTTATGCAACTAGTATTTTTTACTATTATGGAAAACCCAAATGGAGTTTTAGTTTTTCCGATGAACCCAACTAGTATTTTCAGGGGAAGTGTTAGCTTACCCCTGAAGACATAATGTAATGGTTAGAATCGTCAATACACGCTATGCTGACTCCCAGGATGGATGGAATCCATTAATCCAATATGGTGTACGATCTGGTCATTGAAGCAACTCAAGAGCTATCAAGCACAAGGAAAACAAATAAATCTCCTCTAGATTTAAGAGAAATAGAGGGTCAAACTGTAGATATTTATGTAGTAGGTGCAGAGGAACATAGTTCGTCTATATGGTGCTTCTGTCACATAGTATTTGTCTTGCAAAATGCATGGCATATCTTGGTTAATACATGAAAAGCGGTTGGCATATATTGACCAATGCATGAAAAATTCCTGGTATATTGGAAAGTAGGTTAGGGTCACACTTATAAATCTCCCCATCTTCTATTTTTTAATTTGTTTTCTTTTTAGTTTAAATTTTGTGAGAGCGAAGCTTTGGGAAAGAAAAGAATGCATTGTTATAATGGCTCACCATAAGTAGTATGCAATTATTGAGTAACTCAACGTGCCAGTGGATGGCTCCCTTCAGTAATTCACTGAATCACTTACTGATTGATGAGCTGAATTTGTAGACTAACTCAACATGCCAGTGGATGGATCTCTCGGTAATTCACTGAATCACTTCCTAAGTTACGGGTTGAATTTGTTGAGTAACTCTACGTATGTCTCACTTCGATAATTCGTTGAATCTCTTCCTAGGTTACAAGCTGAATTTGTTGCAAGGTACCAGCTTAGATCCAGCTTTACCCGGCTCTATCATGCGCCGAGAGGGATCAAATATTTCGAGGTGCAAACCCTGCTTCAACAATTGCACTCCAAAAAAGGGTTTCTCATATGCATCCTTGATATAGAAAGTTAAATTATACACATTCGCATACCTGAGACAAATCTGTAATTGCTCTCAGCCTTATTCCGAAGGTCCAGCTTGTACGTATTGTTTTGAAGTGTGTATAGGTGTTTTGATTTACTTACAAATATATATATATATACACCTAAGATTATTAATTTTTTTTTTCAAAGAAAAAAAAGCGTAATTTCATTCATCTTTCGAGATCAAAATTACATTCTGAATATTCACTAGAGCGTGAATCCGTTCAACCATAAAACTGGTTCAGTTGAAGGACCTGAAAGGTCTACTGTAACATTAAACACAGTAAGCATACGCAGATGCTTTTCCAATAAGAATTCAATTCATTGGTCCTGTCATTGACTTTCTGAAGAGGTTTGATTTCAACAAAATAACAAGTTAATTTGTGCCAAATGCTACATAAATATATAGCTGGTAATGCATACAGAGATGCATTATTCAATAAAGGATTGTACCTCTAGCAGAATCAAAAAGACATATGTTCTGCCTTTAAACTTCAGAAAAACCTGTCATAAATCACTATTGTTATGAACAGCCTGTGGAAAGGCCAGCATGCTGCCTTTAGTATATTCGTTCACCTTCCAATTGCTTCAGAATATATAGCTGTAAATGCCTACGAAGATGCATTTAACAAAGAGTAGAAGTTCGATTCCTGAACCTCTCTCTGGTTTAACAATGTTATAAGATCCGACATTTCCAAAATGACGTAATGGAGAGATCAGTCTTTAAACAATTGAAAGGAAGGCCTGTCAACAATCACAATGAAACGTGAGTGATCAGCTTTTATACAGTTTGTATTAATTTTTAAGAAAACCTGTCATCATTCACTGATGTTCTATAAACGGCTTGTGATAAAATGCCTGCAGGCTACCATTAATAAATTCTTTCACCATCCATGTACCCTCTGCAAGCCGAAGCCCTTCCTTGGATGCTTTGTTCGCTTCCATGTTGTTTTCCCGGTAGACATGCCGGCATGAGTAGGAATTAAAACGAGATAGGAGCTGCCGGATAGAATAGATAATATGTGCAAGCCTCAAGTGCCTACAGTCTTGAGTTTGATTGATCCAGTTAATAACATTCATTGAATCACCCAGGAAATTAAGATCCGTGCACCCTTTTTCAATAGCAAACATCAAAAGTAATTTAAGGCTCATCAATTCAGCCGAATTATTAGTGCCCCCCCTAGTCCCATAGACAAAAAGAAGAAGTGTGACTCTGTAAAATAAAGCACAGCTCCTCCTCCACACCTAAGATTATTAATTATTAAGCCGACTTGTATATATATATAGATATATAAGCCGACTTTTTTATGTGACACGTGTCATCTCCACGTTGAGCACGGAATTACACTTCTACCTCATACCGGGCTGTAGAATGCGCCTCTCAGCGCAAACATAAGTGAAGGTCGCAGGAGAGAAGACACTACCGCCAAGTGTTATCCAGTATCATGATCGACTTGCATGTGAATAGATGGTGATTGACTTGCATGTGAATAGATGGTGAATACTGGCATGATGGAATATTAACGCATGCCCAAAATTGGTTGAATGGATTAGGTTCGATTACATTGTGAAAAAAGATAAAAATTTGATGGCTTTAGGCACTACATGTGTCATGCGTATTATGTAATATTGTTTGACAGCTAAAAGTTGTATCATTCTTCTTTCCACATTGATCCATGGGAATCGATTAAATAACATATTAGTATTATTAATTTTTTTATTTGTCAGTTCACATGTCCCATAATTACCAACAACAACAATGACTAGCATTAAGTCCAATGTGGATGTCTGCCAAAGGTTTTTAAACTTGAGAAAAGAGTTCTATGGAGGTATAACAACATGCTAGATGTAATATTGAGTATGTGTGTTTGCATATACATCCATGATGGTTCTTGCATAGTTGTATGAGGCTGCAAGTGAAGATAAATGAAATATAAAAGAGTTTTCCCGCAAAAAGGTAAAAGGACTAGTCCAAGGTGGGTTGAATATTTGGCAGTAAGATGGTACTATTGATATAAAAGGATACTCATTGATAGAGGTAGGACATCAGTGACTAGTAACCATGAGGAATTCAGAGAGGTTTCTAATTCCTTAGCTTAAGTGCATGCCATGCATTTATCATAATATGTGAAGAAGGAAGTGCAAGAAGAGACATAAGAGCTCTTGGTATTTTAAGCTTGAGTAAGATGAATCACAACATTGTAGTGTGCTAAAAAGGCTACAAAAGAGGCATTAATAAAACTGAAAAGGATTCTATACCTAGTGTAAAGGTTGGAACATACATGAAGAATGATGGCTTATTTGAATCAACACACAAATTATCATCAATAAAAGGGTGTCCTACGAAGTGATTAAGGATTCTAATGCATTGTCAAATAATGCATACAATACATTGATCAAATCTACCTTATGCATCTAAATTGAATGGAACGAATTGAAGAGGAGAGATGCAGATCTCTCGGTTGTTGTAATTATTATTTAGTACATTGATAGAAGGGATAGCATACATATGAGAGATGCTGTAACACCCCGGTTTTGACGCCATTTTCATTTAAATATTATGATGTAAACAATCATGGTGTGGAGCTAGGAAAACGCCCCACCATTGGTTTAGTGTTTATGTTTCAGCAATTAAGGTTGAGCCGATGGTATTTTATGCTAGCTAAACATTAAAAAGATGGACATCATGTTAAATTTACAATTTCAATTAAAAACCCACAGCCGTCTATGTCAACACAACTAAATGAGATGGGGGCATGATTTTTCCAAAGGATGAGGGAGTGGGGGATTGGAAGAGTGAGCAGAAATTCGACTTGGGCAGAGCACCAATTCTGGAAAAATGTTTTTAAATTTTCTTGGGCAAGAAAACACCAAAAACAGCCACTTCCCTCATGCAGTAGCGTTTCGCCTTCCCTCATGATTTGGATTGAACAAAACATTTTTGGAAACCCAATTGGGCATTCACGTAGCAACAAGCAAGCAAAAAAAAACCATTCTGAGTCTGAAACTTTAAGGAATTTCTCTTGTTTGACAATCTGAATCCTTCACGTTTTTTGGTTTTCCTATGTGGATTGTTTCTCTTCACGTTTTCTCCAGTCTGCTAGTCGTTTCCTTGAACTCGATTGCCCAACAACCGATTTGGGTGTTTTGATTGAATTGACCAGCAAACGTTTTCATTTTGGTATTTTGCAGCAATCAGTCTGGTACCGGCAATGTTTAGAAATTCATAAATTTCTGTGTGTGTATGTAATCCCTGGTACCTGCTATGTTTTGATAAATCCCAAGACTGAGATCACTGTGTGTGCTTCCACGTTTGGCATTTCAATTGATTGAAGGAATGGAAATAGAGTATAGAATTGCTTGATAAACCTAGTGTGTGAAAGAACCTCACAGACCAATCTAGAAGGCTAGTTTTCTTCTTTGCATACCATGAATAGCACTGGAAAGGAAGGCATGGCCTGAGGGACTGTGTAGTAAAGAAGGGAATGCTTCCTTGTGTTGGGTGTGTAATTGTTTAGAAATCAAGCTAGATCCAATGTGGGTGTTCATAGCTCTGGGGTTGAGCTCACTAGCTTAGTAGTCAATATTTCCACCTCATTGGAAGCCTGATAAACCCAACTGGAAGGATGGCTTGGCTGGTAGCCTGATAAACCCATCTGTTGGCTTGGCGGTGTCTCGTGAATTTGGATAAGTGTAAACCACTGCCTGTGTAAGTCTGATAAACCCAACTGTGTTGGCTTGACTGAGTTTTATTGTACCCTTGGATATGGGGAAAGTTTGCTAGTGTTCCTTATTCCTTGGGGAAAATTATGCCCAGCTCGGGGGTGGTAGTGTTGCTGAGAGATTAAAGAGCACACGGGCTTATGGTTGAGTGGACGTTGTAGCGACATAGCTAGTTGCAGGACAAGCTTCTCCAAAGATAAGTATTCTTGTTTATTTAAGTTCTGCAACTGTATTTGCTTATGAATTATTATGAAATTATCATGAACATGTTGAATGCATGAATGCGTTGAATGGATGATTTTCTTCCGCTGTATATATCATGTAGATTTCATTATGCATCTGTGTATTTATATGTTTTTATAAAATGCATCATTATATTATGTTCACGGGGCTTAGTTTTCCTGGGTTGATAGATGTTATCGCCTCCTCTCCGCCGAGTAAGGGTTGGGGACGTGATAGATGCTAGTTTGCAGAAAACATGTCGATGCATAAGGAAAGGTTTAAAATGAAAACTATTGGGATAGATAAAGATATCCCTATAATAAAGGTTGTAGAGTTTGGGAGACAAAATGTCTTCACAAAAAATGGGCTATTAAAAAGGCTTGGGTGGTTGAGGGACTTTGCTAGGATGAAAAGTGCATGTACTGTTCAGGTACACACGGTACTCCCAAAGGACCGAAGAAAACATAACCTGCAGTAGAATTTTGATCATCGGGATTGTTGGCCCAATCTGAATCAATGAAACCAACCAACAAAGGTTTCCCCCATGTACTGTAATGAATCCCAAACTGAATTGTACCTTGAATATATTGAAGTATTCTTTTTGCTGCTTTCCAGTGACTTTCATGAGGTGTTTGCATATAACGGGCAGCACGACCAACGGCAAAGGAAAGGTTAGGACGGGAATGAGTCAAGTATTAGAGACTACTAACAAGCTGACGATACAAGGTGGCATCTACTTCATGGGAAGTACAAGTGGTAGAAAGTTTGACTCTAGATTGGAAGGGAGAAGGGTCTGGTTTACAATCTTCCATGTGGAAGTGATGAAGAAGGTCACAAGCATACTTAGACTAGGAAAGAAAGATTCCTTCTTTGATTTGTAAGACTTGGAGACCAAGAAAATAATGCAAATGTCTTAAGTCTGACATTTCAAAATTTTGCTTAAGACTAGATTTCACATGGGTTATAAGTTTAGGGTCACTACTAGTAAGGATAAGATCATCAACATAAAGAACAATTATGATGAGATGGTTTCCTACTTTCTTGGTATAGACATTGGGGTCAGAATGACATCTAGAGAAACCGGTGTCAAAGAGAAAGCTATCCATTTTGGCATACCAAGCTCTAGGAGCTTGCTTAAGGCCATATAAGGATTTTTTAAGGAGACAGACAAGGCTGGAGTTATCCTGAACATATCCAGGAGGTTGTCCCATGTAAATCACCATGTAAAAATGCAGACTTGACATCCATTTGATGGACTTTTCAGTTATGTAAGGCGGCAAGGGAAAGAACAAGGCGGATGGAATTCATTTTGGCAACAAGAGCAAAGGTTTCGTTGTAGTCAATCCCTTCAACTTGGGAAAAACCTTTGGCAACTAACCTTGCCTTAGGTCTTTCAACACTTCCATTTGATGCATACTTAGTTCTATAGACCCATTTACATTTGACAAGTTTTCTTTGTTTTTGGAAGAGGAACAAGATCCCAAGTATCGTTCGCCATTAAGGAACAATATTCTTCATCCATAGCTGCATCCCAATCTGGATTTCCTGAAGCTTCTGCAAAAGTTTCTGGATCATGATTCTCAGAAACTTGAGCCAAAAGAGAAGAGGCTCATTGAAACTGAGAACGTGTTCGGCGTTGATCTCTAGGATCACCGGCAAGATCACCAACTACTTCACATGTTGAATGGACCCATCGAGGAAGCATTGGTGCTGGTGCAATTGGAGGAACATGAGCAGGCGGAGGTGGATTTTCATCCTCCCTGTCATCATCAGAAACTAGAGTTAGAAACCTATCAAGGAAGTTGGAAGAGGAAGAAGAAGAAGGCATAATTGCCGAATCAGGCTCGCAGGCCAAAGATGGCACACCCGCCAAGTTAGGTTCACAGGCCAAGATATTTTCATCAAATTTAACATCTCTTTTAATGATTATATCATGAGAATGTGGCTGAAGAAGTCTATAACCTTTTACATCTTCTAGATATCCAACAAATATGCACTTTTCACTTTTAGGTTGCAATGCTTTCTGTTTTTCATCCGGAATGTGAGCCCATGCTTCACAACCAAACACACGAAAGTGACTTACATCTGGTTTAATTTTACTCCATGCTTCTTTTGGTGTTATACCTTGTAAAACTTTAGTGGGTGTGCGATTAACTATGTAATTTGTACAATTTATGGCCTCAACCCAATATTGAAGAGTTAGTCCCTTATATTGGATCATACAGTTAGCCATTTCTTTTAAAGTGCGATTCTTCCTTTCAGCTACACCATTTTGTTGTGGTGTATATGGAACAGTGTGCTGTTGTTGGATTCCTTGTTCAGTGCAAAAAGTAGTGAACTTGTTGTTAACATATTCTCCTCCATTGTCAGATCTTAACTTAATAATTTAATGACCAGATTGTTTTTTAACAAGGGCGTTATAGGCCAAGAACATGTTAAATACTTCACTCTTAAGTTTTAGGAAGTAAACCCAAGAACGTCTGGAGTAGTCATTAATGAAAGTAAAGAAATATTTGAAACCAGAAAAGGAAGCAGATGGAAGAGGGCCACACAAGTCACTATGCACAAGCTCTAAGGAAATCTAGGTGTGCCAAGAGGAACATTTGTCAAAACTATCCCGATGATGTTTTTCGAGTACACAACTGGAACAAACACCATCATTGCAAGATACCATTGGAAGACCAGTCACCATATTGTCTTTACATAGTTCTTGCAATGAGAGATAATTTAAGTGACCAAATCGCTCATGCCAAAGTTTGCTCAAGTTATCACTATGAGCAACAAAAACTGAAGGAAAAGCTGATGACCCATAGTTGTTAAATTTGTACAACTTGGTAATATCATCAACAGTTCCAGTAGCAAGGACATTTTGAGGATTTTTAAAATCCTTGATTACAACTTGGTGAGATGTAAAGGTCACAGTTTTACCTTCACCTGAATGAGTAATTTGATAGACTGATAACAAATTGCAGGAAATTTTTGGAACACATAGTACATCATTGAATGACCATTTTCTACTAGAACTGTTCCATATCCTACAACACTTAGAGATCTATTATCACCAACAAATATTTGCTTGGTGTTACATTCATGCATAGTAGAAAAGATGGCTTGATCCTTAGCCATATGATAAGATGCTCCAGAATCAATGAACCATTCATTTGAAGTAGAACAAGAAGATGCAGTATAAGAGTATCTCGAAGCACAAAGTGCATGTCCATGAGAGGTAGATTCTGAAGACGAATCTAGGCTGATGTGGTGCTTCTTCATTGCTGCTTCCAAGACTGCCATCTTCTTGAAACACTTAGATTCATCATGTTTATCTTTCCCACAAAAATTTCAATGACTCTCAGTCTTCTTTCCTTTTGGATTGGATCCTTTGTCATTTTTTAAAGAAGGAGCTGACTGAGAGGGTTTGAGACCCTTGTTGTTTGGCTTATTATTGCGAAAATTCTGTTTCTTGGGAGGCTTGGACTTTTCTTTCTATCAGGACTATAAGGCTTTCCCAGATGTATATGCATTGTTAATTATTCCAAGATGATTGAGCTTATCTTGCTCTTTGATTAAGGAATCACAAAAGGATTCAAGACTAAGCTCTTAATAGCTAGCCGCAGTCAAGGATTCTTTCATGGAGTAGAATGTAGATACAAAAATAGAATATGCAGGTCCAAGTTTGGAAAGAATATGATAAATACATTGTTTGTCTTCTTTCTTAATCTTGCATTCTGCACATAAGAGTCTAAGAGTTTTATACTTAGATAAATAGTCTTGAATGCATGAAAAATCATTTGAATTTAAGGAAATCAACTCACTCTCAAGTTGATGACCTCGAATTTCATTATGTTTACCAAACAATGATTCCAACTTTTCCCAAGCTTGATCAGGTTCATCAATTCTAGATATGTGGAATCGCAAATCAGTAGAGATTGACATCCCAATCAATCCACGAGCTTCATCACATCTATTTTCCCATTTAATTTTCTTATCATCATCAGTGGGTTCTGTTTCTTTCCCTGATGTTATCCTGAAAAGTCCCCTACTTCGCAAAACATTCTCCATACGAGATTTCCATGAGAAATAGTTAGAACTTGTAAGTATAATATCACAAGGGGCAGCCATACTATAAAATAATGACTAAAAGAATAGACAATAACTGTTTGGATGCAAAGAGCTCAAAAAAATATGCAGTTTTAAAAAAACGGCACTGAAAACTGATTTTGGATGATGAAGTTATGCTTAATCAAAGAAAATGTTGAAGATGTACCCAATAGTGACGTGGTAGATATTAACTTGACCAACTAAAAAAAGAACACCCCTCTTCCCAAGATCAACCTTTGACAATCACTTTACAATAACGTTGCTTTTAAGTGACCCACTTTTGTAGAATAAGTGATGTTCACTTTTACAATAATGTTAATTTAAATAGTGCAGCAATAAATTAAAAGACTTAAGTGAATGATTTTTTATTTTATTTTAATTAAGTGAGATACACTTTTACAATAAAATAACTTGAAAATAGAAATTGCATGCACTAAAAAGTAGCTTAATAAGACTTGAATTCAAGACCTAGTAAGCTAGTAAGGAATAAAGCAACTTTGGATCAAGTGAGCTAAGTTTAAAAGGTACATAAAAGAATGGAAATATGAACGGGTTTTTTTTGCACTCCTCTTTCGTTCTCCGTGTTTGCCTTTTTTTCTGCAAATCACAAAAAAAAAAACGAAAAACAAGAACAAAAAAAACGTTTTCCACACAATAGGGTTAGATTTTAGTTAACTTACCAGGAAATTCTACGTTTACAAGTTTTCTCGCTGTTTCTGATTTGTCGTGATCGCACAAAGTGCACGGCAAAGAGCATACGTAGCCGAGAAGACAAGAAAACAAACTTTCCTTTACTGTTTCTGATTCGCTGCGATCGCATAAGGTGCACGGCAAAGAGCATACACAGCCAGGGAAGGCAACAGTCCGAGACAAAAACAGTAAAGATCTAATAATAAAACTGAAAAAATATGAGAGATTTAAAAAAAAACAAATCCGTCACTGCAATATTATACCTTCAGATTTGCCGAAATTGGTGTTTTTGGAACAAACGGAAACAATTTTCGATGAAATGAAAACTATTTCCCAATGGAAACGACGCTTCGGACATAATGAAATAGATCCCATAGGCCACAAATGCACAGAAAATCCAGAACCAGAAACCCTTTCAAAGTTTTGGCAACACCAGTTCCAGATCTTGATCAAAACCGAAAGCGGCTCTTCATAAACGCTCTGATACCATTTTCGGGCACACAGGGTAGTCCCAAAAGACCGAACACCTAGAGCAACCACTTCAAACAAATGAATCACAGATCAATACAATGACGTTTGTCACGTGGTTAAAACCCTCAAGAAGGAAACAGTCCATGGCCCCAGCCAAATAGCTACTTGGAGCAATTTATTATGTAAAAGAAAGAAAGTTACATGAGCTTCTCATAATCAATCAACTAGACAAGGACCCTCCATGCTCTTTAAATAGATATCATGGACCAATCGGGTGTTAATCCACGGATAAATGGTAGGTATGATCTAAGAGAAGTTGAGCCGTCGGATCACTCTATGTCTAGAACATATCGTGACTGTCGAATTAGAATATTTACAAATGCATACTAATGCATACTAAAGAAACACACTTTTATCTAACAGATATATTACATAAGTTGATCTTAACTAACTCTCAAGTGTCTAAATATCCTAACATGTACCACATGGATGATAAGGGTAAACCACATCAACAGATAAGCCTTGTATGTGTTTAGTAGAGTTGCAGGATATGAACCAACAACTTATGTGTAAAGAATGTGAAGTGAATGTTGATGTATTTGTAACTTCGGAATGTATTCTTCTATGTATCTTGTATATTGTAACCCGATGTTTATTCCAGGATGTTTCTATTATGTATTTGAGTCATGTTGTCATGCCCCGATGTTCCAATCGGGAGGATTAATAATCTAAACAAGTCTTGTCAAGTCATTGTGTAAGTCCCCACAGTTTCGAGGCACTTGAGTTATTATACACTAATTAAGGTGTAGGCTCAAGTAAATAATTGTTGGTTGGGCCGACATGATTACGTGCACTTCAAGTAAACGGAAGAATATAAATAGAGAGTGAGAGTCTCTCTATTTATCACTTGTACAACACATCACTTACCCTCTCAAGTGTGGCGCACTAGTGAAGAAGGAAATATACTGGGACTAGAAGACTGCTGCTGTCGGGAGTGCATCTTACTGTTTTGGGGTCTTACATCTTATGGTGATTCTATCTTTGAGGAAGTTGCGGGTTTTTCTCCATTTATGGTTTCCCCGATCAAAAACTCTTTGTGTCTCTTGTCTCTTGTGATGTGCTTATGTTTTATTGTTGTGCTTGTTATTCTCTTAGTGAAAAGATCCTAAGATCATAATGCTTGCTTATATGATGAAAAACTAACATGGTATCAGAGCTATCATGAGAAGAAGACATTGTTTAACTGCGGGAACTAGGGCTTCCTAGTTTGTGGACCTTCCTCCACAGATTTTCAGAAAAAGTAAGGTGGAACAACTCTCCTCCTTAGGGCGCATCTTTCTGTCGAAGCGGAATTCGATTTCGAGCATTTTCAGTTTCGATGTGGAAATTAGGGCTTTCTACAGAAGAGAAATTTTTGAGCGAACCAACATAGGATTGTTCTCCTCATCAAAACTGAAGTTTAGAGACCTGGATCAAGAAATTTGGTTGGGTGAAACTTCAGGAAAGTCAAACCCTAGTTTGACCCTGAGCTAGGAAAGACCCTAATACTAAAACTGCTAAGTTTTGGTACAATCGCTATATTCCGAGTTTGGGGAATTATCAGAAGCGAAAAATTTCAAGGTTCGAAGATAAATTCCGGATGAACACTGTGTCCAAAAATCAGCCTCATGTTCGCTATAGTCTGGGAGATATGATCCCTCCAAGTTAGGGTTCCAGGCTCTTCCAGAATTCATCCTTAAATAGGACACCTGAGGATAATTGCAATATCTTGGGCTACAGAGGTCCAAATAGAATTTTTGAAGATGTTCCAAAAAGGGCACGGAATTTACTTTCATTGGTACGAATATCAGACTTAGAAGATGAACCAGTGACACGTGTCATTCCGTACAACTTTTCTACTTTGAACAGTCCTGTAACAGGTCACCTTGGGAAAAGGATCATAAATCCCAAATGGTAAAATGAATTCTGATGAAACCTATGGTGTTGGATCAGAGATATGCGAGGTTACCTCAGTGCGAAATTTTAGACACAGAGGATCAGTAATTTCAATGATATCACAGAAACAGTAACAAGCATTTCTGCAGAAGAAATTGGAAATCTAGGGCTTCCTGTTCCGAGAACTTTGCTCCACTGTTTTCAGAAAAGGAGTACATTAGACACCTCCATTTGAAGAGATCTATCTGTTTATCCAATCAGTTCTGAAATATTTCAAGTTTTGAAAATTAGGGTTTCTATGGCAAACCCTAGATCAATCAGCTCCGGAACCAAGACGGACACCTCAAATCGGTAAGATCTAATCCTTTGCTATTTTCATTTAAGGTTCTCATTTCAAAGTGATCTATCACAACATGTTGATGATAAGCTTGGTGAAGTTGAAAACTTCCAAGCATAGAAGTATTTGATCTCTCTGAAGAAAATGGATTGGACACCTACATGAGTATAGAAGTTCCAGTTTCAGAGGGAGACGAGGTTAGAAGCCTTTCACAAGAAGAACTTGGTCAAGGCCAAAGAAGACATCATGCTCATGCTGCAGAGGATGATGAACCATCTAGAAAGAGATCCATATATGAAAGTGAAGATTCTTCAAGTGAGGATGAATATGTTCTGATATCAGCTCTCACAGGTAACATTACTCATGGAAGTGATGATTGGCTTATAGACAGTGGGGATTCCAAACATATGACGAGATTCAAGGAATCCTTTGTAAGACTGTCAGAACATTAATCACCTCACAAGGTGAAACTAGGAGATGACTACCAATATCCAATAAAAGGTAGTGGGGAATCTTCATACAAGCTAGACTCTGGTAAGTCTCTAACAATGAAAGAAGTATTGCTTGTCCCAGGACTCAAGAAGAACCTTCTCTCCATTTCAGCATTGATGCAAAAGGAATGCGAGTTGCATTCATAGATGGTCAAGTCATCATGTGGCCAAAAGGAAAGACTATCGATGATGCGGTAGTGATTGGAGAACAAGAAGGAGGCTTGTACAAATTGAAGGGAAATCCAGAACAAGCCTTGATCCATGACATAGTAGAGCCAAATGAGCTTTGGCATAGAAGGCTTGCACATGTGCATTACAGAGCACTACCTATTGCAAGCAAAGCTGTTGAAGGTCTTCCATAATTTCAAACTATTTGAAGGGAAGAACAAAAATCAGAATATGACCTAAAGAAACCAGTTGAATAATGTGAAGATCTAAAATGCAGAGACCATGTAGTCATAAGAGTCTCTCAAATCAAAGAACAACTTGAAGCGGTAAAAGAAGAGGTGAAGAATGCAGAAGTGGTGATGGCCACCTTGAATGGACTCCCAGGATCGTGGAATTCATTCATTCAAGGAATGTGTTCCAGAAGGAAGTGATTACTTTCAGTAGACTCCGAGAAGAAGAAGAAACTCGACTCATAAGAAGAGAAGAGAAGATGGGAGAAATTGAAGATCAAGCTCTTATCATCCAAAGAAGATCCCTCAAGCAATGAGGAATATGAAGAACTCAACTCTTGAAGAACTTCTTATCCATCCTAGCATTTGGATAAGAAATGATGCTATCATGAATGAAGAAGACGATGAAGCTGAAGGCTCAAGAAGGAGTATACCCACGAAACAAATCAAGATAAGTATTCAATTGTCATTTCATGATATTGTTTTGTTATGCATTTGTTTATATTCAGTTGATGTATTATGCATGATAGGATGTTTGCATTAATGATAGTATACTACTAATATGCATGTGATGGGTAAGTAGCTCATGGTGCTATACAACTCTCCATTGCTACTTATCTAGAATGAAACCTCTTTGCTGACATATTGGATTAGTGCACAATCTCAATGTTGTCCTGGTAGAGATGGAAGGCATCTAGAAAGTTTCAATGAGATATGGATGAATGTTGTATTGGCTAAAGTAGTTGCATAATCATATATTTATGCATAAGTGTTTGCCAGTATAAATATTCCTTATGAAATATTTCTAACCATACAATTGCATTTGACTTGTAGGAAAGACCGCATACATAATCACCTACAAGCAAAGAAGAATGAAGACTTGTTTCGAAGAACAAGTGACGACAGTTCAAAGATAAAGAATAATATGACGAGTGCAGTGACATCATTGATGCAAAACCTTCCAGCCACCAAGAAGAAAGGGAAGACCAGTTCAAGAAGAATGATGTCAGAGCGCAGTATCGAGACCTAAAGAAAATTTCATAGTTCCATCATGCAGTAGATGGAAACATCGTGGGATACAAAGAAAGATTCGTAGCATGAGGCTTCTCACGAAAAGAAGGCATAGACTACAAAGAAACATTTACAGCTATTAGAAGTAAAGTCACATGACATGCATAATTATGTGTGCAAATGAAAGAAGGCCTTGTACGAGTTCAGAAGACACCCATGGGATAACACATACATGATGAGCTTGACGAATATCGTAACCTTTGCTACAAGGTTGATAAAGGATGACAAGCTCACAGATGGATGTGAGAAGAAATTTTGAAAAAGTTCAAAATAGAGGATCTTGGTATCCAATGATCCTAGATGGATACTACTTGTCACTTCAGTACAGAATGTTTCAGTGCATAGAGTACAGAAGACAGAGGGAGTACGATGCTTCGCTTCAGAGGGAGTGACTACAGAAGATCCTGAGGTTCAACATGATATGATAGGATGGATAGATTACTGATGACTCTAAGCTTTACTAAGAGTAAAGAGGATTCCAACCTTTGCTTCAAGGTTGAAGACGGAAGACCAATGATACTCCTGTTATGTGTCGATACACTATTTTTCTAGGTATGGAGGTGGAATATTCCTTGGACAAGGGAAGTATGCAATAGAGATCCTGAAGAGGTTCAAGATGATGGACTGCATGACCACACCTATGGCATTAAACATGAAGCTATTATGTGATGCTTCATCAGAGACGGTTGATGCTACGATGTATCGTCAGATGATTGGGTCCTTGATGTACCTAAGACTAGATATTTGCCTTGCTGTGAACACATTGAGACATGTTTACTTGATGGTTGCAAAGCATGCAGGGGTACAATTGATTATGGACTCAAGTACGATGTGAA